>OZ010737.1:129304361-129904361 GCA_963932295.1 Tipula lateralis | reverse complement strand
ATTGTTGAATGACGTTATTAATTAAGGCGCTTAGGCACTTAATTAATAATGACATTGAACAACTGCACCGACCAAATGGCACAGTGGTTAAAGCTGAGGCAGTTGGGCAGGAGGTACCGAGATCGAATCCCGATAGAGGCGAGATCGGTACTATAGGCTTGCATGGAGCTATGCAATGTGCAAATGGTTCTACGTAAATCGAACTTATAGCCGTACGTCCTCGATTTGGCTGTAATGGCGTAAGGTTTAGGTATGATGTAAATAAGCGAACCGCGAATCAGTTGGGAGTGCATTGAGCCCCAAAAAATAGATTGGAAAGATAAAAAACAAACAAATTAAGGCGCTTGCAGAACGCCTTCGGCGAATACCATATTGCTAATCAGAAATTAGATGGAGATCATTCAAATATTTCATCACTCAGCTGAAAGTCGATTATGGTCTCTATTTTTGAGACCAAATCGAGAACTATATGGTCCAGTCGGATGGCACATTTAAAGAAACCAACAGAACAAGTGCGTGAACCAAATTCCTTATCACTGTCACAAATCGTATTCAACACTGTGAAGCCATATCTCCGTCGAAAACATCTTCTTCGCGATGATTATTTTATTCAATGTTAAAAACGAATGTCTCAAAATGCATACATAATATTCACCCATATTGTGATTGTCGAGCCAATTGTTAAATGGTACAAGTTGACCAGACTTTCGTACTCGTCATTTTACATATCATATCGTAACAGAAGAAAATACAAAGCTAAGTCGAATTGTTGAACTGAGAATCTAGTCCAAAACAGAAGAAGCTTGACCAAAAAGATTTATGACACAAGCTGTCAAAATAGATGAGAGATAAGCATAAATCTATAAGTCGACAAACAAAATAAAATTTTTATTAAACTAAAGTTGCATGCAACATTAAATATTGCATTGTATCCTTGCAGCTAATCACGCAACATTTCATGCAACAGACCTTTTCTTATCATACTATAACAAATTTTTATTGATCTCGATCTGAAATAAAAAGTACAGCTCTGACTGTCATAAACATTGTGATTTCAACCCGGTTGACATTGCCACACCGTCGGAACGGTTGCTATCCTTTCTGGGACCTTCAACAAGCTGATTCCGGGTTGGTATCATTTAACAAGTGTACATCCGGTATTGATTGATTATATAAAGTCTCGAAAGTCATAAAGTTCATATCAAGGATTACTAATTGCTCATCTCGATTCCGGGATACAAGCAAATAAAATTCCCGAACATAATTCGGTGAAAAATCCGTTGTCCTTTACACCTCACTGAGCACAGTGATACATAAAGCGACACTAAAAAAAATATTCAATAAAGTTTATATAATGGGCGGAGAGTATTATTATTATTACTATATACATAAGCACACCAATTCAACCCCCCCACTTTGGATGACAATGAATAGAGGATGGACTTTATAAATACCAAAAAAAAACATTGGACAAACTCTCCAATCTTTGTGTATGGAGACAAATAAAATTATTTAAATTATTCTACTTTTCTATATATACACGCACACATACGGTATGATTCACAAATACATTTAAAATGTGAAGAATATATACTAACATGCTCCACATATTTGAGAATGACACTTTAAATGTATCCATATATAGTCATCTTTATATACAACAAAAATTGACTAAAAGTGGGGGATCATCGGATATTTTCGCAAACTTCCGTCACATTTTGTTCTCGAAACACACACACACACAATTTATAATCCAAACAATATAAAATACTCAAGTGACATCTGTATCTACATTATCATTATATCACCAAAAAAACACACACACACAAAACGACATATCACCCTTTTCGTTCTATCTCGAATTGTGATAACGTTTTTTGTCACATTCTATATACATACACGATTAAATAAAACATTTCCTAAGGATACGCCCTCAACGAACCAAGCGACCAAACAAAAACAATATGCGCAATAATTCTGTGACATTTTTTTATATTATTTGTGTGTCTCATGTGACAATATGCGACACTCTTTCGTCGTATCGTCGCGCGTGCTCTTCCTCTTACATACACACATTGAGAGATTTGTGAAACAACAGCACAACAATATACTCGGTCAAATTGAAAAAAAAAAAAAACAAGAATAATAATAATTGCACATACATATATGTATTTATATACAAACAAACACACACACACACATTGTAAATAAACGCAGAGACACCTGGTTGGTTACAAATTTTAAACCAATCAGAAATTTAGAAAAAAATATTAATGAGATTTTTATCACATCGAAATTATTTTCCGATTTTTTATTTTTGGTTTTTCTTTAATTAAATTAAAATTTTCACTTCACAATCACACAAAATTAGCGAAAAAACACGAAAACAAAAAACCCAATTTTTATTCAAGTGATTTTCATTAGATTTTCTCCGTTGGCGTTGATTCTATATTTAAAATTAAAACAACAAAAATGTTGCTTGTTGACTGAAATATTTTCGGTTGTGTTATAATTGACATACTGGTTCGTCGATTGTTTTTTTATTTTTGTTTTTCCGTTCTTTTTTCCATTTTCTTTGTCTTTTTGATTTTATTTATTCTCGTCTTTTGGATTTTATTTCTCGCATTCGCTGCGTTGAGATTAACCAAATCGCGCTCTCTTCACTAACGACACGCACACACACATCTAATTAATTCGTAGTTAGGTAACGATTATTTGGAGGAGAAAAAAGAGTATTCGCTTGTTTTGGTTCGGTAAAATATATTGGTTTGTATGTAGGGGAATTTTGCGGCGAATTCAATATTTCTCCACCTTATTTCGTTATTTCTCCATTAATGAGAGTAAAAAAATTATTTTGTTGTTTTGGAGACCGTAATCTAATTAGAATATTTATCTTATAAGAAGTTTTTTTCTCGGTTGGAGTCGAAGACCATAGCCGTATGGTCTTTGGCATAATTATCGCTTTGAAAATAATTTCACTGGTATCTTTTATGTTTATTTTAAGTGAAATACTTAAGTCTTGTTTCTATTTGCCACAAACAAGTTCGCAAATCACGATCTACGAGAGTTTTTTTTTTCATTCTGGTGAACATCAACTTTAAGTATTGTCGTTGACGGTTTATTGTATAAACCGGCACTATACGAATCTTGCACCAATTTCTTCTTGGATTTCTTTCATTCACGACATCTTAATTCACTCACGGTGTTGCTTACTCGAATCTGTTAGTTTGCTTAGTTTTGTAAATCGCATATAGAGCGTCCACTAAACTAGACCATCTATTGAGGGCTATTGTTTCAAGTCTTCCCGTATATTACTAAGTACTTACGCTTCGCCTATCATCGTTCCCTTCCAAGTCATTTCTGGCATCCCGACTTTCCTCTTTATTTATAAATTCCATTCCAGAGATAAATAAATAATCTGTAGCTTAAAGGCCGTAAACAACTCTAATCGATTCTCGACTGTGTCTTACATTAAAGGTGGTAAGTCCATCGAATACATTTACAAACAATCACTTCACTGAGACCCTATATGTCGATGTGTCTTTATCTCTATTCTTCCTGTATCTCGGCGGATTCCATTCTAATGACATAATGGTGACATCCTGGAATGTCATTTGGTCTCTTTCTCAACGTGTGGCCTATCTTTCTCCATTTTCGCTTCCTGATCTCCTTCTCAATGACCACTTGGTTTGTTTGTCGCAGTACATGTGTATAGACATTTTTCGACAACTTCTATTGTGTCGTGGTTGATGTGAAGTGGTGTACTAATATGCCTGTGTTCACTATCAGGGCATTTACTTTTCTTACGTTCATCTTGAGCCCGACATCTTGTATTATTTCTGATAACTTTTGTTGTTTTTGCTGCTTGTTTGTGAATTTGTATGTAAGCAGGCATATATCATCTGCGCGTAGTCGAGATCATTAAGTTTTCTAATTGGAATCCACTAAATTCCGTTTGGTTATGTGATGCCTAGCTTATGAGGAGCAGTAGTGGCGACAGTACACATCCTTGTCTAACTGCTCATGTATTGTAGTATGTGCTACTCTGCTTTCCTAGTGTGTTGAACTATATTTTCAGCATCTCGGATGAGTTCATCCACGATCACATTTCTCGGATAAGATCGGTTATTTTCCTCAGGAATCAAATGCGCGTTCGAAGTCCACGAATAGTAGATATAGTGGTGAGTTCCATGGATTGTTCGATAATCCGGACTTTGTTGATGTGCTTATGTATTCACGGAAAGAAAAAACTACTCCTTTAGGGCATAAATCAAGTCAATTTAACAATAATTTGGCTCTAAGCATATTAGATACTAATTTACGAATTAAATTCTCATTTCCAACTCGACAAATAAAATACATTTCTCTCTTAAATTATCATATTTTTAGAATACCCTTCTCGATTTTAGCGAATGATATTCTCAATTTAAAATGAAACATGTAAAAAAATGTAACATTGTATAACTTTCTCTGGCAGATAAATGCAATTTTTTTTCTTTAGGTGATCTGATCTGGCTTTATTTCTTCACATCTATTCCAGTACTCGATTTCACCGTAGCAAAAATTCCGCATTCGATAGTTAAATGTTGCTAATTCAAATGCCAGTTTAACGTTTATAAAATAATCGAGTGAGTTCATCAAACCAAATCTAATTATGCCTTCAAAAGCATCATGCATAATATCTACTGAAAAATTTAGGGTGACATGAAAAGATGGTATGGTATTGAAAATACAATCACCTAAAATACCAGTATTTTTATATCTAAAGACAACTGATCCGTATATGAATTAATATTTCTCATAAGAGTGTCTTTTTCTAATGTTGACCTAAAAGTTTCAGATTTTGGCATGATACAAAATCTGCACCAGAAATTATGACTGAAACTTCTTGAAAACAAAAATAAATCATTAATGGCTTTGTTATCTCCAACTACTAAACCTAACACGAAATAAACTATTTCAGGTCCTTTTTCGGTTTGTATGATAATTCCATTTGTTTCTAAATTAATAATGACATCAATTAGTTTAAACAAACATTTATTCGGACGAAATTTTTTCAAAACTTTAGAATTTAAGAACATTGCTGTAAATATGTAATCTAATTTTGAAATTTTTTCAGAACAAAGAGTAGGAAAATTATAATAAAAAGCAGATATCCCCTGTGTTCCAGCATGACTACCTATAGCATCATTAACTTCAAAGTCATCATAATATAGGAAATAGGGAATTACTCGTTTGCCGTTAAAACCCGCCTTTTCTCGATTTCCATATATGACCTTGCACAAAATTTTCTTTAAATTCACTACTCGAGTTTTCTAATTTATCGATATAATTTAATTTCGGTAATTTCTTGTTTCTTCGATGAACTTATTTCTTGAACTACCATTTCCTTGACTAATTTGTAAATAGAACAAATGTTTTCTGAAAACCCATTAATTACCATTTCTATTCAACAGATAGAAAGTCAGAGTTTAGTCAGATTACTTTTACTATTTAATTGAGTTATATAAAAAAGTGCTCCATTGTACAATTTTTCCTTTAAATCATTTATGGTAATATATTGACGATTATTTTCTAATTTTGTTGGTGTTTCCAGAATAACTTCCACATGTTGAACACCACATACATTTGGATTAATCTGATTACTTAAATAACTTTTTGGAATTTCAAACGTATTATGATAAAGTAAATGACGTTTTAGGTTTTTTAGACATGAGAAACTTTGAGGACAATAAGCTTGACCGCATTTATAACTATCATTAGTTTTTAAAAAATGAATACATTTATAATGTAGTATTAAGATATCGACTGTAGCGAAATTATTTGAACATTTAAAGCACGCGTACATTTTAAGCTATTAAACAATTTTTATTTATTTCGTTTTCTTTTATATTTTACTTTAAAAAAAAGATTGATTTAATAATAAGATTAAATTCTCTGTCAACTAAATCAATTATTATTTTATAACGATATTGATTTTAAGGAAAAAAATATTATGCGTTTTAGATAAAGTTTTATAGAAAAATCAAAGCACATCCAAATTAATCTGGTTGTCTTGTCTTGAATTATATAGAGACGACAAAAGTGTCGACATTGTGGTTGACTTCGACTGAGTTTTGATTTCAAAAAAATATTCTTGGGTAAACTCCCAAACTAGTTTACATTGAGATTGATATTTCAACCCAAAGACGCAATGTAATTTAAATGCTGTTGTAATAGCATTAATAACATGATTGTGTTTATAAAAAATATTGTCATACACGGAATAAAATGTTGAATCACATTCGTTGTCTTTCACTTCAAAGATGACTGGTTGAAATGTAATATTATTATCTAACTAAGATTGACTGATTTTAAATATTTCTTCCTGAATCGAGTTGAAGCAGTTTATTTTTCTTATAAATGAGTTTTGTCGATCTAATATACTAAATTTCCAGATTTTATTTTTTGTTGAACCAGTTGGGACTAATATTGTTTGCAGCAATTTCTATATAAGAATGTCGTGATTAGGATCTAAATAAATTTTAATATAATTTTAAAATAAGCTAACAAAAAAATTATGTTAAATAAGTTCTTACTGTTAGGATTGTTATATGATACTGTTCTGCTAGGTCATTTAAAATTTCTAAATTTTGTTTATCATGGGTTCTGCTAAACAATATCGGAATCAATTTTTTTTAAAATGATCCCATTTGGACAGCAATAGATGTCCTTTATCTGGAAACAGGTATTCTAATTCAATGTCCACCTGCCAATAAATAAGTTTTTAGGAAATAAATTCTAATTATTTAAACTTTATACTCTTACAAGCTGGTGTCCCTTAGAATGTTTGTACCTACGCCAAGCAATTAAAATATTTTCTATATTTCACCCAGTAAATAAAGCAATTTGTTTTTTCCGAAGTTCACAAGTGGATTTCCACTTTGGAATTATTTCTTCCCACTCCTCAGAATAAACCTGTAACCAAACTTGATTTGGATCATCTGTTAGGAGTGGTTTAGATGAATGTGTATCTTCAATGTCTGTAGTAACGTGCTTCCGTTTCTTACCACCTTTTGTCTCCCTTGGAAAAAGATTAATTTTTCTTAATCGACTTGCTGTATTTTTGTATGCATTAAATAAACGACCAGCATTGTGACTGCCGTCGATCGAAAAGTATGTTTCCTAAAACATGTAATTTAAGTTAAGGAATGCATTTAATATAATAATGTTTTTATTACCTTTCGTTCGTGCTGAATGTTGAACAAATCCTGTCAGAAATTTGCTCAAAGTCCAATCGATGCATAAATTGATTTGAATCAATAAAATGTTGTACAATATCGCTTATTAATTTGTTTCGCATAAGCATTGGCAAAGAATTGTTGTTGTGGATGTACGAGTTCCACACAAGATTTCCGGTACATGATTGTAAGTACTTATGTAAATCCTCCAAACAAATAATTAAATATGTAAGTATGTATATATGTATGTATGTATATATATGTATATATATATATATATATATATATATATATATGTATATATATATATATATATATATATATATATATATATATATATATATATATAATATACTTACGAACGTATTTTTGACTGGTTCCAAAAAACTTGATGGGATTGGAGGAAAAGAACTGGAACACACTGATGAAGAGTGTAATTCTTGTTCAATATTCTGAAAATTGCAGTATAAACTGTTAGAAATGAATCAATGTAATTTTTCCTGTCATACGAACAAGTGACCGTCGCCAAATCCTCAAGTTTTCTCTAAACTGTACCTTGTAGCCCAGGTTTGAAAGCGGCGGATTGGGGAATATGTATGTAAGATCATTTTCCGTCAAGATTTTGAACAAAATTATATCCAATGACATATCTACAAAACAATCAAATATTCATAACCGAATTTAATATAACTAATAAAACCCGTGGACTTTTAAAACCAAAATTGTATGACAATAAACAGGAACGACTGTCACTTAAATATAAATTTATACTTACTGATGCAGGTTTAAGTCACATCACTCATATTCCAGCTGCTTAATAAGGTTGCCATTTCACGTTGGCTATCCGAATGTTTTCCGTAAGTTTTTGTAATGTATTAACTATTTGTGATCCACGTAAAAGGGCCAAAAAAAGTTTTTATTTTTGTGAAAAAAACACGTTCACTTTTTTTATAAATTCAACTTTTTTTTTAAAAGAACAAACAATTCTATCTGTTTGAAAAGCTTTGAAAAATTATGTATACTAGGATATATTCATTTATATTAAATTGAACGTACACTGAACTAACATTGAACTATAAAATTAATATCTACTTTAAATATAAAATTCATAGTATACAAAATTACAAGAAATCATTTAAGTTTCTTAGACGTTTTTGTTTAATGTTTTAGTGGGTTTGATTTAATTGTTTAAACACTCAAATATGATGTGTTAAAGTGCAGAACTGAAAGACCAACCAATCTTCCATGTTAGTTCTATAGGCTAGTATGGAGCAATGTAACATTTAGAGGGCTTACGTATATCATACCTATAGCCTTACGTGCTCGATTTGGGTTTGGCATAAGAAAGGACATTAAAAAGAAACTGCAAAAGAGTTGGTAGTGCTTCGGCCCCAAATCAATATTAGTAGTTTTACTAAAAAAGTGCAAATATTTGAATTTTTTTTATATTGTTAATATCTTTGGCTACGAAATTTAATGTGTTAGATGTTGTCTGCTATATGCCGCTCATCCCATTGTGAATCAGTTTATTCACAAAATGGAATTTGTATGTATGTGCATATCGTTGACTATAATTAAGTAAAAAATTTTAACGGTATGTGGTTACAAATCGATTTGAGTATCTTTTATGTGTTACAAAAATTGAGTAACTAAAAATACATTAATGGAAACAACTTAACTTATAAGACAAACCAGCGGTCGCGGGCTACACTTAACAGTGTAATTGAAACCAATTATCCAAAAGCAAATTAAAATTAAATGATTTATTTTTGATATCTAAGTACATAAACACAAATGAAGCCATTCAGGTTAGCAGTTTTCGAAATACATAACTTATAATATGTCTGTTAAACCGATTAATAAATTCAACAAGATATTCCACAATTAAGATTTTTGTTTAAAAATTAAGAACAACTATGATTATTTCGAGTAAATTATAAACCTGAATTAATCTAAAATAAGAATAATTTAAGATATGTATACAACTTTTATCACGGGAACTTTATTCTCAAATTAAGAAATTTTGTTCCAAAAAAGCGATTAAAAAAGTACTTTTCGAAATCAATAATCGTTTTCTTGAATTGGAAACATAGTTCTCAATAATTAAAAATCAAACTTTCCTACTATTTGAATTGTGTTCTTAATAAGAACTTTTTAAACATAATTTGGGAACCATCCGCTAAAATTAATCAGTAAGTTCTTAATATTTATTTTTCTAAAACTAAGAAGTGGCTAATCATAAATCTAGAATAATATTTTTTTCCGTGTTGGTTCGTTTCTTATGTATATTGGTTCACAGTTGGTGAGATCAGGATGACCATTGCTAATACTTTCATTGTACTGTTGAGCAGGTAGATGCCTCGCCCATTTTTGCATTCTCTTAAGTTGTCTTTTTTGGAATCGTTAAGACCTCTTTCGATTTTTGCGAAATTCTCCCGGTATTCCTCACTTCTACCAATAGTGGTGTTAGTACTCCTGCAGTTGTAAATGCGTTTCCATTGAGTAGTTCAGCTGGTATGTTGTCGATTCCAGTGGCTTTGTTATTTTGCACATTCATTATGGTACTTGTAACTATTGTCGCTCCGTTGGTGGATGGGTATTTATGGTTTCGTTATAGTTTCCATCTGGGAGCTTTTCAATTGGTTCGCTATTTATGTCATTGTTTGAAAAGTTACATTATTTAAATTGCAGTGTGAAGGGTGAAGCTGATCAGTTAATAACTCATATGAGTGTCACAAGCTCAAATTACAGTGAGACATTAGAACGATTACGCAAGCGATATGATCGAAAACGATTTAGTGTAAATACCTTCTTATGTGATTTCATTGATCAGCCACATATAAGTCATGCTAGTGCTAACAACATTCGACTGCTTTATGACAGATCTGATGCAGTAATTCGGGGTTTAAATGCGATGGGTGGCGCTGCCAATGAACGTGACCCTTGGCTAATCCACATCCTTTTAAAGAAGCTAGATTTCGAGTCCAGAGCGTTATGGTCCCAGGATATGTTTAGTAAGGAATTTCTAACTTTAAAAGAATTCTTCGATTTCCTACAAAAAAAAATGGACAGTTTGGAGACTCTTGGAATGTCCAAAAAGACCACAACAACCAAAACACTAAACGGTTCATCGCATACATTAAATGAGTTCAAGTTATTCTTGGCCATGTCGCCAAGTGAACGAATGCAAGTCGTAAAAGAAGGCAAAAATTGCTACAATTGTTTAAAAATCGGTCACGGGACGTATAAATGTAGCTCAAGATTTCGATGTAACAAATGTCAGAGAAAGCATCATTCGTTATTGCACAAAGATGAGGAAACAATCACTTTGGGAGGAAACGAATCCCAAAATGGCAACTCCTTGGAATTTCACTGTTTATTGGATTCAGCTTCGGAAGCCTGCTTTGTTACGGAACGTGGCGTACAACGATTACAACTGATAAAAACAAATGGCAGAGTTGCTGTAATGGGACTGGGCCAAACAGATGTGGGTACAACTAAAGGCATGGACAACAGCTAAAGGAATTACCACTCGCTGATCCTGGGTTCCATGAAACAAGAGCAATTGATCTACTATTGGGTGTCAACGTAGTATTCGACGTATTAAAACCAAAAGTTAACCTTCAAAATTCAATTGCGATTAATACTCAATTTGGATGGATTGTACCGTGTAAGAACACTTAAACGCTTCTGGGAGACCGAAAACGTTCCGTAACTAAATTAACAATTGATGAGCAGGAGTGTGAAGATTTATTCAAGCAAACGACCCGTGTGGCTACAGATGGAAAATTTATTGTTAGGCTGCCGTTTAAATTGCCAGTGAGTGAACTGAGCTCATCATATTCATTAGCACTTACCCGTTTGAAAGCTATGGAGCATCGGTTGGAAAAGGATCAACACTTCAAATCATTATATCATGACTTTATGGACGAATACTTGAAGATGAACCACATGAGAAGTATTGGCCCAGTCAACCCAAACGATTAATACATGCCTCATCATGGTGTGTTAAAAGATAGTGTGTTAGTGCTATTGCTGCCAAAATCTTAAACGAAAACGTATATGTGGATGATTTGATGTGCAGCCGATAATCAACAGACATGCTGATGGATATACGTGACATAGTCATCAAAAACCTCAAGAAATAGGGATTTAACTTAAGAAAGTGCAGATCAAACTGTCAAAAAATAATAGGAAACGAAACCGACGACACAGTATTATCACTTGGCTCGAAGGAAGTCCCTAATAGCAGTCAAAGCAAAGTATTGGGATTGATTTGGGATTCCAAAGCAGACAAATTCACATTTCAATCATCTTTTCCTCAGGTGTTAAAGGTACACACAAAACGGACTCTTTTATCCGAAGCAAGTAAAATATTCGATCCACTAGGGTTGGCTGTCCCCGTTAACTATTAAAATAAAAATAACGTTTCAAAAATTATGGCTCACTACAATGAATTAAGGAAAAGCTTAAAAATAAGGAAAAGCTTCGAACATATTAACTTGGTAAAAATAAAGCTTTGGCTGGTACAGATGATGGAGTCATGGGTTCGCCGATGCCCAGCTTTTTACCAAGATTGGAACTTCAAGCAGCAGTTTTGCTAACGGAACTTGTCTCAATGATTGAAAAATCGCTTTCATTAAAAATTATTGACATATTTAGTATTTTGGTCAGATTCTCAAATTGTACTCGACTGGTTTTCCTCACATTCTTCAAGGTGGAAAGAATTTGTCGCCAATAGGACAGAAGCAATTCTAAACAAATACTCACGTAGTCACTGGCATCATATTCAATCCGAGATGAATCCAGCCGATTCCGCCTCACGTGGAATATTTCTAATTATGGTGGTCGGGTCCAAACTTTCTGCTATACAATCGAGATGATTGGCCAATCGAAAAGAGTAACGTGTCCGATGATGGAATACCAGAACAAAGAGTTATATCGTATGCAACTGGAAAAAGCGAATGGTTTGAAGAACTAATGCTGAAGTATCGAAGTTCCCATCGAATGTGCTATCTGATGGCTCTACTTAAGAAATGCATCAAAATATGGCGGACGCACTTAAAGGTTAGAAGTATCGGAGAAATAGTAACTATAGTGTAACTACGCACGCCATTCTTGAAGTGACTAAACAAATTTGTTTGTATACTCAAAATATATATTTCCCAGATGAGTACAAAATGCTAACACAAAATAAAGCAGTCTCTTAATCAAGCTCGATCAAGACATTGCATCCATTCATCGGAGATGATCAATTAATCCGAGTCGGTGGCAGAATCGATGAATCCATTGCAAGCTACAGTGTTAAACACCCAATCATCCTCTACAGTGTTAAACACCAGATCGAAGTTCACCAGTATCCAAAATGATTGTTTACGATTATCACCATTTCCATTGTCATGCTGGAATTAGTCTATGTCATTCATTAATAAGACGTATAAGTATTGGATTCTTCATTGCAAGCAAATCGTTCGTCAAATGGTAAGAACATGTATTCAGTGCATCAGAGCTCAACCACGATTGGAAAAACAACTAATGGGCAATCTGCCTAGATCTCGAGTTCAGTATTCACAAGCGTTTTCTGAAGTTGGGGTAGATTACTGCGGTCCATTGCGGTAATGACAAGAAGGCGTGGGGTCCGCACAATTAAAGTTTTTGTGTGTCTGTTTGTGTGCATGTCAACGAAGGCAATACACATTGAAGTCGTTGGTAATCTGACAACCGAGAGCTTTATCGGAGCATTACAACGATTCATCGCAAGACGCGGTATTTGCAGAACAATCAATAACGACAATGGGACAAACTTCACCGGTGCTGCAAACTATTTATCAGAGTTATACCTTCCTGGAAAATTCAAATGCTGATATTCACTCATGGCTACTACAAGCAGGTATACAATGGCATTTTATCCCAGCAGCTGCGCCACACATAGGGGGCCTTTGGGAGGCATCGGTCAAACTTCTAAAAACAAATTTTAAACGAATAATTGGTAATCAGCACTTGACATTGGAGGAATTTACTACAGTCATGGTTAAATGCGAAGCAGTTATCAATTCACGTCCTCTTTGCGTGCAACATTCTGATGATCTCGATCCATTAACCCCAGCGCATCTTGCAATAGGCCGAGCACTTATTGAAGTTCCAGAACATAGTGAAGTCGAACCCAGAATGTCGACAAGCGCACACTGGAAAATGGTCCGACAGATTTATATGCATTTTTGGCGAAGGTGGCACCTAGATTATTTGCAGACATTACAGCGTAGAAGCAAATGGCACGACATAATGCACAATATAGCGGTTGGAGATGTTGTGCTGGTTGGCCAATTGCACGAGTAGTCAAGGTACATCCTGGCAGTGACAATCTAGTGCGGGTTGTTAGTTTGAAGATGGCTCAGCAATACAGTCGTACAGCTCTAAATTCCATTTAAACGTAACTAAGATATCAAGCGATTGAAAGTACAACTTACCAAAATTTAGTTTCTATTTCCTTTCAGCACCCGTAAAATTGATACCGCTGCCCGTATATAGTTCAAGAGGGTTACTTCTCGGTTGGAATCGGAGAAAACACTGAATGATGTTATCGTTGGATTACCTTAGGTGGATAGCCTATCAGTATACTTCTCTTGATTATACGTGTAGTCCTTTTTCCGATTGTTGGCCTGTGACTTCCGTTATAAGTGCAAACAAATGTATGCCAACATATTTGAAGGGTTGTCTCGTATAAAAAGCCTTCAGAGATATATTGGCCGCTTATCCAACGTTGCATATTTTTGAATTTCTGGTGGACTCAGTTTTGAGCTTTACTCTCTGATATTTACCATCAGGGTAAATCAGAGATCCCACACGTTTGCTAAGCTATGTATGTTGTGGCATCTTGAAACTTGAGTATCTTTTAGGCTCTCTTGTATGTTATGGGATTGTATGATATGAAAATGAGGCTAAGACAGCTGCGTGATCTTAGTAGCTACGATGTGGCTAGATCGTTGAATAAACCGTTGAAGACGTTTAGTCTTTTGAACTTTTACGGCATCTTGTTGTAATTCTGTAATGGTTGATTCACTAAGCAGGTTTCGATCTGATGACGTCATTGATTGGCTGTGTGCATTGTGTTTGTATAACCCAATGATATTCTATTGAGACGTGACTGTGTTTATTGTATTTGTGTGATGATTATTTTGTATTTTTTGCACTTTGCTGTGCACGCCACAGTGTCAACGGTAGAAACATATTTCGTGCCCTTTTTATGCTAACTTGAGCCTAAAGTAATTTTGCACGTTGAATAACGATCGAGTTTGATTGCTACTGTAGGTAGACCTTAAAAAGTTAAAAAGTTTAAATGTGTTAAATCACAAATGTGGCCAATCAAATATGTAGCCCGGTGGCCAATTGTGATCACTTTTTCGAGAAATAACATACCAGGAAAGATTTCTTGCAAAAATGCGATTGTTTCATTGCTTGTGTATGGCACGTAGCGCCGTCTTGCTAAAAATTAACGTCGTCCATATCAATATCTTCCAACTCTGGCCATAAAAAATCATTAATCATAAAGCTTGGTAGAGCAATGCATTTAACGTTATAGTTGCACCAGCCTTATTATCGAATCACACAGCCAGCCCAAAAATTACACCAAACAGTGACACGTTGGGGATGAACCAGTTTTTCAAAAATCATTCTTCGATGATTTTCGAGTCCCAAATAGCACAATTCAGCTTATTAACGTGGTTTCCGAGGTGAAAATGGGCCTCATCACGGAAGTTGATTTTTCGATGAAAATTCGGATCATTTGGATGCATTTGCAGGACCCAATCAATGGAGACGAAGTGTATTCACTGAACTTCGAAAACCTTAAGACCTAAGTCTTTATGCAAAATACGATGTAATGTCGTTTGTGGAATGTCAAATTCCAAAGATCGACGAGGAATCGACAAATCTGGGGTTTCTTTAACATTGCGGGCTACAACAGTCATATTCTCAGTTGTTTTTGAGCGACGCAAACTTCACATCACTAACTTCTCACAACAGCTCGAATTCTTACTCCAGTTTTGCTCCGTTTACATGTTGTATGCAAATCTCTCGAAGAAATACGTGGGAGTCGGGATAATTTGTAGCGAGTTCAGAAACTCCATATTGACTTTGGCTGCGGCGTCCCCAAAAGTAAGCACTTAATTTGGCTTATATAAAATTTGTTTTTTTTGTTTCCAACTTTACAATCTTTTTGAACCCAAGGCGCTTCCAACTCTTTTTAAAGGTTCGTTTATTTACGTCCTATACATTACGTACGGCAACAGATCCAATTTACATTACATAGCTCAAGGCCAACCTATAGTACTGACATGAAAGATAGACCGGCTCATTAAATCAGCACTCAAAAAGGGTGTCACGTAGCTTAGACGGTTGATCCAGAAGCCGAATATTGAATCAAGGCCGATATGGAAAATCGAAACAGTAACAATCTAGGTTGTCAACCGTCATTAAGCTTTTCTTCTTTTTAAACAAACGATTCGATGCACTGCTTAACCAAGATAGCCCAGGAGATCTTCACTGTGCAGCGATGTAACAAGTTTCTTAGAGATCACCGAGTTTCAGCCGATACTATTCTAAAAATGTAACAAGGCTCAAATATAAGTGACTTGAATCTAACGGCTACTGAAGTAGGGGCTCGGTGTAGGTGGTAGCCGATTTTATTTAGGTTTGAAACAGTTGTGGGTAATCAGCTCCTCGATAACGGGCAACTGTGTTGGTATTCTTTGATTGTCTTCATTATTTTTGTTGTATCTACCATAGTATATTGACATCAATTTAACTATGGCAGAGGACAGCTACACCGTCCAGTTAAATGTGATCATCATCATCTCAGCTTACTTATAACATATAACAGTATCTCCATTTATTTAGCTGTTATAAATAAATCATTGCGCTGTTGGACTGCAGCTGGCCGAGCGTGCCATAATCGTTCGTTTATAATAAAGTGTTGGATTCTATTAATAAACCGTTAATAATTTGAAATTTATTAACTCCAGCATAGTCATTTATGTATGTATGTATGTACAATACATGAAATTAGCTAATTACCAATTAATTATTCACACAAACAATTCGCGTCCAAACTTAACCAAAATAACACAAAAAAAAACTTTACGGTTTATACATGTTTGTCTGTACATTTCCGGAATGTATAAATTATAATGTGTAATGTACACTAAACATAAATTGTGTACAATTTTTTATATATGTAATTTATGTTATGAATTTATGTATAAACACATAACTATATATACACAATTTAGGTCATTACATTTCAATCACTTATGTTATACATAATTAGGAGTTGAAATGCGAAGAGAATTGTTCGTTTCTTAAAATAGTTGCGTGGAATGGTTCCAATAACATTGTTGTACACTTCGATACACTTACACACACAATGTGAACAACATAAATATGTATATGTTACAATCAGCTTGTAGACACAGTACAAATTCATTGGTGTACGGTTGTATACATTGGACGCTCCATTGGATACGATTGAAGGGTTTTCCTGGAGTCTTAAAAACTCGAAATCTGTCTAGACGGCTTTTTCCCCCCAGTCACTCAGGCTCGATTGGCCTTTTGTGACATCCCTTCCCAGACGTACACTCTCAATCTCAAAATCTGTTTGATTTTCTAATGAAGTCTGGTAAAATATCTGGTACCCTCAAGGGTGTTTGTCCTCAATTAGGAATTGTAATCCAATGCAGTGCAGTCTATGGGAAGAGTATGAAGAACAGGAGCACAAGAAGTGCTCAATTAATTCTTACTCTTCTCCCTCCACTGTTGTCAGTTTGCGATGTTCCGAATCTTCACTCGAAACAGGGAAATCCTCGGTAAGGATGCCCAGCAAAATCCTTAAAGTGCGTCCATCATAATACAAGAAGAATTCTAGGATCTTTGCTGATTTATTGATGCAAAGAAGATTTTGGATAGTCGATAAGAGATGAGGTTATCGCATCTCTTTTGGTGCAGATCAACAAAGTGATAGTCAATTTTTCGTTTAAGAGATAATGACGTCACTCCTATAAATCGGGTTCAGGTCCCACAAAAGTGGAGGCCGCACGCAAACGGGCCAATTTATCGTCTCCAAAACAAGATTCGATGAAACAGTATTGGAACCAATCGTCTTAAGAGCAGCATGGCTGTCGAAAATGATGCAGATACAACGATCTCTGCCAATAATTTCCTTTGCAAAGAGTGCTGTTTTCAAAATTGCAGCAATTTCCACCTGAAATAATTCGACCTCAGAATTTTGTTTGTATAACCCAGCCAGATTATAACATACTGACCTGACCCATTAGTAAAGATCATTTTAACGTCATCGGAGAGGTAGGATAGACTGTACCAGTCCCATGTGTGATTTCTGGTAATAGTTACCCAAAATAAGTTTCCGAAGACGTGCCTCTCACCACAGTGTCCGAGGACATGGAGACATTTATGTGCTGGCCCACCTCCCTCCATAGGCGATCCAACGCTCAAGCGGTAGCAGAGTCACAGCCATTTTAAAGGTTGCAGTATAGGTGTGGTATGCATAGCTCCTACAATGCCCAGTCAAACAAGTCTTTGAAGTCGATTTAAAGGTCTCGCTCTAACCCCGCTCATTGTTCTAGGCCATCAAACGGATAGCAGGTACACGCGTCAAGGTTTCAGGCCCCATGATTTACCCATGATCCAAATGGCTGTTTGGATTTCCAGTAAATGTTGTATGTTTTGTTGCATTACCCTTCTATATGTTTTTACCAAGAGAGAGAGAGAGAAAAAGAGAGAGAGAGAGATCGTATGAGCCATCACAGCAAAGAACCAGCTCAGTTTTCCTAAGGTTGACAGATAAACCCTGATCACTAAATCGGGGTACAACTATGTTAATCGCTATTAGCATGTTATCACATACTGCAAACCCACCAGTATTATGTCATTAGAATAACCCTGGCAGAAACATCCACTGTCGTTCTAAACGGGTTAGAGACATCATTCTCCAACCGAAAGTCAGCTCACCTTTAAAATTACGCCTCACTATTCGCCTCGGGTAATTGCACCGAATAAATGCCATAAGGTAAGTATGTATACGGCATATCATAGCCGACTCTCTCTTTAGATCGATACACTTGCCCAAAACACATGTTGCGTTTTCAACTTCCCATACAAATTTTTCATTGTGACATAAATAGACTCGTATCCTAGTCATCACGCCACAATATAAATTATGCCTATAATGAGATGGAATTGATATTTTCGACCACTCAGTTATTGAATGATGTGATCATTCGAAACATCATAACAGAACACGCAGATACCATACACTCAACTTGAAAAAACACTACACACCTTCAACAGTAGGTTTACATCAGCACATAAGCTGTCAATGCCACCTGGAATCCACGCATATAACTTCATTCATCTATGGTTCAGATTACACGTTATATATTCATTGGTGACCCCGATGATATCAACTATAGCATCGACAATCACAATTGTTCACTCTAACTATTATAACAGAGACATCTGGAGGGTGTCCATATAATATGGATGCTCATATAAAATTCTACAATATTATAGATATAATCTTTAGGATGATTCTGTTATATCTACTAGAGTTGGTCCGTACAATGGCCTCAATCGCTATCACCTCTGCCTGGTACACGCTGCAGGGAGATAACTGATACATCTAATTCCAATTTATCACAGAAGACTCCAGCTACTACTTTACCCTGTAGCATGGAGTCATCTGTGAAGAACTCTAGTGCTTCCGTCTCCGCATCCTGCCCGCTCTTCCAAGATTCTCTTGAGAGACAGGAAGTTCGGAATATTTTCTCGAAGTGCAAAGTTGGCGTAATGTAGTCTAGATACGCCAGTTCCTTCCTTAGCTATCTAATTAATCGTCGAGTTGGCCTGTTGAGTTGAGATATGGCTGAAACGATATACCGAATGGTTGTAATCGACGCCATCTGCTTACTATAAATATCGACGGAGAGAAGGTGAAACATGACCTCCAAGGCACGTGTAAGTGTTGTCCTCAGCGCCTCGCTTATAAGCATGCAGGCCATTCTTTGCACCTTCTTGATCTTCGTTTTGTACGTTACTTTATCAAGAGCTTGCCACCACACGCTCACTCCATATATAAGTACAGGTCTTACTACGAAAGTGAATAGCCAGTGTACCGGCTCTGGCTTCAGGTCCCATCTCTTTCCGATGGCGTTCCTGCATGAGTATATGGCTATATTAGCCTTGTTTATTCTTTCAAAATATTGGGCTTCCAACTAAGCTTACTATCCAAGATTACGCCTAAAACATTTGCCTTGTCAGTACCTAAAAGCCGGTCTCCTGCCATTTAAGAGAGGACCATCTACTATCGGGATTTTATATTTCCTAGTAAATAGGAAACCTCCCTGCGGGTTTGCCTTAGCTAATCGCCTCCTGATGGTGGATTCCCCCAGCTCCAAGTTAACCATCCTGCATCCAAGCATGTGATTGACTTACCCACTTACAGGGTAATCCACTCCTAGGAACGACAACCCCTCCAGAATTGCCTCAATATTAAGGAACGCCACTATACAAAGCTCTTGCGAGAATATTGATTTCTCAATTGTGCTTACCAGGACGTGCAGAGCTGTGGTCACAGATTTCCGTTTAAAGTAAGCATGCTGAGATTTTCCGTAGAAATTATAATAGAGTTATTTACCCGCTTTCGGAATAAAGATCACTCTGATCCCTGCCCACCCCCGCAGAATACAGACAAGTTTTAAACAACCTTTCAGAATTACTTCCAGCCAGGGGAGAATAATCTTCGAGTTGTTCTGAATCTCCGCTGGAATAATTCAGTCAGGACCAGGCAATTTATAAGGTTTGAAACCTTCAACACCCCATAGGATCCGTTTTTTGGTTACGATATCCTCTATGCGCAGTGAGTGTGCTTCTCGATAAGTACTATTTTCTTGCTGATCCTGATTATCTCCATGATCTTTTCTGGGCTTGCCGGTTCGGTTGATAACAAGACGCGCACTCTTGGCCTGCTAGAAATCTCTTCCTTGCTAACAGCCGCCAATCTCCCGCCTTGTGCTTCGACATAACCTTATGACGAGTTTCCTTCTCCGTTTATAGTTTGGCCCGTTTTGTGAAAACAGGTTCTAGCTTATCCTGGGACCGCTGTCTTTTCGATACATACAACGGACTCTCTTTGTTCAACCGTAAGCTGCCTCTCAGAGGTTTCAGCCCATCTGGCCAAAATCCTGAACTCCGAGCGTCTTTTCCTGTAGCGCTCCTTTGACTGGGTGACATTAGTCGATCCTCCTTCAGCAGCGCTAGATGTCTCCTGAGTTCCGCTAGTCCCTGGCTTTGATGCCCTGAAGTCGGTTCTCTTAAGTGTTTTTGAGAGAGCCCCAACTTTACGGTTTGAGCTCTCTCTTGTTGTTTCCGGCTTTTGGAGAATGCCGGTTTCGGTTTTGTTATTTTTATTTTTTGTAGTCATTATGGTCCCACGAGTGTCGGAGAAAAATGGTTCAACCAGCACAGAGATCCGAATACGTATGTAAGGCTACTTACAACTAAGGTCGCCTGGTATCAGAAGGAACCGTTTGCGACTGGGCATTGTTAAATGGGACTCCAGCCTGATATTTTGTGGCACTTCGTGTAACATGAACGAACGAGGACCTGGAGGCGACGAAACAAACTTATCGAATAATGTTGAAACATTTTTGCATACCCATAGCAACAATGGGTTGCATACAGTTCAACTGATTGAGTTCAGCAGTATGAGGACGTTTGATTTATGCTAACATTAAGAGAACTCATCTTGCTGATTATATAAAGCTACATACATTTACATTAATTTGTGTGGGTGGTCAGATCGTTGTCGATAAGTGTTCGATTTTGTTTATCTATAAGATCCGTTCTTGATTTGAATGTTTGATTTTCTCTTTAACTCTTCTTTTATTACATTTCACACATAAAAATCTTACTTGCAACTATATCGTGCTAACCGCCCTTTTTACTCTCAGTACTCACTTTAAACACTTGTTGTCGAACCCTTATCAACAAGTCAGTACACAATACACCACCTTACAATGAATAAAAGAAATGTAAAAGATATCATCTCAAGTGACAACCTTGCACCTCAGGCTTATCCACCATTTTCGGCAGTTGATCTCAAGGATTCCAGGTGGGACATTAATTGCTATACTACAAAAGTCATAATCAATTCCATGATATATGTTGCGTAAAAATGAATGATACTCGGATGAATATATATTTAAACTGGAATATCAAAACGGTAAGATCTATCAAAGACAAGTTTTATGCCAACGGCAATGGAACATGTAGAGCCTATTGAAAATGATAGAACCGTTAACTAAAGAAGTGCATTGTTGGGGCCGGTGAAATTGAAAACAACAAATTCAAACTAATAATGACTCAAAATTCTCTAAGCAGAGAAAATCTCGTAACTGCCTGTAATTAAAATGATTAAGTGCGATGAAGCTTGAATTACATCTTAAATGCAGCGAAGCAGCTTTCAACAGGTTGAGCTAACAACCTGAATAATATATAAATTAAGAATACCTTGGTGTTTAAAGTGAGTATGCATATTTAGCCTCTAAGAAGATCGAAGCCTCTTCCCCAGTAATGCTACAACAATTCAGGATGTTTTGAATGTATAGGTAAACATTACACCAGCGGTTGTAAGACGCGTGCAATCGTTCGGCCCGAAATTTGTTCACTCTGATTAAAACCATGTAATGTAGCTAGCGATAAAAGAGAAGTCTTATACAGGTTTATAGTTTCAGAGACTTACGTTTTGCAGGTGGCTCATTTCCACTCAGTACCAAATTGTTCATCATTTGTATGGCACGAGTTGAGATCAGGAAGTTTTGATTCCTGGGTTTGAAATCATTGAGATGGCGAAACAACACGTGATATTGCCCAACTTCAAAGTGTCCATTAGACGAATGTCTATTTGGCCATTGATAAGATCTCATTCAGTGAATCGAATTTATTTATCTCGACTTCTTCACAAGATATACTGTTTTCTTAAATATCTCTTAAAGCACAACCTAGCTGTTTCTTTAGTTCACAAGACTTCTATTGTTCTTGATGGTTCAGTGACACATTATTTTATAAACTTTTAGATCTGCCAGTATGCCCCTCGCGTTATAGTTGTTGCTGTTGTGTCGAAGCAGTTGCTTTACTTGATTTTTTGTTATTGTTTGGTAAGAATGTTAATTTCGTTATCTCTCAGAATGTCACAATATGTATTTATCGGTGTTGGGAGAAGTTTAATCGGATTCCAAACCCATCAGTATTACTATCTGCAACAACCTACTTATATTTTTCGTGGCAGCATAACAATATCGCAATGAAACATAGTTGGTGAACTTACTTGGTGTGCCACTTACTATTCCGGAATATGGAATAGTAAGTGGCATCAACTGTGGATCAAATAAGTGAATGAATTGTTCTTAATTTGATTTTGTAAATTTGGAGGGCATTGTGGCCTTTCTTAAACTTACTTCAGGAATCGTTCTAAAATAAAATTCAGTTCACGTTGCAATGGTAGATGATCTTATAATTTACCTGTTTTTTACAAAAAAATGCAAGTACCCATTGGGCATGTATGCTCAATGGAGTAGAACTAAACATTAACTTAACTATAGTTAAGAATAATTCAACTTCTCAATGCTATCAGAAAACACAGTTGCGGAGCTTTATACCATCAATTGGAAAACTCAATTTCGGATCAATGCACCAAAAAAATACCAGATCTAATTAATTTTATATAATTAAGAACATATCTAGAAATTAAGTACAGTTGGAAGAACCCCAGGACTTAAATTCTGGTCACCTCCTTTAAGTCAGAAGTTAAGGACACCTGGTTTTTATCTTATTACTACAAATATTTTAAGAGACTTACCGAAAGATGCTCATGTTAAGCTCTCTCTTTATAATTGGAGTCTTAATTATGTACTCAGTTTATGGAAAGTTGCAGGAATTCTCCTTATCCAACGGTTAAAGGATTACTTGCGATAAATAAGGTACACACTCTTAATTCCAAATCATTTCAGGTTTTTGAGCCCAAGAGAAAGTTCATCCGATGATTTTTTAAATGTTTTTTGGAGGTTTGAAAGTCTAGCATATACGACTTGTTCGTTAATTAAAGATCATCTTAATAATGCAATTTGCAATTGTTGTGGAATCATATCTGAAAGATGATTCTTCAAAATGAAACAAGAACCTACACTGAATTAAAAAATATCAGTAATAAAAATATAAATTCTTGTTGATGCAGTTATGATACGGCGAACCTAGACGTTCCTATATATTACACTATTTACTTCTATAAAGAAAATTAAATGGAAACCAGTCACATCACATTGACATTTTTTCGTTACTCAGGCTCCATTGGCCCATTCCATGTCGAGGCGTATACTTTTCAGTCTGAAATCTTTTTGCCATCGAATGAAGTCCAAGATATCCAGCATCCTTTATGTCGTCGGCTGATCCTTAAATAGGAATCGTGATTCAAAACAGTACAGCGTTTGGGAAGGGTATAAAGAGCTGAAAAAGTGCTCATATCAGTTTCTTTTCTCCTCCTCCACACTTCGTAGCTTGCGTTATTCTTAATTTTTATTCGGATATTCTGCGCCATTTTGCAATTAGGTCCACAATCAGGAGAAGTTGTAACACTCTCCTCTATGACCCTATGCGCTGACATTCTGTCTAGCACCTTGTACATTTCAGCCTCGAATGCCGGTGATACGCGTAAATGCCTCTGCCTTACGGACTCAGCATTCCCAACATCAATGATTTCAAAAGCACTCCAAAAGACAATTCCAATATAGAGTTGTTGTGCCAGGTTGGGAGCTACTAAAGATAAGGTAACGATTCCAGTAAGATTGATTGGATCCTTAACATAACCGATTCAAAGTGTCCGCTTCAACGTGTTCGCGTTCTAACAGATGATGGGAAAGACTGAAAATTATTTGTAGGATCATCAATTAAGTGTTCACATCCTTTGCCAATAATATAGAAATACTAGCGCCACTATCCTGTAATACTAAGACGTTTTTCCCGAAGAGTTTCACTTCGATATAAGGACGACCATCTTAAACATCAGTGATTATGGAAGCAATATTTCACCTAATAAATGTCTTATTATTCTATAATATTTAGTAACTCGTGTTTTTTTGGCGATTATAGCGTTGGATATTGTTGTAATGTGGTTTGCTATATAGGGATGCCATTATTAGGTATGTGGATTTTACTAAGGTTTGCTCTAAAGTGACATGGAATCTTTTTATCCCGCTCTATCATGGTCCAGCTCTATTTAACAGTGGTATCATAAAGAATATAATGTAATTCGTTAATCAATCGATATCCAGAAATATTTTCAGATTTTGCTAGGTGTTCGACTCTAACCAGAAATCTACAAAGCGGCACGACTATCATAATATAAAACTGAAGGATGAGGTTATAGCTAGTAGCGATACTGTGAATACCGGTCTATTCTAAACACGATTTTTGAAAATGAAGATTATGTTCCAGAATATGTGTTCAACGAGGATGAAACTGATATCTACTGGAAATGTAAGTTTGACAGGACATTTATTTCGAGAGCAGAAAACTCAATATCTGGGTATAAAGTGGCTACATAACGTTTAACACTCTTACTTGGTAGTAATGCCTCGGGACATTTTAAATTAAAATCACTGTTGATTTACTTATCGGAATCCTGGATGACGTAAAGAATGTTCAAGGAGTGGTTCAAAAAGTTGTACCTTGATCAAAAAAAGATAAGCAACAAGGCATTGCTTTTGTTGGACAATGCTCCCGGACATTCGAACTATTTTTACAATTCAAGGGTAGAATATTTACCAAAGAACAAAATAATTTTTGTCGGACGGCTTAAACTCCTGCATAAGTTGAATTTGGCACATAAACCAAGAACCTTAGATAAATTCTGCCATATTAATCATTTATGGCATTATCATAACGCGTATTATCATTAAGAGTATATACGTGGTTTTAAATCGATCCATAGTGAACCGAATTAACCGACCATAATATGGACATAATGCTCGATGAGTTTGGAGAACAGAACTATTATTTTGTTAAAAAATTTCAACAATTTGCAAGCGTTTTTCTGGCGTGTGTGTCTATTTATTAGATATGGCAAATCAACCTTATAACAAAGCCAATCTCAACTGTCAAATTTGTTGTCAAACAAAACAGTGTTGCCAATTTAAAAATGTGAACCTCTAAAAACACCCTCGATGTACTTTAGTTTAAGAGAAACCATGACCACCACAAATAAATTCACGAAGGGTCACCACTTCACAATTTTTGACTTTTCGAACATTTCACGTGTTGAATGAACTTCGAACTACGTACAATTGTAGTTTTTGGTCAACGGTGCCAATCGAACTTGAGATTGCAGCGTGAATCTCTTAGCCACTAAGCTTTTGTGTTGGTCTAAGAATCTTTTCTGAAAACCAATCACCCTGTATATTTATGCTAATAAGACTTGTTAAGCTTCTTAATTCGTGCATCATCATTAAACACGATCCTTCCAGGGTGCAATAATTCTAATTGATAATCTTTGAACACATATATACGAGTAGATACCGAATTGGGCTAAAACGTTTTTGTATTTGGTTTATATGAATACATCGTCGTGTTGTTGAACAAAATATATTATGTTGAAAGATTTGCCTGCAGCCATGTACGTTTTCTAACGGGGACTTGTTTATTACCAACCAACAAGCGCTCTCTCACGATACTTCATATTTCAATCAACGGTCATCGCGCGCGCATTGAGATAAATCAAATCTTAATCAATATTTATGTTAACCGAAGTATGTATACATATATACGTGTAATAAGCAACTTCATCTTCATGCATGAGTGGAATGTTATTTGTCAATTATTTTCACCAAATGCATGCTTACACAAACACACACAGTAACATTCTTGTTCTTATATACCCATTCATCTTATATATTGTATATGTGTATGTATGTACATCGATCGTGATAACTTCCACACTTAATTAAACACCAACCAAATGTATTTGTTGTTGTTGGTTTTTTTTTTGACAAAAATTATTTAAGAATTAGACATTTGAGCAATCTGGAAGAATAAATTTATAAGAAGGGCAGCAAAAAATTCCAAAACAATCAATCATATTGTCATGACCAGCATTTAATATTTCGTTTTCATCTTTGAAATTTGATTTCATTTCGAATATAAAAATTCGATTATCTGTGCTTCTTGTGTTTCACACACAAAAGGAATATTGGACGATGATGATGAATATAAAAACCAATGAGCAATCGACATGAGGAAGTTTGTAAGTCTATAATAATCTTCTTCTTCTCATTCTATTTCTTCTTCTTCTTCTTACATATCACACAAATGTACAAAAGTATTTGATTATCAAAAAATCACATCGTTGAACATCTCATATATATATATACATTCGTGTATGGGTGTATATAATTCTGATGGTGTGATTACATTTAGTGAAATCTTTGTGGGAGATAAATTTTCGCTAAGATGTATGTGAACGAACATTATATAGGGTACTCAAGCACTATGTATAACATCGCGGACTTATATGAGCTATGGGGGGTTTCGAAAGCTGCCCTTGTTCTCCTTGTATCGGTCAATCATTTTTTTCCAGTCTCTCAAGTTCAAGATTGTCTCTTAATGACATCCCTTCCCAGACGTACACCCACAATCTTGAAATCTGCTAGTTTTATGGTAGTCTAATGGGTCACATCAAAAGATGCCTTCAAATGGGAATTGTGATCCGAAACAGTGCAGTGTATGGGAAGAGTATGAAGAGCAGGAGCACCAGAAGTGTTCAACAGTGACTTCTCCTTCCTCACACTGTTCGCAGTTTGCGATGTTCCGAATTTTCAGGGAACAATGCCCCGTGAGAATACCTAACAAGATTCCAAAGTGCGTCTATCACATTTCAAGAGGCACTGGGATCTTTGCTGATTTATTGATCCAAAAACGATTTTGGTATTCGACAAGAGCAAGAGATAAGGGCATCCTATCTCTTCGATAACTCTATTGAAAGATAATGACATTACTCCTAAAATCGGGCACAGCACTGCACAGGACCCAATTTATCAGCCAATATATTTCCTTTAGTATCAAATAAAGTCGCCGGTTGTAGTTTAATGGTTGAGAGTTTCTCATTACGCCGCGGTCTCGAGTTCGATATATATATATATATATATATATATATATATATATATATATATATATATATATATATATATATATATATATATATATATTTATATTTATATATATTTATATATATATATATATATATATATTTTTTTTTTTATGTCGAGAGAGGGAAACCCTCATGGGCGCTGTGACGGACTCTTTTCGACTAAAACCCCACCCTCCGCTCCTCCACACGACCGAAATCGCAAAATATGCATTCCTTCAGGCGTTGGATGTCCATGTTCATATCAATGTATGTTGTTAGCTTCATGTTGTGCCATTTTTTGACGTAATATTATCATTATCATGGTATTAATGGTGTTCCAATTTCGCTCCTCCGACAGCATCTCCCACCGTTCGCAGTGAAAAATAGTGTGTTCTATAGTTCGTTGAACTCGTTCCAGTTGATCACGGCCTTTGCAGTGTCCAATGCTCGGATCCATACAGGTACCCCATACAATATAATTGATGTGCCTACAGAGGAGAGCAATTTCCTCTTATACTTGCGCTCGGTCCGCTAGTGCTGGCCATTAATCGATTAAGGCCAGTTGTTGTTCTATTCGCCTTTACCATCGTTTGTCTAATGTGCTCTTAGAAGCTTCTTCGATGGTCTAGCCATACCCCCAGGTACTTAATTTTTGCAGTTGGTACTATTTTTATTTCTCCTATGTTGAGTTTCATAGGCGAAGCCATCCGCCTACCTGCCATTGCAACTGCCTCGGTCTTTTCCGGTGCCAACTGCAACCGATGAGTGCAGAGCCACTTGGAGATGACTTTGACTGCGGTTTCTCCTTGATCCACAATTTGTTGTTCATATCTCGCCGATACAATAAGTGCCAAGTCATCGGCATATCTCAATAGCTTGGAGTCCTCGGGCAACGGAATTCTGAGAATACCGTCATCAGAGCAGTGGTCCTAAAACCGAACCTTGTGGTAAACCACTCGTAACCTTCATCAAAGTAGCTACGACCGCTGATTCGACAATGATTTCTCGTACACTCAGATAGCTCTGAAGAACCCTCCTAAGACTCAGGCTTACTAAACATTCCTCAAGCCTTTTCTGGATTAACTCCCAAGCTGCACTGTTGAATGCATTCCGTACGTCTAGAGTAATTACTACTGGGATACGCCATGTGTGTTTGGATCCATCAGCTGCTTTATTGACAGACTTCATGACTTCCGCTATAGCATCTACTGTAGAACAACCCGATCAAAAACCGAACTGGTTCTCTGCAAGTCCACCAGTTCATCTCAAGAGCTGCAGTAGTTCCTACAATACCCAGATAAGCAAGTCTTTGAAGGCGATTTAAAGATATCCATCAAACCTCGTTTATTGTTCTAGGCCACCAAATAAGAGAGGTTAAATGTTTGAATTATGCAGGTGGGAAATTGCTTGAGTGCCAAGTAAGTCGACAATTGTCTATCAGCTACGTATACTCTTTAGCTTGATACAAAACTGGCACAATATAAAAACTGGCTCAGACCCAAACGGTGAAATCATAAACAATGCGACGTATTGTTAATTGGTACAAATGAGGATAATTTTTCCCCACGTCTTGTGAAACCTATTCATTATACACAATTTACTGGGGTACAAAAGTAAATACAGAGCGATTCCGATGACAAAACGCCTTCATACAGTAAATTAATTAGAAACGACCACGCCCTCTCTAGTGAATGAGACTAAATGACAGAGGGTAACTGGCCTGAATTTCCTGAATAAGGTCCAGGAATGGGAGTGATTCCGGAATTGAGTATAAAATATTAGGGTATCACTAGCCTCGAGTGCTTATTGCATTCTTAAAGGATGTAGTTTGTATACCAACATGCTTAGTATGCAGTTTGCAAAGGCCAGAAATCCAACTCTAAAGTCCTTTAAAGCTGTGGTGACTCTACATTCCTGGAAGGTGCTAATTTGAGTACATACTATACTTAGGAACCAATTTATACCTATGAACAGTATTTTTTTTAGTTCCATTTTCGATTTAAGAACCTTCATATATATTTTGAAAGGGCTGCAGAAGCAAAACCGGAACTAAAGACGGACAGGTGGACAAAAAAAGTAACTGGAACGTCTATTTCTATACCTTGAACTATCGGTACCCATTCTAGAAGCAATTGAATGGACACAACCTTCCTACCTTGAGTTGAACGTGTGATGTACAATTCACACAAATAAATTTGCCGCACTCAAAAGTGTCCTCCTCACTCGTAGAACGACGCATGGGCAAACTTGAAGAACCGTGAATTCATGACAATAAAATTAGAGTCTCAATTCAGACATCACATGCTTTGTCCTGATAAGTGATAGTTGTTTGAAACCTAGAGTTCCAATCAGTGCCGGATGCGAAACTCACATCATGTATGGAGCTAAATATAAATCCTAAAAGCATTTGTCTCCTGGATATAGCTATTTGCATCTGCACTGGTTAACTTAAAAGAGGGAAATATACCACCTTTTTAGACATCCTAAATACAGGAAGTAATTGACATTACACTAAACGGAAAATTCTCTAGCTAAATGATAGCAGATGAGGTAACTGTCGCTGATCTTTGCTACATTTTTCCCTCTGTGATAAACTTAAAATATGAAAGAACTCAAGAAACACAGATTGCGAAATGACATGGTTAAAAACCCTAATTAGCTCCTGTGAGAACAACTGCCTCTTAGAAGCTCCAAGAAAACTAGAACACCATAGTGGAGTTGGCCAGACTGAGAAACAGTACAATTCTTCTTAATATAGTCGGTAAAACGGAAAAATGGGACTCTCATCTCATATAGATCGTCTCAAACTGAGACCAAGAAATGCATTCCTAGTGAAAAAACATCGAAATGGAAATCTTTCTCTAAGGACGTCGACAGCGTCAATGCAACCGCTAAGTTAACAGTTTTATCTGTGGAAATTTTAGGACACTATCAGAACTCTAGAAAACTCAGATGACAATTATACGAGTAAACGTCTGGAAGCCTCTAGTGCGGCTTTTGGAAAATTCGTTTTTTTCAAAAATAAGGACATTCAACCACACAAGAGATGGAAATCATCTAATAATCTAATGACCAGGTTTCAGGGAATGAAGAATTCATGAAAGCAATAATCCCAAAATTAAAAACATTAGGTCCACCGTTGAAGTATTTTCAAATATATTTTAAACAAGAGGAACTAAAAATCGTCCTACACTACATATCTGTTGGCAAACATAGATATAACTCGGCCAAAATCAGTAGGGATAAAGTACTGCAATCAACCTGATTCATTCCACACAACAGAAAGTCATCCCACGAATTGTTAAATTCACTTTACGAATATTGAATGCCTATAGCATGTACTGGTCAATATACAGTCCAGCAATTGACTTTTTCATGCAGAATTTAGTACAAAGATGCGATTGAACGATTCTTTATCTAGGATGGCAAAATCCACAGTAGAAAATACGTTCAATGAATAAATTCAGAACACTGAATTTATACATTGGCTTGATATTGGCATTGCGAGAAACAGCCACTGTATAATGTTAGATACATTATCTATGGCCGAGTGGAGCTAAGAAAAATTGATAGAAACTTGGGAGCTGAGGTACAGCGATATACACATAGTTTGCATGTAAGCTCCAGCGCATCCTGCTCAAAATAAGGAAACAAAATGTTACAAAGTTATTGCAAGACTTAAAAGCCGACATTGTCCGACTAGCGTACGACACTGATATGCGATAGAAACGTCAGTCAATGTTATTCGGAATATGCCAATGTGGAACCAGTAAGACCTAAGGGAAATAAAGCAGCCCACCACCCAGATGGCGCAGTGGTTAAAGCTGCGGCAGTTGAAGCGAGAGGTACCGGGTTCGAATCCCGATAGGAGCAGGATGGTAAAGTGATTTTTCACCATACGATTACGATCGGTGGTGTGAATGAACACATCTATGACCCCCTGTTGGAGTGCAGAATTGATGGGCCAATCCATCTTCCATTCAGTACTATAGGCTGTCATGGAGCTAAGCAATGTGCAGATGGTTCTACGTAAATCGGACCTATAGCCGTACGTCCTAGATTTGGCTGTAATGACGTAAGTTAAGGACGTAAATAAGCGAACCGCGAAAAGTTGGAAGTGCGTCGAGCCCCGAAACAGATTGTAGAGTTAAAAAAAAAAAAAGAATAAAGCAGCCCGCAAGTGTTTGTTCCGAAAATGGAGATTGAGAAGTAAAAGCTTGGATCGGACCACTTGGAACACCTAGAAACAACCGGAGAGCCAGTGAAATCTAAAAGGATAGATGAGTTATTGGCAACACTGTGAAGTCTCGAGGAAAGCACGAAGCTTTAAAATAATTCACAGTGGGAGATAATAAGCGTATATAATGGAGATATGGCATGCTGGGATATCTTTAACGTTATTATGTAAACCAGCCGAGAACAGTCAGCAATCAGCAGTAAAAATCTACAAAAATTGTTAGTGACGCAAGGTTGGAGAGTGGGAAATCCCAAAAAATAGTCAAGTCGCTGTAAGAACGCAAATGTTGAAGTCCACCAGTAGGAACAGACGATGTTCGGTCTTGTGGCAAGGTCACCGAAAGTAAAACACTAAAAGCAACAACAATGTGCTTGGAAGGATCCAACAAGTTTGACAACATTACTGTAAGGACGAGAAGGTGGTCAAACAGGAGAAACACCAGCTGAACGGTTTGGGGGCGGAGTCAACAAAATGCCAAAAAATAACCGGAATATCACTGAGAGATGCAAGGTAAAAATGCAACAATGTGAGCCCGATTATGAACTGGAAATAGGTGATGAAAAACCAGCGTGGAAGGAAGTATCTCCGTATTACGAGCTACTAGGCTTACTTTACTATTTTGGATAATGGTCTCCTGAGGAGGAGATAGTAGTCCACTAGTGGAAAGCCGTATAGAAGTGGCAGTTGATGCATGCAATGAGCAGAGCACCTGAAGTACTGGAGAAACTGGATGATGGATGATCAGTTGGTCACCTTCGAGTCAATAAGTCACTGGAAAAAAGTTAAAGGTTTTATAAGACGAGATATTGGATCGACACTGTGATATTGTTCAGCATATGAGGAATTGCAGACCAGAACCCGAGAAGCAATGCAATAATTTAACGTAGAATCACCGATGTAATGGACACATATTATTATAGTTGGATCATTCCCGGAAACAACATGAATAAGCCCATGTTGTTTCTGGTCAGATCATCATGATCGAAATAAACTGATGTGGCCGGAAGCTTATACGCACTATCAAAATCATTAATAGTAGCCAGAACTTTGGAATATGTATGAATCAGCAGATACAGAGTGCCATTGGAATTACACATGATTAGAAGGTTGAATCTTATCGCTGAGCTGTGTGATCACTCAAGATTAGGCTGCTACATTATCAAAGCTGACGGTTTCCAGGAATAACAAATTTGGTTTGGATTTACAACCCGAAGAGTATAAAAGGAAAGTCATTAGAGCTACAATCGGATTGGGCAAGTCCATATGCACCGTTGTCAAAAGACCAACGTTACCATCAATTGATTTGCTGAAGGACCTCGGATGAAGATGAAGCCAACACCGTATACCAAACAGAACAGGTTGATATGTCTGTTCGAAAGAGTGAATGGTTAGAGTAGTACTCGATATATGTATGTTATAGTGGTCCAAATAGAAGCAGATCCCGTCAATTTTCGTCACACAATTTCCCAAGCTTTTATTAGTCAGTCATATGAAATCCGAAAGCAGCAATTCAACAATTGAACATCTCAATCAAGAATTGCAACAAACTTGTCAAAAATCATCATTAAACAATATTCTTCGCAGAAAGAAGTAAAACAAAAAATTTATCTTCAAGATTGAAGATGCATACAATAACAACAACAACAACAAAAAATACCAAATTTGTCATAAAAATTGATTGTCGCAATTAAGATTCTGTCGGATTGCTTCCAATAAAAACATGGATTTTATTTTATATATCATTTCATATGTGCATGCATATAGGTATGTAGCCAAGCCAACGTCAAATTAGACATCACATATAGGTACTCGGCATATGTATGTGTGTGTAAGAGGTCGTATATCGCAATTATACATCGCCAAGTTTTAATTTCAGCCGACAAATTTTGCTCGCGAACTTGTGATTTTTTTTATGATTTTTTATGATTTTTACGACGACGACAAAAAAAACCAATGCAACATGAGGACTCGACGATACGGCCGCATGCGTAATTTATATATATGTATGTACATATTTAAGAATGGATCTGCGTGGAATATATTTTTTTTGCACCATGGTTGAGATGAATATCATCGAAGAATATGTTTAAATCATGAAACGACGATGCAATAAACGTTTGGGTCAAAAGAATTTTATGATTTTATTGGATTGAAATGTGATTTTGTATGCGCGCCATATAATTTTGTTCGGTGGTTGAAGATGCAGACGGGGGGATACAATATGACAAAATCGCATGTTGAATAATTGGATTTTTACGAGTATCGAAATGGTATACATACTTATACATCAGTTTATTGCTATCATCTAATAGTTTCGAATACCTTAAAATATTGTATTTGTATAGGGTGTCCCAATAACCGGTTCAGATTTGATATATCGGTTGTTTTGGCTCTTGCAACACTAATGCCATTTTTTCTTTTATAGAAAATCAATATATTATTTCTACCCGTCGAAAGGAGTCACTTGACACCCCAACAAAAGTGGGAAGTGTTGGAGATTAACTTCCACAGGAAACACAATGTTCGATACTCTTGGTTCGAAATCTCAAGAAAATGTTCTGCAAAACTTGGTCAAAACTCGGATCCCACACCCAACGGTGTCTAAAAGTTAGTACATTAAGTGCATGGTACGGGCTACCTAGACGACAATCCAACACGTACTAGTGCTCGTTTCGACACAGTCGAAAGTATGCGCCAACGGCCGAGAGCATCAATTTTTCATCGTGTATCGGAAATGAACCGATCAGCCCATCTGCCATGCAACGAATTCTGCGTAAAGATTTTGTTTTGTGGCCCTATAAAGTTTAATTGGGCCAGCAATTTAAGGTTTGTGATCATTTCGATGGATTCGTAAGCAAACTATAAATTGTCGCATTTGGGGATGGAAAATCCACAAGGATACGTGGAGAAGCCAATGATTCCATTGCGTGTTAGTGTTTCTGTGGTGGCAAAGATATTGGTTTATAGACGACCACACCTCGCATGCTACAATAGTTAAACTGCGATTGCCGAATTATCAGTCAATACTCGGGACTCACTCCAAACGGCATCAAAAAGTTTGTGAATAATGTGCGTGATACGGGCTGACTGGTCAACAATCCAACTCGTACCCGTACTCGTCGAGTTGGTTTCGCCACGGTCGAAAATGTGCGCCAACGGACGAGAAAATCAATTTGTAATCATATACCTCGGAAATGAACATCAGCCGGTCTTCCATGCAACGAATTCTGAGTAAAGATTCTGCGCTTCGATATCGATTCTCTGGGTGGGCCTGCGACAAACACGAAATTAATGAAGATTTTGCACAAAAAATAATTCTTTCGAGTAAGGCGCATTTCCAACTCGGTGGGTTCGTAAACAAACAAAATTGTCGCATTTGGGGATAGGAAATCTTTTTTGTGGCATCGGGTGTTACAATAGTGCGTCAAAAACTCGATGGCCACATTATATCAGTCCAAACACGGGACTCACACCCAACGGTATCAAGAAGTTTGTGAACAAAGTGCGTGATATGGACTACCTAGGCGACAATCCAACGCGTACTTGTGCACGTCACGTTCGTTTCACGCCAATGGCCGTGAACATCAATTCGTAATCATGCATCTGAAATGAACATCAACCGGTCTTCCATACAAAGAATATAAAGTTCAATTGGTCCAGCAACCATCCGTAGCGATGGGTGGCCCAGTGACAAACTCGAAATTAATGAGGATTTGCGGCTCAAAAAATAATCTTTTCAGACGAGGTGCATCTTCAACTTGGTGGATGTGTAACAAATTCTCGCATTTGGGGATCGGAAATTCACAAGGATGTGTGTGGCTACTCCACATGCGTCCATTGCGTGCTACTGTTCCGTTTGCATGCACTAGCTCTAGAATTACCACAGTTATCCATGTAACTATGTATACGATCTAATAAATCATAACTGATATACTCAGCCTTTTGCGGTTTCACTATTTGAGAGTGTGTAGACATGTAAAAATGCTTCATTTAGCAAATAAGCTTTATGATAAACGTCTTGTGGCGTGGCGGCATTATTTTACCGTATTTATTCGAAGGTGGGCCAGCGCACCATTACGATCAAAGGAATGAACTACCACCAAATATTAACATTTTTTGTGGCCATATCTTGAAGATATTGGTTTGAACCACCGTAACTTCCTGCAATATGGTGCGCCATGCCAAACATCGGGCGTTACAATAGTGAATCTGCAACAAGAATGAGATTGTCGAATTATCAGTCAAAACACGGGACTCACTCCCAACGGCATTAAAAAGTTTATTAACTGAGTGACACGGGCTACCTAGTCAACAATCCAACGCCTACTCGTGCTCTCGTGTTCGTTTCGCCGCGATGGTCAAAAATGTGCACCAACGGCCGAGAACATCAATTCATGTAACCAATTCTGCGTAAAGATTTTTGTTTGAAGCCCATTAAAATTCCATTAGCTCAGCAATTGAAGAACCGTGACCATCCGCTTTGATATCGATTCGCTGGGTGGGTCTGCGACCAACGCAAAATTTATGAGGATTTTGCTCAAAAAATCACCTTTTTCAACGAGACGCATTTCCATCTCGGTGGGTTCGATGGTGACTTGAATTAGTCGGTAAGGAGTTATGATTTGACTCCTTTGAATATTTATATGTGGGGTGTCGTGAAGGACAAGTCTTACACAGACAATCCATGTGCTTAGATATAAGACCGACCGAATTGAGTACGCCAAAGCCAGGTGCGGCTTCCATTTGAATGAAATCATTTTCAATAAATAACCTGGAGGATTGGACTTTCAAACAAAAATTTAAATCTGAACTACTTATCGGGACACCCTGCATACGTATAAAGTTGAATGGAACCAATAAAAAAAAACAAAAATTATGAAAATCACTCAGGTATAGAGTGTTAACACCTTGATTGTGGATTGCCTAATCGGAAATGTTCAACTGTTATATAAACAACTTGAAAATCAGAGCAAAACCGAAAACCAATCAAAACAGTAAAATTCTGCTTTGCCCAGATATCAAGATGAATGATTGATTTGTGTGTTTGGTCAATCGCGCGCGGCAACACTCCAATCGATCTACCATCATCAGTTATATTAATTATCAATATTTATTTGCACTGTATATAAGATACATACAGTAGAGATCATTCGTCTATAATATGGTGCTGTGCTTGTCCTAGTATGTATAGTTAACCATTTGGTTACGATTGATTAGCGTTTTTGATTGACAAAAAGAAAGATGGAACGAATCGATAATAATTACGAAAAAGTAAATTATAATCATTGGGTTGGGTATCTCGCGTTGATTTTTATGATTGTTTGTGATGGTTTAGAAAGACATAAAATAAATAATGTAATCAAGCATTAATTGGTGTTAATGGCACTAGGTTGGACGATAGTGTAACCATGATTATACGAAGCTATTGTCGGTTGGACAGTGATTAATGACAAAGATATGGTTTGTTTGGCCCAAACACTCCCAACGCATTATCAAAGGAAGAAAAGCCTATAGATATCACTAGGCAAAAAGTTGTCAACCATAAGCGTGTCCTCTTTTCTATACTTAAATATTAAGTTCGCTTGGTTGATACGTACTTTAGGGATAATGCAATGATAGAAACCCCCCTACATTTCGAACCAAACGCATACCAGCAAGGTAAGTCTATAACAGCACTCCATGAAGTCATTGGATGGATTGTAAAATCGCTGGTTAACAAGAAATCTGCCTTAATAGCTTTTATGGACATCGATGGTGGGTTTTATAACGCTTCCTGCAGTGTGATGAGTTCTGCATTTGAACGACACGGCATGCATACCATACTTGTTCGGTGGTTTAGTACCGCATGCTTAGATCGATGAGAATTACTGCAGACTTTGGCAGTGATAGGACTACGGTAACCGAAAACCTCACAGCTAGTCTAATTAAACGATATGCTAATCTTAACCGATGGATCAATATGATGTAATCTGGCTAGTGCGGGGTTACACATCCTAAATCAAGTTGTAACATTATGTATCCCGCTTGGTAGGCTGGCTATTGTGTTTCAGGCGCAAATTGTTTCAGTTCTGTGAGAAGAACTCTATATAAAGGAGATGCATTGTAGAGATTGTCGTATGTGCATTCTTAACGACGAGAGGATAATTTCCTTAAATCGACTGCGGTGTTTAAATGAATATTTCATTAGATACCAAGTCATATCGTACAAACTACAAATGATAAGGATATATGTTTATTGACTGATAAATTGGCTCGTTTGGATGCAGTTTCCACTTTTGAGTGATTTGAACTTTAGTGATCTGCACCAGAAGAGATAGGACAACCTCCTTTCTTGTCGCCTATCCTAAATATTGTTTGGAACATTAAATCAGGAAAGATCCTAGTTCCTCGTGAATTATGATACACCCACTTTGAGGATCTTGCTAAGTATCTGTCTGTTTGTTTCTATCTTTGCAATCTGTTTTGGAGCTCAATGATCTCGCAAATCTTTCGCAGTATATTTATTTACTTCCTACTTTACGCCAATGCATAGCCAATGCACGCCTTTATGTCCGATTTACGTATAGAACAATCTGCACATTGCATAACTCTATGCCAGCATATACTGACATCGAAGATGGGTTGGTCATAGATTTGTTCATTCACACCACCGATCGTAATCTTATGGTGGAAAATATCTTTTGCATCCTGTCCCTATCGGGATTCGATGCGTTCCTCTAACTTCATTGGTTTCGATCACGAGCCACCTCGACATATTGTTGTAAACAATTCAAAGATGCAATGTCACTCTCTACGCCGTAGAACCATCGTTTCCGACATCGACATCTTTACTTACCGGCCCTCTCTCTAAAGATCGCTATATCATTCGGTTCGGATCAGATCGCATAACCTGACCGAGCCAGCGTTTCGCTGTTCTTTGATTTCATGCTCGATGATGCCTGATCACGTGATTGAAACGAACTCGGTATGTGCCATCAATATCGCGCTTTGGTCCGTATAGCATACATAAAATTCTTCTCTCGAATGTAAGAAGCCATTTTTCGCAATCATCCGTCAAGGTCTAACTCTCACATCCATACATGACAACGGGCCTGATCAACACCTCTGTACAAGCTCAGCTCATCCGCCTTTGATATTTTAATTTCAGAAGCGGACGTAGAGAATATAAAACCCGTTTGCCAGCGGCAAGGCAAATCTTGATGTCCTTTCCCACACTGTTATCGTGATTAATGAGAGAAATGAATCTCATTACACATTCACAAATGTGTGGCTACCCATTACTGAAATCAATATCAATATTTGATTGGATTGTCGGAATAAGAAATTGTCCTGAGGTGTGTCAAATTTATACAAAGTATGTAGTTCAGTTAGAGATTAAAAATTTATCGTGGGCAGCGCCTCACGTTATCGAACACCAGAACTAATTGCTATAGTCTGTTCTCATGTTTAACATTGCGTTTCTATCATTTTACATAGATGTTCGTATTTGTTTGGTATTCACGGGACACAATTCACTGAATAAGCACATGTTCCGAATATAAATTCAGAACAGCGCAAACTGCAAATACTGGAGATGCTAATACTTCCCCATACTGGAGAAGAAGAAAAGAATTGTTGAACACCAATTATGTTCCTGTTCTTAAAACTATCTTCATACACTGCACAGCTCTGGGTCACGATTCCTATATGAGAGTCATTTTACGAACTTATCGACTCAAGATATCTTGGTGTTCATTCAGAGAACAAACAGGTTTCAGAACTCAAAGTGTATAGGCCTGTGAGGAGATGTTACAATGGGCCCATTGATCCTGAGTGACGGAGAAAAATACTCCTTATATACTAAAGCTTTCAAGATCTTCGTTGTCAGACCGTCATTTTCCGTTAAACCAATTGGTTTATCGCGTTGTAACAATTCCAAACCACGTGTGATCCGCGGGTGTTTGATCTTACTGCCTTTAAAGCTACCTGACTACCCGAGAAATCTTTGTACTATTTAGGCCTTTGGTTAGAGCAGCCTTTGCGCAAAGCTCTATCAGATGTGACTTAAATTTGGCCAAGTCATACATATCAAAAGACCTTTCCCAGTTCTACCATCTTTGATCCGTTCGTATACCATACTATATATTTCCTTAAACAGGGATCAGGAGGAATGTTCAGATGTAGTGGGGGTGGCACTCATGACCTCCATAATCTATTTATATATATTCAAAACGGAGACCCTAAGCCACAGCTTTAACATAGTACTGAATGGCACTATCACTGTTTTATTTGAGTTGACTTCAAGTCACTCCTGTACTATTACCACAATATATCGATTAGTTCATGCTTTAGATCAGAATTCAGATCATCTTAATCCGTATGGTGGCTCAGTCAAGAAACAAGTTCACCATTCACCACACTTAATTGGTAAAGTGAATCCTAATACTCAGCTTTAATAATGAGAAACTCATCAACTAATTTAGTTGTGATCTTCCTGCACTGGCTTTTTCAATGGATTCGTTAAGGGAGATTTAGTGTTATCTAAAGCTCTCTTTGAAGAAATGAAACGGATTAGCCTGTGCATAATTCGCATGGCACACCCGGTTTCAACAATTGCCTTTAGAGGGATTGGATCTCGAGCGACATGGATTCCCGCAGCTTAAATCGGAAGGAGAAACGGTCGGGGTTATGGAGATCCCTCTCTAGAGACCTAGAGAACCGCAATAATAGAGGGGGGTCAGAGGCTAAATGTAGGTGTTACATCTGCCTGAGTAAATCGCGAAGAAGGATGTAAACTCGTGGTCCGTATATCATTTGTATGCGAAGGTTGGGGTGATATTCCCCGTAATAAGATGATGTGTTTTAGGACCGCACCATCTTTGAAAATACCATAAAAAAATAAATAGAGAGGATATGTTAGTAAGTATAGAGGTGATACCACGTTACCAACAGAAAGGGAGACGTAGCAATAATGCTCAATTGTCTCTCGCCTCTTACGAGACGATTGGTAGACCTGGTATCACCGGTCCTCGGATGTTAGTGGTTGATCATGGGTATACTTACCATTAATTGGTTTTCCCTTGCTGATGTTATCGCCAAGAAGGAAAAAAAAATATAATTTTTGTAGATAATAATTCCTGTCTTTATTTCCAAAATAGACTCGTTGGTCACCTTCTGTCTCTGACTGCCTCCCTATGTCCTGTACTCCTGACTGACCTCCTACTCACTTTTTACGCAGTCTTTATACCAAACTTAATCAGTTGAGCGAGAGGAAAAAAAATTAAGAAAAATACGGAAGTCTCTTCGCTCACCTAATTGTTGGCAATTTGGTAGAAACACCACCCATTAGAGTGTTTTGATAAATTTGACACCAATTCAATTCCGCAAAGTTAACCTACATTAGTTTTGTGTTTTTGAATTGGTGTCACATATCTTTCGCTCATTGAAATCAGCTAAGTGGTTTGTATATGTTATACACTTTGAATCTCCATTCTCCTCTTACAAGAGATGTAGTTAAAGGTGCGGAAGAAACTCTTCTATTCATACTGCAGTAGAGTCAAATACCAACTTCCTCAAGAAGTTTGAAGGGTTTGAATGAGTTAATTATATAAACTCATCAGGCACCATCTTGTTTTAAAATAACGGTTCCTCAGTAAAGCTTTCATTCCTTCGGACTTTTAGAAAGAGGCTTATTCTATTTGTGTGATTTTTTGAAAGCTTGACTGCTGATGTAAGTTCATCGATTATCTCCCAAAATGGTTTCAAGCTCTCTTAAATTGTCAAGTCGAGATTGTTATCCATAAGGACGCCCCTATAATCACCCCATACTTTGGTGCTTTTGGCTCTATTAAAAAGTCTCCGCATTTGTTTTTGAAACTTTTGACAAGGGAACTGTTTGATTCACTTCCTTCTTTTGATAGAGCTGCACTCATAGGCTGAGTAAACACTTTATTATAGAACTGTTTGGAGCCATGCTCCAAATCGTTGGGTTACCCAATGGCTCCCTATAGTTCATTTCAAATCCAAGAAGAGCCTTCTGTAGCGTTTTTATGACCCGCAGATCAAATATGATATTCATCTAATCGAGCAGTGACATCAGATTCATCGCAGTTACTTATCAGCGTCTCCATAAATGGACATGTAAGAATTAGGTATAAAAGCTCTTTGATAGCCTATTGATTAGCTGAAGTCGGTGTAAGATGTATCACTCCTTTTTAAGATCACTTCGGGCTTTTATTTGGCAGTCAATGTTTGAGTGCTTATAGTACGCGGTGTACGTAGTAGTGGGAAAAAGAGAAACTGGTTGGAATACACCTGAAGACTGCAATATCTTTATGTTTGAGTTCAGATTTGAAAAGTGGGAGTAGTCTCCTTGACTTTTCAAGCGGTAATGTTAGTCACTTTCAGGTTGAACATAGTAACGAGACGAAGAAAGAGATATCAGTATATAAAGAGAGAGTCAATATCATTGTAACGCAACGAGTGTAACGCATCACTACCTGTTGTTAGCAAAATAGAAAGATCAAGAATCCAACTGATTTGTATATAAGCAGTGCTAAGTCCCCGTATCGGGCAGGTGTGGTTTTAACCAGAGAACTGTTTAAGTAGTTAAAGTAAGGAGAAGACTAAAGTATCATAGCATCCATCGGTGGCAGGTGGTTAATATTTTACGATCTATATAAAATCTATATCGTGCCCAGCACGATCCTCAAATTACGTCTTCCACAATTCAAGCAGGACTATGGGATCTTTCACCGCCCAGGTGGCGCAGTGGTTAAAGCTGCGGCAGTTGGAGCGGGAGGTACACACACACAGTTTCCTGAATCCCGATTCGGGGCAAGATGCAAATGGGGTTTTCACCTTCGATCGTATGGGCAGTGCGATCGGTTGTGTAAAGTGACCATATATCTGGATCTCCTGTCGTGTTTAGAATCCATGGGCCGACCCATCTTCCATGTCATTACTATAGGCTGGCATGGAGCTATGCAATGCGCAGATGGTTCTACGAAAACTCGGACTATAGCCGTACATAGAGTGGTATCACAACGGACCAATCGCTGGTCTAAGTGTGCGGTCATCCTTAAAGCATCCTTGGAGGTCATCCTTAAAGCGGGCTCAGATTCCACAAAAGTGAAAGCGGTATCTAAATGGACAAATTTATCAGCCAATTCGTCTCCTATGATATCCACGTTACTAAGTATTAGGGAAGACTGCCTAATCAGTTCAAGGCAATAACCATCTCCAAAACATATTCCAAACAGTATTAGAGTTAACAGTCGTAGAGCATCTTGGCTGTAAGAATGGATTAAGATATGATGATCTCTGCAATTAATCTATTTTGCATAGGGTGAAAGACAGTAGGGTACCTCTCAAGGGGACTAAACAATCAACTCCTCTCAAGGGGAAGATAATTATCTCCTAAGGTGGATATATAACTAATTATCAGACCCAAAGGCTTCTCAGGAGCTGCAATGGGTTTGATGTGTATAGATTCCACAATACCAAGACAAACAAGTCTTAAATCCGGTTAAGAGGTTTTCCTCAAACCTCACTCAAAAATCTAGGCCATCAAATAATTGCGGCAAATGAGATTATGTCTGCCACCCGAAGCGTATCTTCAATGTATTTTTGCCAAGTAATCTTCCAATCTCAACAGATCTCCAGATATTTAACTTCTAAAAAAAGAGTGAGATGGTAAGACCTCCAATTTTTGGGAGACTCACATTTCCCAGAGATCTTCGTCTTGTGAAAAGAACCATCTCAGTTTTCTTATGGGTTGGACAATAGACCTCGATGAATACATCTTATTATACCTTTGAGACTTTTAAGCACTCAGTTTACATTTCTGGTAATCAATGTCGTCCGCAGTAAACAAGTATTACTTTCAACGCTGCTATATTCGTAGCATAGCCTCCTTCAAACAATAAACCCAACATCAACGTAAACAATGCCAATATGGTCGGAAAAACAATAATACATTTGGACATTTAAATTCGTTAGTTTCATTTTGTACATTTAAACTATTCTAAAAAAATAAATCAAAATTCGTATTGTGCGGGCAATGGACAAGTCGACCGAAAATTTGAAATCAAAAATTATAATTTCTGCTGCCAATAAAGTTAAAAAGGCAACGAAACTCGTATCGATTGGCGATACTGAACACGAAGCAGGAATAAAACGAGGAGTAAAACCGAATCACCATAAACGAACAAGGCCCGGTATTGATTGGATGTTCGTGTTCAAAAATGATGACTGATGGATGTGGTCGGATCTGGTGCTGTACGTAAAATATAAATCGTTTCAAATATATGTAACCGCGTTCCATATATCAAATTATGTAAATAGATTGTTCGTTGTGACAAAAAAAAACCGAAAATATGTTATTTCATTATATTGCCAAGGGATGTATAAGTGGATGTGTGTATCTACCCTCGAGCTGCTATCGTATATGTAGAAACAACTCTTAAACTCATCATTAATAATTTAATTCATTTTTGACGTATATCGAATCGACTGTATATCGCAATACAGCATCCACTGTATCTGTGTCTTTTAAGCATCCTTTTAAAGGTTTTTAATATTCATAACTCATGTTATACACAAGATGTATACGAAGAAGAAAATTTCATCGTATTTGTGCCCCATCGCATGGTACGTGAATACATAACCAGAAATGGAAAGTTCAATACAAAAAGCACAAAGTTCTATTTACATGATTAAATATTTTATGAATTGGAAAATGTTGGATGAATACTTTTGGTTTGAATTTTTTTTTTCGTGGATACATGCGGATCCAAATGATCTATTCATGTACATACACATTCGGTTTTCGACGAAATTATTTGATTACCAAACCTCATCATGTTAATTAGTATAATGTATATTTCTGGTGTTGGCGGATCAACCCGGCTTGAAGTAACGAATGGCATTTTATCGTAAGCAATATGTTGTCTTTTCTCTCGACAAGCGACCCATAAACCGTTCCATCTCGATGTTCTCGATGTCTAATTAATTAAAGTCGTTTTTTTTATATATAGACCAAAGCGTCTATATACTTGATAATTCACAATCAATCATTCAATTTCGTTTTATCTATATACATCCATATACACAATAAAAACACATATGGTCGTATATATTCATCTTATAACAAACATAATCGAAGATGTGTGTGGTACAGCAAAAAAAAAATTTATATATTTTTCGATAAATTAAATGAATAATCGAAATACATGTCACGTTCGATCAACCCAAATAACTAAACGAAATAACACAAACAATCAAATAAGAAAACATGAACTTAACGATAGACTGGGCAATGGAAGGACATTGAAAAAGTCAAAAGACGATAAATAAGGGTAAATTTTCAATCAAACATCAATATATGGGTTGTATATAGACCAGATATGAGAGATAACCGAAAATCATTTCAAGACACTCGACTGATTTGACGAAATAACTTTACCTCAGTCTCACACATATACATATACATATGTAACACACGTGCGAGTATGATTTGGGGTTTACACTTTATTTAAGATTATAGCTGCATCGTACATTTGAAGGGATGGTGACCTATCGGCAGGTTACTAATTTTACTACCTTATGCGATATATCTGAGTTACAGATCTTTTTATAGAGGTAACCGATAGTTTTGAATCGATTTAGATTTCATACTCTCATGATATGTACCAAAATTCTAGAAAGGGACCAGTCCGAATCCAGGATAAGTTTTATAGCATATCTTGAAATTAGATAGGTTGTGTAAATTGCCACAAAAACGATTCTTCGTTATTTTTGATAAATTTGCTTCCAAAAAGTTGTGTATTGAATCAGAACTCGACAACTGTATTAAGGTCAAGCCCTGTGGGTGAGGACATCAATGTTTCGTAAATTTTTCGAACAAACCATAATATAATATAACCACAACTTGTCATAGGAGGTGACCAAATCTGGTTAGATTGCTAGGTAAACGGCCCGCATACACGAGATTAAAGATCGGTACGTGGAGTGTGCAGGAACCTAGAATACCTGTCGCGTTTGGTGGTCTTATTACATGTATAAAAGAGTAACGGAAATCGTGGCTCTCCAAGAAACTCGGTGATCTAAAAGTGGAGACCATGTGTCCCAAGACTATATTATACTACACATTGAAGTTGACCTTGGAAATCTTGGGGTTGGATTTCACATGTAGGAAAGGAATTGTACAGAACTTCTAAGCCCAATCTGTTAACTATCTGTGTATATGCGCCCACTGATGTAGGCCAACCAATAGGATAAAAACTCATTGTACTAATGCTGGAGCTGACAGAAATCAAACCAACTTAGGTGATAATATAGGTCCGTACTCCCAACAAGAAAAGTGGCAAGTATATTCTTTCCTCATAAACATCCATTCAAATGGACATGGACACATGATATGACGATGGCTTGATCACATTCTTTGTGATGACTCGAACCGAATGATTTTTAATGCATGTTTTAACTACATGTATAATAGTTATAACAGAACTGGGATCTATATTGGGTTCTAAGAAAGATTTTGTATTACTGAAAGTCTTAGAATTCTGCATGTCATATCACTATCAGAAGACTCACTTTTGTGAAAGTCTGATTTCATTTTGATTGCCAAATAGGTTAACGGTAGATACTGTCGATAGACATTATACTCAAGATTCTCAGAATCTAATCCATCATCAGTGTAGATTACAGTGTACAGATCTATTCATATATAGAGTATATTTTCGGTATAGGTAGGTTAGGATTGTGCTCCCATTTATACCTAACGTTGATAAGTACACTAAATATTTTTTTCAAAGATAGGTTTGGACTCTAAAGTGTTCTAGGTGGGTGGTTACGTGACTGCACATCTCCTTTCATATTTGAAGTGAGTTTATCCTGCAAGCGAACGGCTATTAATGCCACGGCGCAGATAAATGACTAGTTATGATGGAGCTTTGATAAACTCTTAAATAAACGGGCACATTTTTAGGGATCCTACTCTAAGTGAAATCGAGGTTGAACCCAAATGTTTCTTGATTACAAATGGTTCATTCAACCGGACCAAGGTGTAGAAACTGGCTTTTGATGAACAATCCATCTATCAATCCTTAATTCAAGATATCTAAAATTTCTTGAATCGGACCCGCAATAAAAATAGTTTTGTGTTTTTATGTAAATCTCTACGTAGGTGTCTAAATAGAGTAAACTGTACGACGAATGGTTTGTTATAAGACTTGGAATACATCATCTTGGCAAGCCTCAGATAATTTTAGAAAGAATGGATGCTAAAAAAGCAACAGTATATAACCATTTTCAAACATCGAAGGCCCGAAAGTTTGGTATGTGCCACGAACGCAAAAAACAAATAAAATGTGAAGGCAGCAGTACCAGTGGAATGATATCCCATCTCAAGAGTCAACATAAGATAAACATTATGTAAAAAACACCAAATGATGATTACCAGCCAAGGCCAAAATATTTGATTATTTCGTCAAACGTAATGATGATTCCACCAAGGATAGTATTTCTTTAAAAAAAGTTGCCACATTGTATAATCTACATGTATTATTTAAAATTAAATACACTGTTAACATTCCCAAATCTCCACACACTGTTTTGTTGGCATTGTAATGGAAAACAGTTGCAAAATGTTTAAACAAATCATTCCTGAAATTATAAAAAATAAGAATAGTGGATTGAGCCTTACATTTGACAAATGGACATCATTTCGCAATAGACGACATATGAATGTAAATGTCAATTCAATCATAAATTTTGGTGTTTGGGGTTAATTCGTTTTGTAGGGACAATGCCATGATACATTGAAGTTTATGATTGATAAGATTAGTACTGAAAATATAAAATTTAGTATCGAACTAAAAGAGGCTCTCATCCAAAGAATTATAGAGAGGAGAAATATCTTATCTGATGTTTTTCTATATTTGAGAAACCTGTGGCGTTCTTGAGCAACTCCAACAAATAAAATTAAATTATCTCACGCCACAATAAATTAATAAAATATATTGAATAAAATTGTGAATTTAAATTAATAAATTGATATATTTATATAAATATATTACAAATAAAAAACAATATTGTAATTATTAATACAAAAATAAAACGATAAGTCGTAACATTGGTGACCATCAGACACCGGTTTTTACCGGAACAGCGGAGTTTAGGGAACACGTTTTCGAAACGGGACACCTGGTACGTTATTAACGTACCAGATAAAAGGTATATGTACCTATAAAACACGCATTAAAAAAACAGTACAACACATGATACAAAACATATTGTTATAGCAAGTGAAAAAAAAAATATAACCAGAGCGGATCGCAGAAATAGGCCAAATATAATCATCCTCAAATATCACATGGAAAATCAACCTCAATACCCACCGTGGAATTGGAGTATTGAGGAAACAACAGCATATCAGTAACAACATATTGATTAACAGCAACAGCAACGGCTGAGGAAACAACGGCAGCAGTAACACCAAAAGCGAGTACCAGCAACAGCAACCAGCTGAAGGAACAGCAGCAGCAGCAGCAGTAACAACACATAGAGTAGCATCAATAACAAAAGTATTTCGGCAAGTAATTTATATGCAATATTATATTTCTATTTCTATTTTATTTTTTATATATGTACATATATCTAAAAATTTAAATTAATTCAAAGTAAAGTAAATTCAAGAAATTCTAACAAATTAATAGTAGTTATCAATATTTTATAGTAGTATTTAATTTGCAAGGCATTTAACGCTAGATCAATAAACTTTATAGGATAAGTACCAACATAGTTCTATAAGTTTCATCCGATATCGTTCGCTCTTGGTCGTTACCCGTCAAAAAATATATTTGTGAAAACTTACCGTCTCATATTGCACAGTGAACTCACCATATTTTTTTTTATATAACTAAATAAACGGGTCATTGCCATTGAAAACGGTGTGTCACCGTTCCAATTGCAAAAATCTAGAAACCTATTTGGAGAGAGCGGAAAAGCCCCCACCAGTGGTAAGCCCGCCACTCTCCATTTGGGTAATAATTACAATAAAAAGAATTTTTATTTATATCAAACGGGTGTCTCTGTGCAAATATATAAGATCCGCAGCCTAGCCCCCAGAACTACAAAACCAAGCGCAGCATATAATAATGGATCCAAAATCCAATCGCTATAGCGAACGATAAATATAAAAAAAACCAGCGAGACTCGCAATACTTAAATATAAAACTAAGATATATTTACAATGTCGGACGACGAACAAAAAATGGAGACCAACGACAAAGATACTGTACCAGCAGAGGGTCCTACAGCGACAAGTGACATACGCATAACAGACCTCGCGAATAGTAGTAAAATAGCGACTTCAAGCGTCAAGTTGCAAACATTATGTACGGCTTCACCACTAAATTGGTTTAGGGTGGCTGAATTGCAATTCGAAACGCAACAAATTAAATCCGAAAAAACGAAATTGTTGCATGTACTGAGTGCGTTAATGCCAGAAACATGCAATTTAATTTCTGACTTTCTGGAATGTCCTCCCATTTCGCAGCAATACCTGAAGTTAAAGAATGTGCGTTTAGAGCAATTAGCTCCTTCAGAAGAACAAAAGCTCGCACAACGATTAACAGGGCAACAAATAAGCGACGGCAAACCTTCGGAAGTTTTTAGGAAAATTCGCGCACTGGCGAGTTCGAACTTTTCAACAATGATAATTCGATCATTTGGGATCCGCAGGTTGCCGGAAATTATTCGCATAGCTATCGCAGCGCAACCAGAAAGACAGTCATTTGAGGACCTAGTCAAAATGACAGACCGTATGCATGAGGTCATGCAGACCAATTATGGCAATATAAGCGCAATCGCAGGTATAAAACACAACTTTTCACAGCGTAATGAGAATCGTCGTGTTCTCCCTTTTCCATCGCCTCAACCAAAGACGATCGAAGAACGATTAACAAGGATAGAGGCAGCATTAAGCAAGTTGACCCAAGACCACAGAACAAGGATGGAGACAGCGAAATAGGACCTATTCTAGAAATAGAAATAACTTTAGGTCGAGCCAAAATGAAGATTATCAAAAGAGACCGAATACCAATAGGTACTGTATTCTTCATTACAAGTGCAGAGAACACGCTAGATCATGTTATCCACCATGCAGCTGGGTTGGCAGCCAACAAATCAGGCAAATGTAGAAAGCAACCCAATTCATTCAAAACACATTTAAAAAGTCCTCAGGTCTTGACGGCACAAACCATTACGAAAACAAGCCGACTCACTATTTACGACAAAATTAATAACCTAAATTTCCTACTAGACACGGAAGCTGACCTGTCGGTGCTCCCTGTCAGACGTATATATGCGTCAAATTTGAATTCTAATAAATACAATTACACATGCAAAATGAATTTTAGTAATAAAACTGATAATGAACTGATCTCGTGTTATCGGCAGCAAATGGCACACAAATTAATACCTACGGCACTAAGTGGCGTTCTTGAGCAACTGCAACAAATACAATTAAATTATCTCACGCCAAAATTAATTAATAAAATATATTTCGAGTTAAGTTCTTGTAATTCACTAGTACTGTCGCGTCACAACTAAACATATATATACCAATCGCACAGTATGAACATCAAGTCCGGTAGCATTTGCCTGATGCGATGGATTTGATCTTTTCGATCACACGGTCATTCAATGACGTCATCATCATCAGATCGAAACCGGCGTAGTAGATTACAAGAAACAACTCAGATTTACAATTACAATCAAACATTTACATAAAGCTACACGCTTTCTTCAAACCCAAGAAATATTAGATCGGATCTTGGAGATAGTTAAAACATTTTTAAAAGAACAAGCAGAATAGGCAAAAGTAAAATAGTTGAACTGATTCAATCGCCACAGCAAGATTCGGAATCGGATGTTAAAGTATTTAAATGATACCGATCATGAATTTAATGACGAGGTAATAATAAGTTACCTCATTAATTCCCGCACCGATGATGACAATGAGCGAGAAGGTACAATATTTGATTAATGAAAAAACAACTCAATCTAATATTTAAACTGGCCCAAGAAAGAGTTAAATCACAAAATCAAGAAAGAAATGGATTTTTATCAAGATCATAATATAAAGGGCAAATTCTTTACATCTGTTAAAATCACATAAGACAATATTTGTTTTTTGCAAACTTTTTTAATTCGCAAGAGAAGGTTGAAGAATCAGCATAACTTTCATTTTTATATTTTTTTAAATTTTTTTTTTATATATTTTTATGTTATATTTTATACTAAGCAATCTGTTTTGGCACTCAAGGCTCACCCTCTCAGCTCTTTTATGGTTCGCTTATTTACGTCATAGTTTACGCCTTAAATGCCAAATCGAGGACGATCGATTTTCGTAGAACCATCTGAGCATTGCATAGGCTCCATGCCAGCGTATTGAGTTCGACTGTGGTGGATAGTTTGCAGTAAAGAAAGAGTAAAATCTAATTTCAATTTTGCAAAAATTACTGCCAGTATTTTTTACTGAAAAAACCAAAGCGAGAAAAAAATCAAAAATACCATTTGAGTGACAGAGCAATTTATACTTTTTTTATAGTGGATATATTTTGACAGATGCTTATAACATAACCAATAAACTAAGAACAATAAATTAAAAAAAAATAAACTTAACTTAATTATTCATTATTCAAATTATTTCCACAGTGAATGTTAAATGACACAAAACTAAATGTTAAAATTCTGCATTGACCATAAAATCACTATAAAATATCTTTATTTATAGCTTTGTTTTAAGAAATGACTTCACTTTTTAAATATGGTTTCACTGCATATAAATGATTTCTCAATTATACATATAATTATAGATTTGTCCTATAAAAGTTTTTTGCACTACTGAATAAAAGTACTTCTCTTGATATATTTTGTCAGTACTGCTATAATAATTTTCTCAGTAATTATAAAAATTTAGTCAGTACTGAATAAATGTTTTACCCTGGAAATGTTTTTTATTTCTCCGCACTTTAAATAAAATTCTATTTCTATCCTACTTTGACTATTTTGTCGTATAAGTGCACTGCTTACAGCATATATCGTCGAACATCAGTCGCGTATGAGATATGGTGTAAATCATGTCAATCGTACTTGATTCCGACTGAATGACCACAGCACATTTGTCAACTCTCATCGAATAACACCTGTAACGTTTGACGAATTGCTGTCTATTGTAAAGGCCCCTCAATACAGCGATTGCCTGTCGGAGAAAGGTCAATAACTGCAGGTCAGCGGTTGTCATTAACTATTCGGTAATTATTTTGGATAAATGAACTGTAGCAACTACATCGCAAATTATTTATATTACAAAACTTCTATACAAAGATATCTTTCGAGTGGAGACAGTATGATCTCAATTGGAAGATATGGATATTGGGGAAAAGTACAACCTCACAAATAATAAGAGAAACTTGTATGCAATGATGGGAATTATTAAAAGATCAAGTTTTCCCTAAGCCAAGCTATACAATGTGGAAGAATATTGCCAGAGACTTCGAGCTTCAGTGGAATTTCCCAAATTGTTATCTCGAGCTTGAAGAGTCGTTGAACATTTCTTTGCATACTTGCCAGTAGATGGCGTATTTATAGACGCCCTAATATAGCAAGCAAACCAACTGGGCGGTCTTGCATAACTGGCTAAGGGAAAAGCGACTCGATGAGTATATGAGTGCTGATTTAGTCGATAGTTATGTTGGTATACCACATCGTCCAGGAAGATGACAAGAAGAAAGTGGGAATACAATGACACCAATACAAAGACTAGGATCCAATAATCCAAACCAAAGTGCAGTCGATATCGAATTTATCGAATAATATATTGAATTTGATTGCGAATGCCGTTTGCTTCGAGGTTCACTATTTTAAAAATCTACTAGTTAAGTTACTGACCAAAATCGAAAGCACGCAGTCACTGGTTTGTGAACTTCCTTCAAGACGTCCCTATTCGCTGCCATTTGAATCACTGCATCGTTTAGAATTGATTCGACCGCGCCTATGTTTCTAGATTCGGTGGTTCGTTTGGTCCGGTTGCGCCGAGTAAATGTTGTGCGATCCGAATTATTTCAGTGTCTCCGGATTCTACATTTATCGGTGCGGTCATTTCATTTTAACCATCGCTAAATATATCAAACCAAATTCCTGCTGACATGTGGTTTGAACAGGAAGGAGCCACATAACACAGAGCACGCGCTATATAATAGATTTACTTGATGAAAGAATAATTTCGCGTAATGGTCCAATTATTTGGCCACCAAGATCGTGTGATATGACCCCAGTTGATTATTTTCTTTGGGGTTATGTAAAACAATTGAACACCTGCAAAACAACATTCAAAGAGTTATTGGTGAAATACGGCCACAATTGCTGTTCCAGATTGCACCTTGAACGCGTCAGCTGTGGCGAAATGGTCGAAATTATAATATATTTGTTTGTTTTATTATAATTTAAACTTGTATAGCTCTATCAAAACACCCTTTAGGAAGCATATATCCACAAAACATAGAAAATGCTATAACTTGAATCGTATAGGGTATGTTTCTTAGTCCGATACGCTTTGTTTCTAAATTGGGTCTTAACCTGCTTGATAACCTGTTTGGCGGTATCACTTTTATTCCTGAAAACAGCACGGTATACGGAGCTTACCCAGTTCCACCGATAGCCTTACACATACATGTCCTTAATTTGCAAGAGCGAGGTCATACATACGTAAATTCTAAATCAATCCAACTGTGTAATGTGTATTGCAAATTCAATACATATTTTCAATGATGTTGGGATTCCCTGCGATACACAAGGAAATGACCTTATTTATAGCAAAACAAAAACATTTTCCTTTTCCCATTTATTTTGAGAAAATTGGCATCCTTTCAATATAACAACCACACCACCTATAATAATTGAAATACAATTTAAGGGTGAAGTATATATAAGAAAAACACTCAATACAGTATGTGTGTGTGTATACATACACCATATGAAAGAAAATAGGAAAAACTAATCTCTATAGTGATTTATTTGATATTGATTATGCAACATGACATTACGTGCGTCACACTTTAATTTTTGGTATTTCAAACTTACTACTCGTATGTATCCAACTTCCATTATTTACTTTCCTATTTTAATTGATCGTTTGATTATGGTTTCTTAACACGTTCCTATTATTGAGACGACTATTACTAATGAAATGCAATTTATTTAGTTTTGTGTATAGAGAGTTGATTGAAATGGGCGCAAAAGACACCAAATACCATCGCATACGTAAAAAATGAGCAAACCCTTATATCTAATCACGAGATTAGAAACACTTAAATCGATAATAAAATCAGTTATATAGATACTACATGCTATGTACACCTTTATCGAATATTAATACCGCACTCGTGATATACCATCCCCGGATCTAGATACAATATGTCAAATGGTTCGACTCGAAATTCAATAAGACACATTCTACACGTACCAAAAATTTGCCACATATGACGAATAAAGATTAATTTTTGATAAGGTAAAGCCCGGGCAAACGAGAATCCTAGACCGCGCACCAACAAAAACAAATCCACATATTTCTTGTGTTAGCTTCCGAAAACGAGAAGAAAACAAAAATTTTTTTAAGTGGATTTTTATTGTTGTTGTATTTTTTTAAACGAAGCCAAAGCACAAAAATATAAAAGGATATTACGACAGACATTTATTTTTACGAGCAATTTGACTTCCAACTTTTTAACAAGCGCGCAACAACATGGTAATATATTTATGGTTATTTGACGATATGGTAAGAGTATATACATGTTTGTATATACATTTAACCAAATATTATTACACGATTATTGTTGGTATAATGTCAAAGCAATTGTCATATTTTCCCATTTCATCCGTCCCCGCGGTCTAGCATGTGAAGCGGAAATTTTAAAATTTTATAATACATCGCATGTGAGTAGTTTTGGGGTTGTGATGTATGTAGATTGAAATCCTTTACTAAAATAACATCTCACTCACACACAGTAAACATATAGGAAGCTTTATGCATGTACTTTTATGTATAAGCATTTCTGTTCCTTAAGGATATTCATTCTCTTATGTACTCGTACATATATGTATTTATATACGTAAAGGGTTTTCCAATAAGAGATTTCATTTTTTAAAAACCTACTATTTGGGTAGCTGCCATCTTTTGAAATCTTTTGAAGAAAACCCACTTAGGTCTTTAGGCGTTTAAAGTTCAGTTAACACAAGAACTCCGATCGGTCGATAATCATAAACGTCGCATCTTCGCTGATTGGGTCCTTCAAATGCATCAAAATGATCCGGAATTTCATCGAAAAATCATATTCAGTGATGAGGCCCATTTTCACCTCGGACGCTACGTTAGTAAGCAAAATTAATGCATTTGGAGCTCAGAAAATCCAACAATGATTGTTGAAAAGCCTCTACATTCTTAACGTTTCACTACTTGGTGTGGTTTGAATGGATTGTGCTACCTAGCTATGATTAATGATTTTTTATGGACGGAATTGGAATATACAGATGTGAACGTTTTTTTAGAAGGATGGTGCTACCTGCAACACATGCAACACATGCAACGAAACAATCGTAATTTTGCAAGAGAAGTTTCCTGATTGGTCACTAAGGTCTTGTTATATAACCCCATACTTTTTTTGCCATAATGCTCTACAATCGGTTCAAGATTGTGAAGCTTTATGGCATCCATGGTGGCTAATTGGCTGATATCATTTAAATATCAAAATGAAACCTCTTATTGGAAAGTCCTTTATAATGTTTTTGTGTGGTAATTTTATAAGACATTTGAGAAAAATGAAAGATGAACAAAAAAATAAATCAAATTTTTTCGGTTATATAAGTCAACCGCAAATATAAAACTTTTGTATATATTGTGATGTGTTTACATAAAATATATGTTCACTTGTCTTTCCAAAATATATGTGAGGGTGTCTCGTTTACATACGGGATTTATTATTCAAATATATATGAAAAGTTAATCTAGTGTAAATCAAAGGAATATAATATGTGAATTGGTTGGCTATTAATGTGATTGCTTAATTTGTAAATTTTAAGGGATGGGAGTATTCTTAAACTTTTAAGACAAATGCTTGATTAATTTCATGGCAAAACATAGCAGAGAAATAATATCCGCGAGCAAAAGCTCAAATTTCAACTTTGCAAGTGTTACATAAAGTGCTCGTGTCCTCCAAAATTTCATCTGGAATGAACGTGTATTGTCATGGCTCTAAGGCTGGGTGTGCGTTAGTCGAAGTTGAAAATGCATGTGCTAGAGTGGTATTGGAGCCAATTAATTCTCTATGGTATGAAATGTGAGATTTCTCTCTCTATTATAAGAGTGAATTGATCACCGTGAGTTAAACATGATTATGAAAGATAACAAGTTAGTGAATGAAATGATAAAAGATTGCAGGCGCAGGAACAGACTTAAGAAAAATGAAGCCCAACTCAGTTATGTCTACTGTTCCCCCTGCAAATCTGGTGGAATGCTTTAATGAACTACTTTCCTTATTTCGAAGTGTATACATAGATGCTTTAAAGTGAGTGATGATCAAGTGGTTGAAATTTACATCCCAGCATTTAACAAATGAGAAAATGAGGAAAAGGGAACAATGGCATATGTATTATGATTGCCGAATTGATTGGAATTATGGAAGGAATCAAATTGGCAATGAATGGCGGGAAAAGAAGGGTTATTTTTCTATCCGACTCTCTCTTTGGTTTACAATAAGTAAGTAAGTTGGTATTTAGAGTGGTGTATATGCGAATTAGTTGTTTAAGTGTACCATCGGTTTTGCTTGAGTGAATTTGTTTTTCAAAGGATACCAACTGATCAAAATTAACGAAAGAGGCGATATGCAAGAAGATAAATGAATCTGATTTTATGGGTTCTAGAAATGTACTTCGTATATGTTTGAGGTGAATCTGTGGAGAAAATGGAAGAGTGAATTTGTGCCAAAATATAAAGTAAAGGCTAAAAGTACTTTATTCCTGTAGTGCCTTTTAAGAAAACACTTTTATTTATTAATGGAATCAACGAAAACGCTACACAATGAAGTGAGTGAGATCAAAATGGAGTGAGTGAGAACAATAAAGTTAGTGACATTGATGCATAGAAATTGGAATAATTGTCTGCGAAAACGTCATTTGAAGAAAATATGTACGTTATATATTGTAAGGACATTTGCTTCCAAAGTGCAACAAATATTGTAACTACCTATTGTACTACCTAAGCCCAAATTATGCACCATACATCAAGGTGGATGAAAATCTTCTACTTTGTCAAGTGCCTCTCGTATCCGCCAACGCAGCGTTCATTAGGTTGGATGACTATGTTTTAGATACCGGCCTCTACCATTATCCTGTTTTAAGTTTTCCTGCCAATGATTAGTATGGCTTTGTTTTATTTTCAGCTCATTCCAAGCCAACAGAAGTTAAAGATTATTGAATGTGTCGGATCGTTTTGTTAAAAATTTTCACGATATGGTCTCTTTGTTTTGTGGATACCATCGTTAAAATCAACCGCTCAAACTTCACATGATAAGTGGTGTCGAAGCTTACCATGATTTTTCACATTTCAAAGCTTAGTACCTAGAACGGATTCTTTGTAAAACTTCACCAGTAAAGATACCTGTTTTCGTTCCAAATTTCTCCTCTGGAATGCTTCCTCTGGCTGAAGTACCTCGCAATGCCTCTTAATAAGTATTTCGGTACGTCCACCCCTCGCAATGCCTCTTAATAAGTATTTCCGTACGTCCAGAAACATACGCTTATATAAGGTTAGGAAAGAGATATGAACTAATTGAAATTTATCCGAAATCGGAAGTTAGCCCAGAGAGATGAGGGCTAAGACACTAGATTTTAGTTTACAGGGTGCCTGAGACCAAGTGTTACCAAATGAAAACGCTATAATTTTTTTAATTTTGATTATTTTTTATTGAAATTTCGTGGAATATGTTGAAAACACATTACATTTTATGAAAAACATGATACTGCTCGATATAACCTTCTTTGGCTCTGATTATTTGATTCAGTCTTCCATAGTAAGCATTGCATGCTGACCGTACGTGGGCTTGTGAAATTTTATTCCATTCTCGAACAAGAGCTGACTTCAATGCATCAACACTTTCGTATTTTTTAGTGGACACCTTACTCTCCAAAATGGACCATATGGAGAAATCCATGGGATTCAAGTCTGGTGAATATGGTGGCCATTCTTTCGATGAAATCAGCCACGGAACGCAATTTTGTAAAAATTGCAGTGTCGCTCGAGCTTTGTGTGACGTTGCCGAGTCCTGTTGGAATGTCCAACGGCTCGTACCAAAGTGCTTACCTGCCCAAGGAAGCAAAGCACCGTTTAGGATCTTTTGGCGGTACATCTCTTGGTTTACCTTGACTCCATGTTCGATGAAAACCAGAGGAGTGCGTCCATCTGCAGTAACTGCAGCCCAAACCATAACATAAGCTGGTGATTGCTTATGTTATGGTTTGCAACTCTTGTGTCCAAATTATCGTTGGACTTGTGCTCTAATCAAACACGATCATTTTGTTTATTCACATACTGTTGAATGGTGAAAATTTTCTCATCAGAAAAGACAATTTTTGGAATCTCATCACGTTCAGCCAAGGCCTTCAATGCTCGTGTTCTTTCAAGCCTAACTTTTTCTGTGCCTCCGTAGGATCTTGAACTTTTTGTATCTTGTTGAGCTTCAAGTGTAGTTCATTTTTCAATATGGTTGGAATGCTGTATCGTGAAACATGTAAACGTGCGGCTAATTGATTGGCACTTTGACGAGGATTTCGTTGGATTCGTTTCTTCACCTTTCGTATCATTTCTTTGATGTTGCTGTCTTTTTAGGACCGCCTCTGTTGCGTTTAGCGATGCTACCAGTTTCTTTGTATCGAGTTATGGTTCGATACACAAACATTTTATTCACATTCAAATACTGGAGCGGACGAACTATTGCTGTTTGTGAATTTCCACCCACATACAGTGCAATTACACTATTACGTTTGAATTCCATTACGATTTTTTTATTAAGATATTAATTTAGAACAATTATTTATTGACCACATATAAACAACTAACCAAACTTCAATCTGTCAAAAAATTGACGAGAATGATAGCAGAGTGAAGTTAGTAACATTTGGTCTCAGCCACCCTGTATTTTAACACTTCACTGGTTAAAATAAGCCTGCCGATACGGCAATTTAGCACTACTGCGGATCGGATGGACTCTCGAAATTTCCTTTCTGCCTGCAACAGTCAATGTAGTGGTGCCTAATTTCAGTGTAGTATACTTCCAGGTATTACACCATCAACGTTATTTCTCAAGTATTAGTTTTCCATTTTTTTGTTATGATATAGGAACGGCAATAACTACTATCAAAACTACCTGCCGATTTGACTATCCTTAACCCAGAAACACAAAATTTGGCACAAATAAGTGTTTTTAGCACAGAGAGCCAAGTTGTAACTATGTTCGAGGGCTGCCGTAATACAAGTGTTTTCCGAGGCAAATTCCGATGTTTTCTCAGAAGCCATCCATCAGTTCGCATCGCAATATTGTTTTTTATTTACTTAAAAAAAAGAATTCATAAAAAATATAGAATTAGTACTCGATGAGACGTGCGTCCAAAGCAGCTGTTATGTCAGAAAACATCGATTTTGTTAGTAACTGATTGCAAAGGATCGTCATGTAACTTATCGTGAAATCGAGGCATTCCTCCATATACCAAGCTGAATTGGCTGTCTTTTGATTAAAAATAAAGGACAGCCTATTCATATTGGTATACGACTGTTCGTTTGGTCGTGATTTTCAACAAAAAACAACCCAAAACGGCGAATCATTTTGCATCACGATAGTTCAAACTCAAACACATCACATCAAAGAAGCGAGTATTTGAATTGATAGGTCGTCGTACCTTACAGCCTCCATTAAGCACTCAAGGACTTCTTCCTGTTCCCAACAATCCAACGTAAGATGTGTTGACAACGGTTTGTATTACCCGAAGAAGCGATTGAAGCGTTCAACAACTATATGTTTACGAGCTATCATCTTCGGACTGGCAACAGTGTTTCTTCAAGGCAAATATTGTGTAAAATAACTTGTGATGAAAATTTTTAATTAAAAACAATTTAAAGGAAACTTAAGTGAATATAATTAAAAATTTACTTATAGTATAGTGAATATTAATAAATAAATTGTTAATATATAGTTATTATACAGTGAATTGTATTGTATATAATATTGTATTAAAGTACAATCTTTATATCTTGTTCTGTTATATAAATTTGGTTTAAAATTTATACTAAGTGAAACTGTTTGTTATATTATGTTATTAAAATACTTCCACATAAGTAATTATACAAGCTACAGCATATAGCAGAGTTAAGAAACAGAATTTTCGTTTCTGGGGTACGATTATATTCTCAGCAATTATATTGATTAAAAATGAATTTGGCCGAAAATGTATTCATTACATTTGATATTAACGGTGGAATCAAAATTCCAAAGATCAATAAATATTGTGTAACGGACTCTAATGACTTACAGTTTTTGGATTTTGTATTATCAGGTATACATTACACCTGATTATAATTTAACATTTAAGTTTAAAAAATTTAAAATTCTATGGGTTTTCCATGCAAATTTTTTTAATTAATAAAGCTATAGAAGGAACTAATTTAACAATTGATGACTTTGATCATTTTGAAAACATTCACGGAGTAGTTATAAATGAAGAAATATTGCTTGATTATCTAAAACATTTCCACCAACATTCTAGTTTTATACTAAAAATTAAGACGAAATCCTATTTAGATGACAACATTAGTGCTATAAGCCATCAACATAGTAACACATCAAATCAAGAAATACTACGAAAATTACATGCCTTAATAGGATCTGGAGTTATAGTTACTTCCGAAGTCAGAATAATACAAGTCGAATATAAATTCCATTTAACATAATTTTATTACACAGGCATTGAAGACGTATAACCTTAACGATCATTATGGACGTAGTACTGTTGAAGAATATAACCAGAAAAAATTTTTAACTGAAAATCAACGGCGAAAAATAATTTCAATTTTAGCCAGTTTTACACAAGCCAATTTCGGATTCAAGCCTTCAAGAGAACAACAAACTGCTGTAGCTGTAGAAGCCATACTCGATAACGAGACAGCCCAACATTATTTAAAAATTATAAACTCTGCTGTTCTATACCCGATGAAATACTTTTAGTTCAAGCTAAATTAAAAGCAACAATAAGCTATAGAAAAGAACAGCGAGCTAAAACAGATTATCACCCTAAATCGGATAGTTCATATTATTTTAGTCATCCGGAGTTGGTAGATGTATTTATTCTTAAATACATAATCACGACGCTAAACATATTTTGCTTGTTTTCCAGATCCTGTTTGATTTTAATTTGTGCTTCCCAAAATGTAAAATCAATTTAGGAGAAATATGGAAAATTTATGAAGGCCAAATTATCACAGCGGTCAGGAATTCTGGGAAATCTATTCTTTACAGTGAATCCGATCGGAATAAAGGTGAGTATAGTTTGCAATAGGACTTAGTCAATTTTGGTATCGTAAGAATAAATCTTATAAAAAACATATTTATTGTTTAAGTTTAGATTGGGACATATCAACCCTGTCATTTATTAATTTAATTCGCTTATTACCACCTGCTCCATCTGGGAGACAGAAGCAAAGTAGATCATCGGATGAACAAGCGGTTCAACATTTAATTAGATTTTTTCATGTAAGAAATTATTATTTATGGTTTACTTGATGATAAATTTTATGCAATTTATTTACAGACTGGCCTAACTAACGATGAGTATCTGAAAGATTCGGAAAAAAAAGCTCCTTATATAGTGGCTTTAGGACAAAATAAAACCGAAATAACACAATATCGTATTGTATTGGATTCAAACTTGATAGCGCTGCCATCAAATATAATAACTGCAGTAGATTATTTATTTAAAATCCATTTTTGTGTGGAATTAAATATAATAATAATCTTCGATTATTTTGGTCATTTATTCAAAATTATATTTATAAATTCCAGTGCCACGCATCAGCGACCAATGACCATTAAAGAAGTTTACCTTAAGCTAGAAACATTAGCTAAGGAGTATTCTGAACAGCTAAACATATAAGGAAGCAGAAGTGGTTGTTTGTTTTATTATTTTTAGTTAGGTTTATATTACCAATAATAATGAATTATATTTGTTTTGTTTGCAAAAAATCAACACCAGATTTGCACAAAATTATTTGCACATATGAAATTACTTCACAGTTTGCAAGAATAAAAAAAAATAGAACTGAAATGTCTTCTTGGCGAAAACTGTCGTTATACTTTTCAAACTTATACTGGTCTTAGGAAACATATGTTAAAATGTTCCTTAACCAAACACAATTTAAATTTACTTATTTCCACTCAAAATAATTGTAATGTATCAGCAAACGCAATATTAAATCCTTTAATAGAAAATTTGGAATCAACTAGCAATTATTGCAATAAATCAATGTCCGACTGTGCACACGAGGTTTCAGAAAATGTTTTCCAAAGTTCAAATTATAAAAGCATTGATACAAATAATAGTATAATAGATTTTGTATCAAACTTAAACACATTAGGTTTACCTGATACAACTATAACCAAAATCATAAGCCACGCATCTGATTTACTAGATGACTTCACTTTAAGTTTACGATCTCGTTTAAATTGCTCTAAACATTTTATTCATCAACGTGCATATATGAAACGCTAAGTAGTGTTCACGTTCAATACCAAAATCAATTTAAAAATGTATTTACGAAATTTAAAAGAACAAAAACCTTCCAAAATTCTAATTATTATGTTCAGCCCATGCAGAAAGTATTAGGTACTAGATGGGATATCAAATACTGCCGAAATGCTAAAGTTATAAGAAAATTTTATTACAAAATACTTATCAATATGTTCCCATCACGGAAACGTTAAGCGTGCTTTTCAAAAATGTAAATTTTCAAAAACATTTTAGCAAAAATTATCATAGTTGTTGTGATACAAAATTAAATAGCTTTTGTTGTGGAGAACTGTTTAAAACAAACTTATTTTTTCAAAAATACCCCAATGCAATACAAATTCAGTTATAGTACGACGATTTTGAATGTACAAATCCCCTAGGAAGTCATCAAACTATTCATAAGATGGGAGGTATTTATTTTACTGTGCGAAATCTTCCACACAAGTTTTTATCACTAATAGAAAATACTTACCTAGTTGCATTGTTTAACTCTAATGATTTAAGAAAACCCGAAAACTATAATAGCATTATGGAGCCAATCATTCAAGATTTAAAACTTCTACAAAAGCACGGGATAAGCACAGATTTAGGAATTCAGTATGGTACTCTAACAAGTATTACGCATGACAATTTAGCAGCTAATCAAATTTTAGGATATGCTGGTCGGTTTAATGCTACTTATTTCTGCAGGGTTTGTGAAGTTAATAGAAATGATATTAATATTGAACTTGAAGAAAATGCACAAAAACTCCGTACACTTCAAAGTATAAAAAATTATGCTAATTATGAAGGTTCAGATTTGACTTCTAAAAAAGGTATTAGATTTCTGTCTGCTTTATCAAAACTTCCTTATTATGATATGGTTGAGAATTGCACTGTTGACCCAATGCATGATATTCTAGAAGGAGTTACACCGTTTATTATGTTATTGTTTTTCAATTTTCTTTCAAATAGTAAAATTTTAAGTTTTTTTACAGATTAATGATAGAATTCATTCCTTTAGTTATGGGTACCTGTATCGAAAAGTAATGCCTTCGTCTAATATCACAAAGGATTCATTAGGTCTTTCCGCATCTCAAACTTGGTGTTTAATCCTTCATTTGCCTTTTATTTTTGGTGATTTAATTACAAATGAACTGCATTTAACACATTATCCTACCGTTTTAAAAAGAATGGGCCCGCTTTCGCAGTATTCCACAATACGTTATGAATCCAAACACCAATACTTTAAAAGTGTTAGTAGAAATCTTCGAAATTATATAAATCTACCAAAAACATTAGCTAGAAGACATCAACAAAGCTTTTCAGTTCTTTGGGAGGATTTCCAAATGAAACGTGAAGTAAAATGCGGTAAACGTAGTCAACCATCAAAAGAATTCTATCAAACTTATGTGACCGTCTTATTAAGTTTTAACTATCGAAGCGATGATCCTTTATACATAGTTTCGTATATAGAACATTACGCCCATTATAGGTCATCACTTTTTTTCACATTACAAGGTAGTCAACATCAAATTGAAAACTTTTTAGAAATCAAATATATATTAAGTTTCCGAAATGATTTCATATTTCTATGCAACAAATTTAATGTAAAAGAGTTCGACGAGTTTCACAATTGTTACGATATAGAAAAAGATATTTATGATGAAAATTTAATTTCTGTGATATTCTCAAGTGATTCTTATTTAAATATATACTTAGCTGTCAGGTCGCGTAGGACCTATAAAATGTATATTATTAAAAAAGAATAACACAAATTAATTTTAAGACCATAACAAATGTATCTAATGTAAAATGAATTAAATGAAATAAAATTATTGTTAGCTGCTAATTAATTTTTTAACTTAAATTTTCTTCTTATATCAATATTCATTCCTTTAGAAGAAAAGTATAAGCTCTGTCGAAACTAAATTAAATGACTATCATATCATATCATATATATATATATATATATATATATATATATATATATATATATATATATATATATATATATATATATATATATATATATATATATACATATATACATATATATGTATATAATATATAAGGTTTAAATTATTGTAATTTTAATTATATAATATTCTCATAATAAAATGAAATTTATAAAATGTATAAGAATATCTTATTTAAAACCTAATAAAATTGAAGTATAAAATTTAACCCTGTTTTTTTATTAATTTGTATAAGTAACGATTTATTAACTGTATAAGAATCACATATAGAAAGTTAATGCAAGTATTCTTATAAAAGTTATGTAGACATCATATCAAATGTAATGACGTCATAGTTAGTTTTTTAATAAAAATATGATATCAATTTAATACTATAGAACGTATTGTTTTCATAAATCCGGTTGATATAAAATGGATACGATTTATTTATGGACTTGTATGAATACAAAAATCTTATTAGTAAATATTATACTAATATTTTCAACCGTGACTTAAACTAGCACGAAAAATGATTTGAGTATCGACTAAAATTAAACTTAGCACGAAATAATTATTTTTACACATATGTATAATAATTTAAATTAAACTACTCTAAAGTATTTAAACCTAAAATTTCAAGAGATTTCTATAACCTAAAGAAGTGAAATATCACAATGGGCCAATTGAGCCTGATTCTAAAAAGCACAAACAAATACCATCCAACAATTTAAAACCCAATTTTCTGTATTCGATCAACTCACAATATCTATCGGTGGTAGCTAAGAGGTGTCGATTCGATGCGGTGAACCAATTCAACCACCCGACCTTCAAAATCTTCACTGTTTCAGCCTTTGGACTATTGAAAAGCGTCAAGAAGTGGATTTCCAACCAAAATCATGTTCAGAGATGGGACCCATGGTTTAACGGCTACGTTGAGAACCAAAATTGTTGTATTTGGGCTGAAAAGTAATCCGAAGAGGTTTAAGAGGTATTACGACTTTGAATCGAAGAAGTTTAAGAAGATATGGCTTTATTGCGAGACCAATTCGGTGAAAAGTTAATATCACGTTTCGAACAAGTGAATTTAGGTTGCCAATTCAAACACCCTTAGACATTTGCCAATATAGGGCTACATAAATTCGAAAGTCTACATGTATAAGCAGGTTACGATTAAAAAATTAGCCAACATAAAAAAGCCAACATAACTCGCGTCATTAGCCAAATACTACTCGAAATGCTCGAACTCGTCATCTTAAATTAGAACTTCAGAATTGATCATGTTAGCCACAGATACAACTAACATTTGAAGGAAATAATCTTTAAGAATGTAAATAATGGATCTTTTTCGAATGGATGTCTGAATCTCTTGTCTTTTTTCAGTTATGGTTTCGAAACCCGCTGCCTTATATATGATCGTAAATCGCTTGATAGTCTCAGTTCATTTCGTATAGTTTTTCAAGCCGGAATTAATGATTATGAGATTGATAGGGTTATTGATCCTGCAAACATTTTAGTTATTTTTCTTTGTTCTAATAATCGTTCACTATTAATCTGGATTGGTTCCGAACCAAGTGTACATTTTCAAACGAATTGAATTTGTAGCGATTATTTTTGTCAAGGGTTCGATAAGAAACATGTTTATCGCATTCGTTTATCCGGAATGTATAGTATGCGAGGATTCTTCTGGATTTTGACCAAAAATTCGTTTCTGAATCTTGAACTGTAAATCAATCAACTCAACTAAGACAGCTTTTGTCTCTATTATATAAACTGGTTTGGTTTTTCAGGGCGCTTTTGAAATATAAGGACACACAAAAACTTATCTGCTTAGGTGTCGGGGAATATAGATACTACAAAACTAATCTTGATCTATATTATTATTTAGCATAGACACTGTGAAAAAATATCAACAATATCTCCAATAATCAATACGACAGAACGGGCTGCCATTTCAAATTAAGAATCGATTTACGATACTTTTTTTAATTAATTATTTTGGTTTAATTTAAAAGAAGTTGCCTGGTGAACGTTGTCCCTCATCAAAATACAGGGTGGCCCAAATAAGACTGAAGGGTTAAAAATATTCATAACTCTTTTGTTTTCAGTTATTTTTTGTTTTTGTTTTTTTGAGATTATTTACTTTTTTTTGCAGATATATGATGGCTACATATGATGTGCAGCAACGCGTCAAAATTATTGAATTTTTTTATTCTTCTGGAAGGTCTATTATTTCAACTCAAAGAAATTATCGTCGTCATTTTAATGTTAGAACAGCACCCAGTAACAACATGATTAGGAACTTAGTCTCCCGTTTTGAGGAACAGGGATCAGTGTCAGATCTTCCAGGAAGAGGTACTCATCGGTCTGTGCGCATTGAAGCAGTTGTGGAGGCTGTACGGCAGAGTGTAAACGAAGATCCATCTGTCTCTACTCGTCGTCGTTCTACTCAATTGGGAGTCTCCAGAACATCGTTACAAAGAATTTTGAAACTGAATCTTAAAATGTTTCCGTATAAAATTCAAATGGTACAACAACTGCTTCCCCAAGATCTTCAGGCACGCCTGCAATATGCTATTCGTTTTGCACAAATAGCCAGAGAAAATAATAACTTTTTAAACAACCTTATAATGAGCGATGAAGCTCATTTTCATTTAAGTGGCTATGTGAACAAGCAAAATTGTAGATTTTGGGGCACTCAGAATCCTAGGGCATTACATCAACGTCAATTACACCCCTCCAGATGTACTGTTTGGTGCGGTTTTATGGTTGATAAAGTTATCGGTCCATATTTTTTTGAAAATGAGGAGGGTCAACCAGAAACCATTAACGGGGCTCTGTATAGGACTATGATCGAAAATTTTTTGCGTCCGGAAGTTGAGAATAATCCGAATATATGGTTCCAGCAAGATGGAGCCACTGCGCATACAGCAAGAGCGACAATGGAACTTCTTCGTAACCTTTTTGGTGAACGAATAATTTCAAGAAATTCCGATTTTGCTTGGCCTCCTCGTTCACCAGATTTGACTGCTCCTGATTTTTTTTTGTGGGGATATTTGAAAGGGTTGGTGTATGTAAATAAACCTCAAACAATTCAACAGCTTAAACAGAACATTTATACTGAAATAAGAAACTTGGAGCCAGAAACTTTACGGTCAGTAATGGAAAATGCTCTTGAAAGAGCCAATATTTGTCAGCAAGAAAATGGAAACCATTTGAGAGATGTAATATTTCATACTTAGCTGTAAAAAATGTACATAAATTAATTATTTTGAGAAATTAAAAAAAAATTAATAAAAACTAAAAACAAAAAAGATACAGTTATTTTTAACCCTTCAGTCTTATTTGGGCCACCCTGTATATGTTTGCGCTTATTTTTACAAGCACACGACGCTAGTGAACTACAACAACTTTAAAACTTAGTTTCGGAATTTAAAAATATGTGTACAAATAAATTTTTTGTGCTAACTTAAATTTTAGCCGATATACTTCCATTGTAGATAGATAAAAGCCAATGAAGCTCGTGAAATGCAATGTGTTTCAAGAAAAAATACCCAGCTTCATTTCCTGGCAATATTTCACGGACCTAAACCAATACATAATAATACATATATGATATATGAGACCGTCGACGCCTTATATATTGCTCTACACCGAGAAAGGGAGAATATACCATCACACCACATTCGGGCAGTAAATGAAGCTTCCTCGGACAGACTCGATGTTATTATCCGCACTAAAGGTAGCTACATAACATATTTTTTGCCTAACCTTATCTAATCGTCTCCTATAAGAAACTGGATAAATTACAGTCATAACAATAGAGATTTTTCTAATATCTGATATATAAACGACACTCACAATTTCACACACCAAATGAAAACTCCGTTGCAAAATTACAAACAAACAAATGAAAATCGAGAAAAACTAAAGCTTATCGTATCCGGTGTGCGTGATACGAGACTTATATATGAGTACATAACATTTATATACGTACGTATACGAGTAGTTTTTCCGTTTCAATGTTTTCTGATATACTTCTTTTGTTTTCTGTGTTTTATTGTATATAATCGGTTTGCAATACGAAACGTACGTATTGTTACACACATACATATATATAGAATGAAAAGTTTTTCATTTAATTTTCCACATTCATTGTGAAATTTGTGTTTAGTATTTTGTTGTATGTAGTATATGCAAAATGCAGAAACCCAAATTAAAACTCCATTTTAAGGAGGTGGATACTTACATTTTTTACCGTTACTTTTTGTTCTTCTTCTTCTTGTTATTTATTGTAAAGTTTCGATGCGAAAATTATAAATGAGGAAAAATTAAAATAATTACTTTTACATGCACTTTTCGTACTCATGTGTTTTTGGATACACGTACATATACATAAGTAGATATGCACATATATTATATAGTTTTTTATTTTGCTTATTAAAAATAACAACAATAGTGATAATAACAGTATACTAATAATAATAATAAGGAAGGAATTATTATAAAATTTGCACTGAAAATAAATTGTTTTTTCGAAAATAAGAATTAATTTTGGTACCATTTGGTACACTTTTACCGAGTTAAGTTTAATATGTTGTGTACATAAACATATATATATCTACATATGTTTGTTTATTTATTGTAAAGTCGTTAATTGTTAGTTGTTTAATCTACTTATGTTCTTAAATATATATGAGTACAATAAATGATTAAATGTCTAATTATTACAATTATCTTGGTATCGACATGTATATATATATATATGTATATATATATATATATATATATATATATATATATATATATATATATATATATATATATATATATATATATATATATATATATATAATATATATAATATATATATATATAAATATATATAGAATATAAATAAATATATATATATATATATATATATATATATATATATATATATATATATATATATATATACATATATATATATATATATATATATATATATATATATATATATATATATATATATATATATATATATATATATATATATATATATATATATATATATATATATATAATATATATATATATATATATATATATATATATATATATATATATATATATATATATATATATATATATATATATATATATATATATATACAGTAGTTTTCGCTTATGACGACTTCGGTTATAACATTTCGTTTATAACGTCGGAAATTCAAAATGATTGATTTGTTCAGTTTTTCTATTTAACAACATTCGCCTAAAACGACCTCGGGTATTACGACAATTTGGATATAACGAACTATATTGCACTTCAATTTTAAATATTTTTCGTTTTTTACGACTGAAAAATGGCAACATTGAAGAATCATTAATAAATTGGTTTATACAACAGAGAAATAAAAATGTATATTGGTCCAATCCTAAAAACCAAGACAGAAGAATTAGAAAGAATAAGGAATTTAAATGTACCGAAAGTTGGGTCTTTCGATCTCGACAGCCACAGCGACACAAAATTGTTTAAGGATACATGTCTGGCGAGTCAGCAGATGTGCAGCAAGATGCACTTGATGAGTGGATAGCATATGTATTGCCAAAATGCCAAAACGTTTAAAACATCGAAGAAACCGGTTTGTTTTATAAAATGACACCAGAAAAAACATTCAAGTTCAGAAGTGAAAGTGTGTAGGCGGCCAAATGTCTAAGAAGTGAATAAATTTGTTAGTAGCAGGCTGGTAGTGACAAAAAAATTGCTTGTTATAGCAAAAACTAGACTTTAAACACATTAAAACTTTACCTGTCGAATATACAGGTAATAAAAAGGCTTGGATGACGTTGAAAATTTTCGAGCGCTATTTACGGAAATGGAACGCCGATCTGATTAAAAATAAAAATAAGATTTTATTACTAATCGACAATTCAGTTAGTTTTTTTGCCACCAAACACATCAACCATTTTACAGAGGAAGGATTACGTAATCTCTTATTAAAATTGGTCAGAAATACGTAAAATTGGTAGAGCACACGTAATGTCTTATTAAAATTGGTCAGAAATTAAGATAGCGGTCAAAACATTGTCGTAACAACACGGTCGTAACATTGATATAACATTGTCGTAACATTGATATTGCGGTTGAAATGGCTGCTACAGCGTGTAATCGGGTTAGTAGCCAAACAGTAGCTAACTGCTTTAGACATGCCGGATCATGTTTAAAGAGTAATCCTCACACCGACACGCATTTATACGCCGAAGATGATGAAATTCCACTTAATGAACTAACCCAATGGTCTGCTTTCATAGGAGCATATTTCCAAGATAAAAAAAATTGGGAATATTTTGTGACCAATTATGTTGATAAATTATATTAACCGATGAAAAAGTAACATTAGAAGATATTGTAGGCAAGGTGATTAAAATATCCGTCAATGACACTAACAAGGTAAATGATGATGACACTGATAATAGTACTGGGTTTATTCCTCCCTTTATTCCGTTACTGAAACATGCGGCACTATCCACTATCAAACGTTATGTGCAATTTTCGTCGCAAGCTCACTAAAAGTGTGCTTTTTTTCGTCAGAAAATTGGAGCAGGAATATATACGGAACAAATTTATGAAGCAATCAACCATGTCTGAATATTTTGCAAAAATACAACAAAGTCAACAATATTCCTCTTTTAATAGTTTTAATATTCTTAACAAAATCTAAGGTACATATGGAATGTACTACTAAGTTGAGACAAGATTTTATAAAGGATTTTTTCGTTTATTGTAACGTTCAGTTATAACGCCGGATCCTACTGACATTTTCAATGTCGTTATAAGCGAATTTCACAGTATTTATATATATATATATATATATATATATATATATATATATATATATATATATATGTATATATATATATATATATATATATATATATATATATATATATATATATATATATATATATATATATATATAAATAAATATATATATATATATATATATATATATATATATATATATATATATATATATATAAATAGAAATATATATATATATATATATATATATATATATATATATATATATATATATATATATATATATATATATATATATATATATTATATATATAGCAATTTGAAAAATGTTCACTTCATTTCAATATAGGTGAACATTTTAAGTTTTGGTCATCGGTCTTGCTATGACATTTTTATAGTTCTGGTCTAAATCATCAGCAGTGCAAAGTATTGGATGATTCCAATGGGGATCTCATTGCCAAAATGGCCCATATATAGCAATTCGAAAAATGTTCACTTCATTTCAATATAAGTGAACATTTTAAGTTTTGGTCATCGGTCTCGCTATGATATTTTAATAGTTCTGGTCTAAATTATCACCAGTGCAAATCTCCATTGGAATCTCCAATACTTTGCACTGGTGATGATAAAGACCAGAACTTCAGAGTATTTGACTGTACATTTTTTCTGTCGTGATACAATTTTTTTTGGGCTGACATCATTAATAAGTCGAAATATATATTTTTTTTGGGCTGACACTATAGCATGATAGAAATTTAATTTTTAGTGCTGCCATAGCATTTTTTTGGGTTGATTTTTGGGCCAACTTCACATACATTAAAAAAATAATGATGGATTTGTTATTTGAAATGCCATTTATTCTGTATTTAATTTAAAAAAATTAAAAAATATTTATTAATTCATTAAAAACAAAACTAAATCACAAAATTATTTGTGCATGATAATTTTATCACAAAATTATTTTTGCATCGCAAGTAAAAATTCTCTCAGAACGGGAATCCCGATTTATTTTCATATTTTGACTAGAATGTTCCAGATTATCCTTTAGTTATTATTTTTATTATTTTTCATTAAAAGTTTGTAGTCGATATTTTTTAAAATGGGTAAAACTAAGGAATTATCTTTGGAAGTCAGATCTGCGATTGTAGGGGGCTATTCTGCCCGGATGCCTATAAAAGAATTGGCACGGATGTACAACTGCCATTGAAATTCGGTTGCTTATCAAATAAAAAAATAAAAAGTACAGCTTGAAAAATGTGCAAGGGAGAGGGCGAAAATGAGTTACAACCGTAAAAGAATAGTTAATCTTCTAAAACTGAACCCTTAAGAAAAAATCCAAAATGGTATAAATATCACTCGAGAAGTCAAAATCTCTCACATGACTGTACGAAGAAGACTACACGAGGCAAATGTCAAAGCCTATACCATTCAAAAGAAGCCATTCATAAACCAAATAAATAAGAGGAAGCGATCTCTGCGTACACCTACCAGTCGAAGCCTGTGGAGTTTGGCGTAATATTTTGTGGTCAGACGAGTCATGTTTTAGTTTGGATGGGACATATGGGAAAATTTATTTTATTCGACTCCTGAACAAAAAAAAAATCGCTCCGCTGTTATGCCAACTCGCCATAGTGGTGGAGGTAAATTTATGGTATGGGGGTGTTTCTGCTATAATGGGGTTGGTAAACTTATTATGTTACCTCAAAAGGTAACTTCAAGTACATGCTTGGAATTGTTGAACGATCACGCAATAGTTTCTGGATGTGAACTAATCGGCCAGCATTTTATACTGCAGCAAGACAACGCTCCAATTCACAAAAGCAAAATGGTTACGACGTTTCTATTCTAAAAGATTTGGACCAACAAACGCTTGATTGGCCACCGCTAAGTCCGGATTTAAACCCAATTGAGAACATTTGGAATTATTTGAAACAAAAATTGGCGGTAGAAATTGGAAGGCAGCCAAATGAAACTTTTACTGCAATAAAAAATGTCTGGGATCAAATTCCAACACAAATGGTAGAAAATTTCGTGAATTCCATTCCACAGCGTCTTCATGAAGTTATTGAAAACAATGGTGGGAATACTTCATATTGACTTAATTTAGTCAATTTTATAGATTATTTGTACTATGCACAAATAATTTTGTGATAAAATTATCATGCACAAATATTTTTGTGATTTAGTTTTGTTTTTGTTTTTAATGAAATAATGAATATTTTTTTTTTAATTAAATACAGAATAAATGCCATTTCAAATAACAAATCCATCATTATTTTTTTAAAGTTAATTTTTAGGTCAACAGTTTAAATTTTATCGAGTGAATTGTTAAATTTTTGCGATGCACAAATAATTTTGTTAAGGCCTGTTTATATATATATATATATATATATATATATATATATATATATATATATATATATATATGTGTATATATATATATATATATATATATATATATATATATATATGTATATATATGTATATATATATATATATATATATATATATATATATATATATATATATATATATATGTGTGTGTGTGTGTGTATAGCTATGGTCAATGAAATAGGTGTGAGCATTTTTGGTACTAATTTAAAGTATTCAATAAATAAACAAATAATTAAATATATATTTGAGTTATTACAGTAAAGCATACTTAATATAATATGTTTAAAACAAAAGATGATAACAATTCATTAATTAATTAGAGTATATTATAAAATAAGAATTTTAAGGGTTGTCAAAGAAATAGATGTAAATAATAAAAAGTAAATTTAAAATATTTAATTCCAGCTTTTTGTATAAAACAATTTAATTTTGCTTAATATTTAGTAGCATGTCCCTTATTTTTGACTACAAGCTCACATCGATGAGGCATCGAGTCGATTAATTTCCGACATGTTGCCAAAGGTATATTTTTCGAAATTTTCTGAACCAAAGTTCTTCATTGTTTCGCATTCTTTTAGTTGCAATGGCCGCCTTTACTATATTCCATAAATTTTCTATCGGATTCAGATCTGACGACTGAGCAGGCCATTGCATTACCGATAAAATATGATCCCGAAAACTAGCCTTGGTTTGTTTTGCAGTTTGTTTAGGATCATTGTCCTGCTGTGATGTCCATATTAATGGCATATTATCTTCGGCATACGGCAGCATAACATCCTAAAGAATGCGTACACATGTATCAGCTGTCATTGTTCCGTCTATCTGATACAGTGGTTCGACACCATTCTAAGAAAAACACCCCCACATCATTAAGAAACCTTCACTTGTTTAACAGTTTTGCGTGTGTAACGCGGTAAGAATTCGGCATTATTTGGACGCCTTACGAAAACTTTACCATTATTTGTCCTCGCAAATAAATCCTTGTTTCGTCTACATGGTCTTTCGCAAACTTTATTCTTTGTTTAATGTGCCTCTTACACAAAATATGGAACCTTCCTTGCTGCACGTCCAAAAAAATTTGCTTTATTAAGACGTCTACGCACGGTTCTCGCACTGATGTTTGCGTCAATCTCATTTAATATGTCTCGGGACGATTTAAAAGGATCTGCGTTTGCATGTTGTCGTATGCGACCATCCGTTCTTAGTTTTTCGTTTTTCCCTGTTTTTTCTTCACATTTTTGGGGCTTCAAAGAATTTGTCACCATTTTCTGTGAACATTTCATTATTTCCGAAGTTTCTTTGTAGGTTTTTCCTTGAGCTCGCAATATACAAATAAGCTTCCTTTCATCTGAGGAAAAGTGTAGCCCACGTCCCATTTTGATAAATAATTATTATGGTTCAATTAAATTTCTTGATTAGAATAAACTAATTCAATTATTTTTTTACTATTAACCTTATTTTTGAGAAAATCCTTTAATTATGTTTACAAAACATAGCATTCTAAGCATTTTTGTGTATGTAAGAGTACATACAAAAATTTCTACTAGAGCTCATATTGATTGCTTTGATGAAATTAATAAAATATTGAAAGTGAAAATCCATTAAGGCGGAATTCAACGGGACCAAGAAGAAATTCCGGGGTTAAAGGGTTTACCGTGTTAGGGGTTTTTAGAAAAATGATGAATTCTTTGCATAACTAACCACAGACAAAAAATAAACCCCGTAAATAAAAATGTACATTTCATATATGTATAAAAAATTATATTTTAATATATTATCACAGCATATTTCTCATCACAAAATATTGCATAATTTTAATTTTATTTGTTTTAAAATAATCATCTAATGACGCTTGTTTCGTAATTTTATTTCTTTTAATTGAACTAAGCAAATTCGCATTATTACTTTCTGCATTTTCATACATCTCAATGTTTCCAACAATTATGGCAAAAGTTTTAATTTTTTTGATGCATTCAAAAATTGCCCTAACTGTAGGTATTTCTTGTTTTAATTGAGCTACAACAACTCCTTCGATTTCATCATCGGATGCATTTTCGTATGTATAGCATTATCACACTACTGTAAAATTTCGTCATGGTCATTGACATCATTTTCAGTTGGTAAATCGTAGTCAGCTTCAACAAAATTTTGAGCAGGACAAACTTCATTGCCATAAATGTCGCAAATCAAACCATTTAGTTATCTCAAATCATCAACGATTACGGAAATTATTTCAGGATCAGGTTCAGTCTGAAATCCACAATTGTTGAAGCATTTTATGATGGTTTGTGGTTTTACTACCCGAATAGCTGCTTTAAGAAACATTATTCCATTTAAAACATTTATTGTTCTAGTCAAATCAGATGCTTTTTCACAAATTTCTAAATTGTTGAGTATTGATCATAACATTAGCTTTTTGTAATTTATCCTTACGTTTTGGATTATTCCATTGTCAAGTGGTTGTAAAATTGCAGTCCTATTAGCGGGAAAGTAAACCAGTTTTACTTTTGTAAGATATATTTTAGGATGGCACGTGGCGTTATCCAAAAAATAATAATTTGTCCATTTCCATTTCAGTGTTCAATTTTATTAAGTAGGACTCAACAATTTTTGTTGTCATCCAGGCTTTACAATTCGCATACCAATTGACTGGTAACCAGTTTTTATCCAAATTTTTGAAGCAGCGCGGCTTTAGGTTTTTTCTCTGACAAACGTAGATTTATAAATTTTACAGTTGCCAAATACGGTAAGTGAGATGGTCAATCGCTTCCTTTGAAAATTTGCCACATAGACAATTTTGTCCTTTGAAATGAATTGTTTTATTTGACAGCATTCGGTAATAAAGCTTTGTCTCGTCACAGTTGGCAATATCTTTGTTTTCATATTGCTGAGTTAAAGCGTGCAATCTAGCTTTCCATTCGCTGACCACCTCCTGGCTTACTTCATTTGCTTCTCCCGAACACATATTAAAAGTAACATCATTTCGCTGTCTGAAACAGCGCAATCAGCCATTGGTAAGCTTTAAATTCGATTACCCCTAACTTATCTGCGATTTTCCTTGCCTTTTCCTGAAGAACCGGACCAGATATCGGAAAACATTAAGCGAGCGCTTCCCCTAACCACTCCAAAAACCCCCTCGTCGACTTTACGAATTTCTGATTCTCTAGGTTTCTTACACATAACTGTGTTTTCATTTCCATCAATATACCTAGCCGAAATTTAACTTGAATTTTTGAAAATGCTGTAGATTTATGTTCTTCCACATTTATATTTGGCACATATGTGTTTCCCCGAAGTGTTATTTTTGTGCAAATTAAGCACCTCATACTTTCCTTTAAGAGTTATAGGTTATGAATTCTTCCCATTTTCATAACACAGAAAACACATTGAATTCACACCAATTGTATACGTAAATTAACACAACAAATGTGTTAAATTGTAAATGTATTACAAATGTAAAATTACAAATTTTGTAGATTCTGGCACACAACATAAGATTGGTGTTGAGGATCAAGTAGGACGTGTGAAACCTCATAGCGCAGCTTTTAAAAAATTAAAGGTCAAGAATATTTTAATAAGTGTAAATTTGTTTCCATTCTAGAATAATTATTCGAATCGGACGTCTTTGTTCCAGTAGTAGAACAAGAAACACATTAAAGCATTGTAAATGGAGTTTTGTTCGAAATATCGCTGTTGCAACAATTGACCAACAAATTGCCAACAACTTAACCGCCAAAATGTGAAGAAAGTGAGTAGAATGACAGTGACGTTGATCCATACTATGTAGCATCGAATGAATCAACCAGTGGTACTGAATTGAATTCGGATATTGAATCACATGCCACATAATTAGAATCTAATTTAATGAGCAACAAGGTACAGTGTGGCACAAATGAAGAAGATACCGGAAGAGAAGAGTTAAAAATGTTAAAAGAGAAGCAGAAACAACATCAAAATGCTGATGATCTGGCTTACCAATCCAAGAAAATAACATAGCTAAAGCCAAAGAATGCACATTCAAAATATTTACGTTCGACCTACAAGTTCTGCCAACTCTTTGCATACAAGCAAATGTGTTATATTACAAAAGGCAATTCAACGTATACAATTTGACAATTCACGATTGTACTTCAGGCACACCGACTTGTTTTATGTGGGATGAATCAACGGCAAAACGTGGAGAGAACGAAATCGCGTCATGTCTTTCTTCCAATATGGACACTTTATCGAGCGATATTTCATTTATCACATTCTATACAGCGATAATTGTTTTTGACAAAACAAAAATTCTCTGGTTGCTGCGATGTTTGAGATTCATGACTCTTAAACGACAACATCAAATTTATCGAGCATACGTTTTTGGAGCCGGGGCACACACACATGGAATGTGATGTAGACCATTCCATGATCGTGCGGGGAAGAAAACTTCTATGAGAATACATCATCTACATGATTGGTACCAATTCGTCAGAAGTGTTGGCGTAAGAAATCCGTTTCTTGTACGTGAGATGTTTTAGAATGATTCCAGAAATTTTCGTACAGCAGTCAAAAGCAAATTTATATTTAGAAAATTCGATGAGAATCGCGGTTAAATTAATTGGCTAGAGATTAAATGGTTACGATAGCCAAATATAAATTTGGAAAAATCTATTTCAAAATTTAATTGAGTGACGAAGAGCCTTTCAAGATGCTTAATCTCCAGAAACGGAGCTGTAATAATGTATGTATAGCTACCGTTGTGCTATAACAGTCGAAAGGAAATAAGCGAGGGAAAAAAGCGGACTTATTGATCCCCAGTTTCATGACTTTTATAACATGCCTGATTATCATCCGGATTTCACAAAAAAAGGCGATTTCGAAAATAGAGATGAAAACGAAGATGCAGAATGGCGGAAATTCAATAGTTATTCCATTGTACTAAAAAAACTTTTTGTTTTCTTACAAGATTATAGAAATGTTGGCCAAAAATGTGTAATAGTTTTCATTATTTCAGTAATAATCCGAATTTACATTCGGAACATAATATTGTTTAGGGAATAGTGCCTTCTAATAATGCCCAACAAGATCTTCAACATGCGACTATAATAATTCACTTAACACTGGGATCTTTGCTGATCTATTGATCCAAAGAAAATTTTGGATGGTCGACAAGAAATGAGGTTGATTCAATCTCTTCTGGTTGAGATCACCAAAGTAACAGCCCATATCTCTTTTAAGAAATAATGAAGTCACTTATAAGGGGGATAGATAAATCGCCTCAGGATTTTGTATGTACAACCTGACACCAGCTAGATTACAGCATACTGATCCATCAGAAAATATTATCAGTTGTGTCCCGGACCACCTCCTTTCATGTTTGACAGTACCCAAAAAAGCAAAATAGTTTGTCTCCGCCTTGAAGGCGAATGGCTGTTTGCGCTTCTCACCTTCTGATCGAAAGATCAAGCGGCAACAGAACCACAGCCACCTGAAAAGTTGTAGTAAGTGTTGTATAGCTAACTTCCACAGTACTCAGACAAATGAGTCTTTGGAGGTGATTTAGAAGCCCTCCTCCAACCCCTCTTGTTATTCTACGCCACCAAATAAGTGTGGCAAACAAGATTATGGGTCTGATCACTGAAATGTGTAGCCAGTACATGCGTCTGGGTTTCAGGCCCCATGATTTACCAAATAACTGTTTGCATTTCCATTATAAATGCTACATTCTATGTTGCATTTCTCTTCTTGTTTGCATAGTAATTCCTCTTGACCTAAGCATGGCACTTAACCAACGAACAAGTGTGGTCTCCATGCCATGTCTTTCAGCTGCGAAAATCATTGCACTTGAGGGGGTTAAATCCACTTAACATTTTTGAAACATACTTAATGTTCTACGTGTGTCGTTACGTAGAACATTAAGTAGGTTTACAAAATGTTCATGCCATGTATCGAATATCGATTTGATGTTAACCCAGAGCTTTTCATACAGGCTCCAAATGGCATATAACTACGCAAATTGTGCTCAATGCTCATTGCTGAGCGGTTTCACTCTTATGACCTTAACTTCCCACCCACACTTCTTCACACAAATTCGTTTAGATAACCTTCTAGAAAGAGCTGATTTATTTCTACTGCGATTTATAATACTTCCCAGAAGACACTAGTACATCGGAATGGTAATTAGATAACCGATACGATCTCACGTCTTGGACAACCCTAGCCCACCCTTTTAACATGATTAATGTGGCTTCGAGATGTTTTAAGTGTATGTGTCCATGTTTCCAAATGGATATTTTAAAAGGAAAGAATTGCGATTTTGAGATCATAAGTGGTCGCAGAGTATACATCTTTCTTTCTCTATTTTTGGTTGCAGATTCTTGTCTGGATTATTGACAGGTAAAGAGCCCACCAGATTATCTAAATTATTGTAAAATGAGTCTTTAAATCCTGGGGTTGGCTAATACATTGTGTACATGTATACACAGAGAGTTAGCTAATCTCATATGCAAGCGTGAGTTCTAGCCGATAATTTTTCTTACATGTGTTAAGGAAGTCAAACGCGGTAGGTTTTATAGGTGACTATCACTTGTCCGGAAGAGTTCGTTATTATGTTGCCATTTTCAAATTTTTTATAGTTCTGTTAACATTTTTAACTTTCGAGGTTTTAACGGATAAGTTTTACTCGTCTCCTACGAAAACCAGGCTAACCTCCGGTTACTTTGGTAGTATTCAATGGTTGTTTTGTATCGTGCGAAATATTTTCAATACATTGGCGTCGCCACCCATAACACTTATAATTATGTTGACCTATTCTAATTATTGGTATTTGTTTCTAGATCAATGCAGAGGTGGTACTACCAAAGCCATACGCGGAATATCTAATGTGGGACTTAATGTAGATATTTTCTTGATACATTTCTCGTCTTAGGTTTTTTACCACCCTTTCAGTTATGAATACTTTTCAAGACATAATTTTCGCCTTATTTCAACCCATACACATTTTCAATTTTGTACTCAACCATAAACTTTTCCTACAACAATGTGTTTTTCTTCCCGACATCATTCATTGTAACATTCTTTTTTATTGAATATTTTTATAAAGAAATTAAAATTTTATGTTATTTTAATTTCATTATCATAAAATCCACGAACATGTATTCATATAAACAAAAAAGTTTTAATTTAAATCAAAAACATAAAACATCAATTCAACAATGTAGAAATGGTTTGAATCTAAAAATTCTTTGATCAACGGCAAATCGGAATGAAATGAATTATCTTTTTTAGCGAAAATTTAGAAATAAATTTTTATCACATCGAGAGCACAGTAGAAAATATTTTTTTGAGCTTTTACGGGTTCGGTTTCATAATAATGTAATTGTTATTATTCACAGTTGAATAATCATCACAGGCAACTGAAGTATGTAAATAAATATATTCATTTCACAATTTAATTACAGTTTAAGGGGTTTTCTCTGTGTGTAATTGATTTTTTAGTGCTTATTTGGGTTTGATAAAGGGTTGATATTTCAAAGATGATTTTCTTCTCGTTCCAAATATATGTACATATATAGTAGAGCACGCGTGGATGTTCGACAATATAATCTCTTTAATCTTTAACAATATGTGAGTTCAATGACCAATCACCATATCATCCGCACATGACACTATTGTTTCATTTTCCCAAGGAAAATATAAAACAAAACTTCTAATTATAAACGAACATACACATGGTATATATACCTTTTTAAACCAAAATTAATGACTGCCAAACTAATTGCAAAGAACATGTCATCAAAACCCACAAAAATAAACAAAATAAAATCGAAACGAACACAAGACAGAAAATGATGGTATTCTCGGAACACCGCACACCGAAACACAACACAATAAAAATCATTTAACATGAAAACCCATAAACAACAACAATACAGAAACGTATATGTCATTTGGGATTCTTTTAATGATCATCCATTTATTAAGTGCAAAGAGGATCCATCAAACCTAAAATACAAAACACTAATAAATAAAATAGGCAAAAACGAACAAATCCCGTATTTCTACCCTAAAAATTAAGAAAAGTCCAATCAACATAAAAATTATGTTTCGGCTATTTTTATATGCTGTACCATACATATATACATCTACATCGGACGGGTGTATATATATACGTACATAAGATGAGTCGAGTGCGGTAACTAAAACAGAAGAGACCAAATGAATATATATGTCGAATGTGGAAAGTGGATATAATAAATTTCAAGATGAGATACGAGTCCCTAATTGGATTTCAACGACTTTTCTTTCATTTTTTTATTTTATGTCATCCAGGGTAACATTAACTAAACAAACGTAATTTTTCTCACAATTATGTACGTACACGACCATTGTGAAACATGTTTTCTTATGTTCACAGTTTATCACTCTTGGCTATTAAAAGTTTGATGAATTTTTTATTAGTTTGATGTAAATTAATGTCGAACAACATCCCTCTTGTTTCTTAGGACCAAAAACACTATATATGGTACATTTATTTACTATGAAAACAGGGTGGAAGGAGAATGACCTAATGTAAGAGTTCTGATAATATTGTTACTCTAAGAATTGTAGTTTTATTGTTATACTCAGAATAGAAATGGTGACCCCAACTGTAACCCCACCATATATATATATATATATATATATATATATATATATATATATATATATATATATATATATATATATATATATATATTTATATATAATTATATATATATATATATATATATATATATATATATATATATATATATATATATATATATATATATATATATATATATATATCGCCATGTATTCACACATTTTGTCTAAATGTTATTAACTTATTTTGCAGCAGGTACTGTATCTGCCAAAAATGGCTTCTATTATTTGCACTTTCTGCAAATAATAGGTCTTTTTGGCGATTTTCTACTATTTATCATTTTTATATAAAAATTTACAAGTATCTTAACTAATTAATTTACAATAATGAGAGATTTTTTAAAAGTGACACTACACCATTCAAAGTACTTCTCACTTTTTATTAAATATTTTTGCGAAACTTCACTTTTCCATTTCACCTGGAACATACGAAGTATATTTTTAGCATCCATCAAATCATGTTCATCACCTCCTTATTCAAGCCAAACCCATTTGGCTCTTCATTATCTTTGATCTGTTTAGATGTGAAGGTATTCATTGAAGAACACCCGATCGAAGGTACTCAAATAACATATTCATATAAACATTGCTCTTAGTACCCTCTCTCTTACTTATTAATTCTAAACCAGTCAAAGAGTCGGATAGTAAAATAATCTTTCTTCTCCTGTCATGCATTGCCAACTTCCTTCCATAATCTCAATTCGGTATTCATTATACAAATTTCGTAAAGTATGTCCTTGCCTGCACTCACTCTTATAATTGGGAGGTAAATCATATATTTCAGATCATAGAGTCTGAAGACCGTAGGGTTGAAATAATGAGCACATTTATTTTCAACTTTTATAAACATGTTTAACCCAATCCTTGAACCATCACCATGAACGCTTTTATCCATACCCAGTTTTGATGTCAGTATAACCAGGATGTGCTCCCTATTTCGATTTATAGTTATATTCGGTATAAAGTTTCTTCATGTGTGCTTTAAAACTTAAACGTTGATCGATCCAGAGTCCCAAATACTTGTAGTCTTAGTCACATATTAAATACTCGCGTTACATATTTGCACATTAAGTCTTTGTCGCGTTCGAAAAGCCATTCAATAACATTTTCTCGTATGAGCTCGATCACATGGCATTTCAATGTTTGGAACTTTATCCATTACCACAAAGTCATATAGAAACTGCAGATTGACTTAGTCTTCTAAGTTTAATGCATGGATCAAGCTCGTATAAATATTAAAGAGGTTTGGCGAAATGTTACTCCCTTACGGAAGTCCAATATCTACATCAACCTGTAATTTCATCCATAAACAACTAATTGCCTTCCATTTATAAAATTATACACCCATTTGCCAAAGATACTGTCCAAAGATACTGTCACAATTATGGGATAAATTTAATAGTCAGAGATCATTGAGCACAAGGCAGCAATCAAAGTGCTAGAGGACAGAGAAAATGGAAATCAATTATTTCGAATGATAGTGAAAGTAACAAATGATGACAGTAATGAATGTATGATACCTATGATAGTGTTATAGAGATACTTCGAATGATATTTGTGTGGAGTTCTTGAAGACTTTGGATAACGACTCTATAGCAACTAATCGAGTGAACTATAGAATGATTGAGAATTTGAAATTTGAAGCAAAGGTAATATATCGGATGAGTGTTAATATACCGAAATGTTAATATGAAAGGAAGGTGGAGTGGTACCCTTTCGCAAAACGGATCGGGATAGAAATGAACACATCTATGACCCCTAATTGGAGTGCAGAATTCATGGGCCAACCCATCTTTCATGTCAGTACTATAGAGGAAGGAGCTATGTAATGTACAGATGGTTCTACGTAAATCAAACCTATATAGCCGTTCGTCCTCGATTTGGCTGTAATGGCGTAGGTAGGACGTAAATAAGCGAACCGCGAAAGAGTTGGAAGTGCCTTGAGCCCCAAAACAGATTGGAAAGATAAAAAAACTAGAATTTTGACTAGTGAAGTGTTCAAGAATTTAATAATGAAGTGCAGACTAGTGTCATAGTCTCTACCAATGGCGAGTGGCTAAACGTTCACAATTTATTGCATAAAATTAATGAAGTAAAAATTTTGACTAAACTTTGGTCGTTTTAATTTAGACCAGTGTTTGAGGTGTCAATTATCCGAATAAGGACCATAAGAAATGTATACAACCTATTATATAAATGGTTAAAATCTTACTGGATGTTCTAAACCAGCTAAAACGTTATCTTGTGGAGTTGTAAAGAAGATCATCTAAACACACCGATTCAAAAGCTGTATTGGAAATTGGAGAGAAGACTTATTTGTCTATAGTTTTCTGAATTTAACAAGTTACTGGAGGAGAACTCTTGGTACACTGGTCAGGTTTGTTTGGTTTAGATTATCATACCAAAAAAAATAAACAATTCAAGTTAAGTAGTACTCCACTAAAATAAGTTCGAACCTCGAGTCAAATTTGCCCATCCCGGCTTTTTGTCTCTGTCAGCTTTGTTTCCATTTCAGCCTGTGTATCGCAGAGCTTTCGTTTGACGGTCCAGCACAGAAGTGAAATTCACATGACAGTACGAATTGTTATCCATAACTACTGGTGCATCTAAATGTATTAGCCGCAGTTAATTAAAATTAAAATTTGAGATATATGACGAGGTTGTATACTGTCAAAGAGATTTCTATTTACAAAAATGTGATACTCACCGATGTTAACAATAAGTCTCTCCAGTATTTTGTTAGACAGATATACTTTATACACACAATTGCTAATACAAGTGCATCGGATCTTTTAGATGTTTTCCGTTAAGGTTCAACTATCATCCACAAATGCAGCAATTTGTGCTGCGTTATCTTATTCTATTTTAAAAAGTTGTAAAAATGCTTCGGCAGATCTCGATGTAGTTTATACCCGGCTCGTTTATACCTCTGATTTTTCTGCGAATCATCAATAAAATTTTTAACTCTGTACACTTGGTCTATGGTTGAATATCGTTTTAACATCCTTAACTGATGTGGATGCGTGAGTTTGGAAATCATTAGCACCTATACAACTTTCCTCTAACATGGAACGTATTCTAGCCTAAATGTAGCGTGTATGTCTTGAAGTATGTTTTGTTCAGGAAGCTTTTTTGAACTATTTATCATGAAATTAAATTGTAACCTGGAGATCTGTTGTGTTCAAGATATTCATAGTTTCATATTTCGGCTGTTGTAAAGTTAAAGCTTAATTCGCGAGGACTACATATAATTGTATGTATATTTGTTTATTTTTTCTGAAAATTGGCATACTACCATTTTCCGGTGTGAAAAAACGATTTAGATAGGTCACGACTTTGAGAAAATTCGTTTATGGCCTTTATTTTGGAAAAACGTTTTTCATATGAATGACGTCACAAATACTTTGAATAAATTTTTTCGATCAAAGTAACCACTTTTCGTTATTGAATTTTTGATTGAATTTTTTAATTTTGATTTCTTTTTACCCCCCCCCCCCCCCTATCGCATAAATTGCAATTCAAACGCAATGCACACTCGATTAAAAAATATAATGATATAAAAATAAATAATATTCTGCAAGGAAAACAGCTTGAAATTGTGGACAGTATTTTACGTGCAGCCAATGACTCTAACTATGTTGAAACAAAATGTTTTTTCATAGATTGACCAGGCGGTACCGGTAAAACATTCGTGTATAAGGCCTTATATCACTTACTTTGTGGCCAAAATCGCAAAGTAAAATGTATGGCATTTACTGGAATCGCTTCAACTCTATTGCCTGCTGGACAAACATCACACAAGACATTTGGTCTGAAAGTTCCGCTTTCGTCAGATTCAATTTCCAGCATTAAACCTGGTTCAGTCAAAGCTACAGAACTCGCTCAAGTTGATGTTTTCCTTATAGATGAGGCACCGATGTTACCAAAGTATGGTTTACAAAATATGGATCAGTTGTTGCGGTCTATTGGAAATCCAAACTTGCCATTTGGAGGGAAAATTTTATTCGCTGAAGGTGATTTCCGTCAGTGCTTACCTGTTCAACTCCGAAGCAACCGTATTGAAACACTCGATTTGTCTATAAAAAAAAGTCATCTCTGGAAGTATTTTAAAAATTTTTCGTTAAAAAAAATATGCGTGTCGATCCGGAACAGAAAGCATTCGCAAAGTACATCCTGAAACTGGGAAATGGAAATCTTCCAAAAAATGATTTCAATGAAATCGAATTACCTGAGGATATAATTTCCAGTGGTAATTTAATCGAAGAAGTATTTGGAAATAGCCTTGCGAATCTAAATTACGAAGGAATGAAGGAACGTGTTATTCTCGCGCCGCTGAACAAAGAAGTCAGTAATATTCATGCTGAGATCGTCGGTCGTCTCCCAGGAGAATAGAAATCGTATAAAAGTTTGATTCTGTTGTTTGATTAATTAGATTGAAATTGCTGGTTTGCCACTCCATGAATTAAAACTAAAGAAAAATACGATAATTATGCTAATGCGTAATTTAGATATTTCGGAGGGCATGTGCAATGGAACACGCCTGATTGTTACCGAATTATGTAACAACGTAGTTAAAGCAAAAATAATTACTGAGGAAAAAGCTGGACAAGTAGTACACATTCCTCGAGTTACGCTCGACTCCAGTAAAGGTCAACTTGGATGTACAATACAACGACATCAATTTCCGCTTCGACCAGCGTTTGCTATTACCGTGCATATTAATCACAGTATGTTGTACGTTGCATTTTCCCGTGTTAAACGACAAAATAGCTTGATAGTTCTGTTACCACCTGAAAATGAACGTCACACGTATCATGTTGTGTGGAAAGAAGCATTGAACGCTCCTGATCTAAATTCTATAAGTCTTGATATTAACAGCGACGATTTCCCAGTCGAATAAAATAAATAAAATAAAATTAAATTAAAGTTGTTTTGCGAAAGTGTTTAAAAAAATTTTCTTTCTTTTTCCGAGTAAAGCTCGATCCCCGTAACTAAAAATTAAATTAAGCAACAACTGTGCTCATTAAAATTTTGTTAGCTATATTTCTTGGCGGTTATTTCATTTTACTTCACTTGCAGTTTATTTTATTTTTGCGTGTATAAAAAAACTAGTTTACAAATTAGTCCATTTACACCGAACAGATTAAAAAGCGATTGTGCCAATATAATTAACTCGGTGACTTTGATTTACAATCTGAACTGTGTCAATGAAGTGTACCTATCGAACTAAACAGAGGTAAGCCAATACTAAAACAAATACTCTATTTTAATTTTAAATATTTATTATAAATTTCTTTATTTTCAGTGATTCCAAAAATTTGCAATTCAGTAAAGGTAGTCGAACGGCTAGTTCTGGTAATAGTTTAGATCTGTCAGTGCTGACTCTCATCAATAGTGTGCCCAAAATTGTCGAATAACATCATAACACAATGGTTTTTGGACAAGTAACAAATTTATCAAACTGTGGTGGCGGTAACAAATATATCGTCCAATCGAGCGCTAGCACATTTGGCAAAACGAAATTAATGTTAAATGAGACGCGCAAGGTCGAGAAGGACAAATACGAAAATGAAACATCAAAGTATGGTGTTTGGGGCTCAATATTCAAGGATCAAACACATTTTGTTGACATGCATTATTGTTAGAGTATAATTTTTTATTATTTTAATATTTTAATGTTATAATTTAATAAATAAATAAGTCTAAAATAAAAGTACTATAAATATATTATTCTATTGAAACCCTCAATGGTAAGCATATATTGGTACACTTATTCAATGAATGGTTTGAATAGTTTGTTCTCTCTAATCATTTGGAGATAATACCATACGTATTCAAACAATATTATAAATATTGAACCTGCAGCACTTGAAATTATATAAATTTCAAACTCATCTATTGAAGAAGCTATACGATGGAGGTGTTAAACTGTTTTCCATATAATCACACCCCTCATTCACGCTGTACGCTAGTATCTAACTGTACCATTGACGTTAGTGTAAATTATTCAAAATTAAGTGAATAAATTGAATTAATTAAAACACGAAATAAATTACAATCAAAATCCAATAATCGCACAGTATATATATTTTGTATATAGAAATATTTTAGACCAAAAAAACTATATATGGTACATTTATTTACTATGAAAACAGAGTGGAAGGAAAATGACCTAATGTAAGAGTCCTGATAATATTGTTATTCTAAAACTTTTAGTTCCATCGTTACTCAAAATAGGAATGGTGACCCCAACTGTAACCCCACCACATATATATATATATATATATATATATATATATATATATATATATATATATATATATATATATATATATATATATAATATATATATATATATATATAACGGGTGATTTTTTAAGAGCTTGAGAACTTTTTTTTAAAAAAAAACGCATAAAATTTTGAAACGTTAGATTGGTCCATGACATTTACTTTTTGAAGATAATTTCATTTAAATGTTGACCGCGGCTGCGTCTTAGGTGGTCCATTCGGAAAGTCCAATTTTGGGCAACTTTTTCGAGCATTTCGGCCGGAATAGCCCGAATTTCTTCGGAAATGTTGTCTTCCAAAACTGGAATAGTTGCTGGCTTATTTCTGTAGACTTTAGACTTGACGTAGCCCCACAAAAAATAGTCTAAAGGCGTCAAATCGCATGATCTTGGTGGCCAACTTACCGGGCCATTTCTTGAGATGAATTGTTCTCCGAAGTTTTCCCTCAAAATGGCCATAGAATCGCGAGCTGTGTGGCATGTAGCGCCATCTTGTTGAAACCACATGTCAACTAAGTTCAGTTCTTCCATTTTTGGCAACAAAAAGTTTGTTAGCATCGAACGATAGCGATCGCCATTCACCGTAACGTTGCGTCCAACAGCATCTTTGAAAAAATACGGTCCAATGATTCCACCAGCGTACAAACCACACCAAACAGTGCATTTTTCGGGATGCATGGGCAGTTCTTGAACGGCTTCTGGTTGCTCTTCACTCCAAATGCGGCAATTTTGCTTATTTACGTAGCCATTCAACCAGAAATGAGCCTCATCGCTGAACAAAATTTGTCGATAAAAAAGCGGATTTTCTGCCAACTTTTCTAGGGCCCATAATTCAATTATTTGCAAGCGTTGCTCGTTAGTAAGTCTATTCATTATGAAATGTCAAAGCATACTGAGCATCTTTCTCTTTGACACCTTGTCTGAAATCCCGCGTGATCTGTCAAATACTAATGCATGAAAATCCTAACCACAAAAAAATCACCCGTTATATATATATATATATATATATATATATATATATATATATATATATATATATATATATATATATAATTAATCTACAATTATGAGAGATTATTGAGATACTTTGTATAAGTGACACTACACCATTCAAAGTACTTCTCGCCTTTTATTAGATATTTTTGCAAAACTTCACTCTTCCATTTCACCTGGAACATACGAAGTATATTTTAAGCATCTATAAAAAAAATGTTCATTTACCTCCTAATTCAAGCCAACCCCATTTGGCTCTTCATTATCTTTGATCTGTTTAGATGTGAAGGTATTCATTGAAGAACAACCAGATCGAAGTCACTCAAATAACTTATTTATATAAACATTGCTCTTAAGTCTTAGTACCCTCTCTCTTACCTATTAATTCTAAACCATTCAAAGAGTCGGAAAGTAAAATAACCTTCTTTCTCCTGTCATGCATTGAAAACTTCCTTCCATAATCTCAATTTGGTATTAGTTTCAATAATGATTCGCATTCGCACTGTTACGCTCGGCGTTCCACTCACTCTTATAATTGGGAGGTAAATCATATATTTCAGACCATAAAGTCTGAAGACTAGGGTTGAAATAATGAGCACATTTATTTTCAACTTTTATAAACATGTTTAACCCAATCCTAGAACCATCGCCATGAACGCTAATCCGTTCCTGCATTTTTGATGTCATTCACACCAGGATGTGCTCCCTCATTTCGGTTTACTCGCCCTTTTGATACCATTCCGTATATATTCTTACACTTATCAGTTAATTTCTCCATGTGTGATTAAAATCTTAAATGTTCATCGATCCGGAGTCAACGGAGTAAACGTGATTATGAAAGTAGTGAACGGTATGATGAAAGAAAGAACTTGAAAAATCCTTGAATGCAAATAATTCGTTCCCGGAAATCACCTTTGGATTCTGACATAACCACTCTGCCAATGAATGTATGGATAAGTTTGTGTGGGAAAATGGTGTGTAATGGTTTGTATTGTCACGAATATGCTTAACTATCAGCACAATAAATGTCAAAGAAGTCAATGGGCGAGTGGAAAGTGTACGCGGTATATGCTTGTGGTGTTAGATGGTTCGAATCGGACTGAAAAACACAAATGCAATACTTGTTTTTGACTGATTATATTTTCGAAAAGCCAGAAATGTTCTCTTTTCTGACCTGAAGCGGTAATGATTGTCGATTTCAACGCGCATATCTCGAAATATAAATTACACCGTTTTTTATGCGAGTAGAATGGAAAGATCGAGAATCTGATTTGTGTATAAGCAGTGCCAAATCGCCGTATCGGAGAGATCGAATTTTAACCAGTGAAGTGTTTAATAGAGATGTGAAGACTAGTGAGAAGTGTTTAACCTTTCACAAATTTTTGTATATGAAAACAATAAAATTTGACGAAACTCTGGTTGTTTTAATTTTGATCAGCGTGTGAACCATCAATCATCCGGATAAGAACGGTGAGAGTTTTAAGGGAAATATCATTAAACCTTATTGTAGTCCATTTTATAAATAGTAAAAATTCTTCTGGATGTTCTGAACCAGTTGTTGTTACAGATTATGTCTCGTAATCTAATATAATTTTTTTATTATTTCGGGCTGGAACTTTTTCTTGGAGATTTATTGGTTTATAGTTTTCCGAATTTGACAATAATCGATTAAGCAATGGGTAGTTTCATTATAGATTGCCTCATTCCAGTGCTCTTCTAAAATTAGTATATAGTCTTAAAGTCCAAATACTAATCAAACTGTGTAACATTAAATCTAGATAAATATATGTAATTTCATTCAAATTTATCCATTTCGACCTGTGTATCACCCGTCTGGCATTGTCGAGGCTTTCTTTAATGTTAATAAAAAATAGGATAGGTCGAAAACATTTTGCCAGGTCATATATCAACACTAACAAAACTTTACTGCATGAGCTTGGAATGTATCCCCAGAGCCAAACTGAAGACCCGGAAATGTCCCGCCTGCGTAACAAATGTTTTAAATGTTGAAAAACAAACATCGGATTCTAAAGTCTGTTTCCACCTTGACCACCAACTTCCAATCTCTGAAACTTGAAAGTTGATATGGGCGCTGATTTCAGGCTAATATATATAAGAGTTCCCACCGGTTCAAATAATTGGTGCTTATATTACTCTCATAAAACGTTTTCTCATGTTTTTTTCCAAGTGAAGTTGTCACTTTTTATTGCTCACTCTCCATTCAACAAAGCACTAGTAAGTGATAGTCAACCGCTAGTAGAAAGTTATGTGTATGCTAAGAACAGCTTTGCGTTTTCGAAAAAAATTGTATAGCTCAATCCCAACCTAGACTATTCTCTGTTTATTCCTTATCACCGATCGTATCAGGTGATTCAAATCCCATATTGGCATCTCGCTCCTGCTGGGTTCGCACCCGCGGTTCCGCCCGCGCTATAAATCAAACAACTTATACCACATTTGGTCGGTAAGTTGACTAAATTTTAATTTTTCTACTTCAGAATTCTTTCAATCCAGTGTAAGATAAACCATTTCACTTTTCATGACACCACAGATCATTTTACTGAACTAACTCGGCCGGGAAGTAACTTTTGACATTCTCTAATTTGACTGAATTCGGCTTGTTTATTATCACTCTTATATTATTTGGGCTAACAAAGCCGCACTTAATTTTATTTTAGAGTTGTTATGTTCACGACACACACCATATATCTACGCGTCACACCGGATCACAATGACGTCACTCACCAGAAAAAGCAAATTGAAAAATTTCCAATTCAAAAATCTTAATTGCGTTTCACCTATGACCTATGATGCTCTGATACTAGTAGGGTTTATATATTATCCATAGAATACCAATTGTAGTTGGATTTCTTATTGGGTCACAGATAAAAAAACAGTCTCGGGCTTCCAGTCAACAATTGGAAGAGTGCAAACAATTCAATGATGTAAGCCAACCACAAGACAAAAATCGTTGTAGACAGAACAACCTTGAATGGTAGATGGCAAAAATCTTAAGAGTATAAAAATTTAGCAATGGGAGTAGTTTGATGTGGTTTCTTTAAGACTTATCATATAGTATTTCACCTAAAACCTCGGGCAAACATCAATCGAGGTAAGAGGAAAAGCTCTGTATTTACATCGATGTGGATAAAGAGCTCGATATATTGCGGAACATTTAATATCCATCCTACAAGGAATATACTAATGCTGTGCTGAGATAAATAAAACGTCGTGCACCTGAAATTGATTAAATTAGTTCGTAGCTAATAGCTTTTCAATTCGAAAATATTGATCTGTTTCTAAAATACATATTCGAAATTTTTTTCTCCACATATTTCTGTATCGAATCTCAAAACTAGCCACGGTTGAACCATGCTCATTCCCACATTTTAATGTCTACAAGGCAATTTGACCATCGCTACAACTGGGAGTTGCTAGGAACTAGAAATCATTTCTTCTATCGACCAAGTGATAGATTGTTTTAACTCTGGAGCTTTTCCCCAACATGTATTGAAATCTAAAGCCATTAGCACCTTACCTCCACTATGCGATTCCATACTGTGATCTCGTAGGATGTATAGTTCCGTCTTGATTAATAACTGTGCCACCCCAGCACAAACCACGCAATCAACGGCCAAATTTTCTTCAATTCCAACATGCCTCTGTACTCACATATGTATTTTTTATCAATGGATGCTTAGGCTTTGTCAAGCACCCTAATCGACAGATGTTTTACCCGAGTGCTTTTAAAGCTGCCCGACTGTACAATAGTATATAAATAGTTCTCGAAATTGTACATTTAATAACATTGAATGAGATGCACTAATATCAACGCTAGATCAAATCAGTAACCATTTAAACGCTGCGATATGTAGAAGTGATTCAGAGTGAGGAACTATCTTATATATATATATATATATATATATATATATATATATATATATATATATATATATATATATATATATATATATATATATATATATATTATTACTATGCAATCTGTTTTGGCACTCCTAACTCTTTCACGGTTCGCTTATTTACGTCTTTACCTTACGCTTTGCAGCCAAATCGAGGACGTGCGGCTATAGGTCCGATTTACCTAACCATCTGCAGATTGTATAGCTCTATGCCAGCCTATAGTACTGACATGGAAGATGGGTTGGCCCATGGATTCTCACTTCAACAGGTCATATATGTGTTCATTTATACCACCAATCGTAATCAAGTGATGAAAAGTCCCTTTTGCATCTCGCCTCTATCGGGATTCGAACGCGGTACCTCCCGCTCTAACTGCCTCAGCTTTAACCACTGCGCCACCTTGGCGGTTGAGTCAGAAACTATGGTGGATGATAAAGCGATTTTTGAGAGATTGAAACCAAATATATGATCTAATCATTATAATATCCACGATCACCTAGGCTGCTTGGTACGGTGGTAATGCTGAAATAATATTCACATCTTGCGTTGATGATTCTGACTGCAGCTATAAGAACCTGTTGGGGTTGCCTCCGCTGCACGTGCATGTCAAATAATATGTGGAAAACAAGCAATTTGATGGAATTCATGATACCACCTATCTACTGGGGTGTCTATACCGACTAAATCGTGACCAAATTTCACAAACCTTTTAGTGTGGAGACCTTTTAATGATGTCGCAGGGATAGGGGTCTTTGAAAAAAGGCTAGCCATTATCACGTCATTGCAAATTAAATTTACTTAATTTCCGTCCTAAAAAGATTTGAAGGGTTTGAATAAATTAAACCGTGATCTCCAACACTCCTAACCACTGGGAATTAGTTTTATGGAGAAACATGCATTAGACAAAGGATTGTCTATTAATCTCGTTTTAGAATTTTTTGTTTGATATAGATAATCAAGAACGAGACAATTTATTTTAAAAGATTTTATATACAGATGTCTGCGAGTGGATATTTGAAATAAACTTGACACTCAATTGGGTTGTAAGTTTATCGAGTAGAACGGATCCCCAAACAGATCCCGACAAATAGATTTGAGTCACCACCACATTGGTGAACCAATTATAGAACACGAAAGTCACAAATCATCAGACTTTTACCCTCTACTAAAGCACTCGAGACGCAAAGGTTATCGTATTCATATCGATGTATAACCCTCTAAACATCAATAAATCTAAACATTTAACATGTACCTGAATGCACGGAAGGTAATCCATTTTCACTCATACAAACATATGTATACATGTACCTCAAAGACGATACTCACAAATGTGCAAAAGTGTACAAGAAAGAAAAAAAATTAAATTTATTGAAAGAAAATGTCACGAACGTGAGTCGATTAGAAAACGACCACTTAGCGGATTTAAAGTATAAAAAAACATTAGGGAAGATTAAAAACGGGAAAACGATCCAAATTCTATGTGCGGTAACATTGAAAACGATATAATTTTTATCTGTGTCTTTTGGTAATGTCCTCTGGGAGTCGTTTAGGTTTTTCTCATAGTCGAAACTAATAAAATATACACAAACAGGTCACATTATATCGTTTGTTGGTATTGCTTTCTGATATATGTCGGAATTGGTACATGCGGCGTATCGTTAGGATTTAAAATATATTTGTAAGGATTTCACAACCTGTATATCTGCTCGAACGATGGTGAAAATGGGTAAACATTTTCTTTTTTTTTTTTTTGATTCATCTATAGTTACGTGTGTGATAATTTGTGTGCTCGTCTATCTTGTTACTATTACGAGTATCCATATAGTTAATTTGTGGTCCCACTGTGGTATGATGTTTATTCTTATGTATCGTTTTCATAAAATATCATAAATATTTAACTGAGGCAGGCACAGTGGAGTCGGATGGATGGAGCACGAAGATGAAAATGACATTTCCGCAGGAAATTGATTTTGTGGTCGCATGAGAGTTGAAACAACATTTGGGGTTTTTAACGTATAGATTCGTCTACTTAATGTATCACCACATCAATTTTTCACGACTGTTATTATACGATTACATAGTATATGTATACTCGCACGGGTAACATAAAACTCAACATATTGTTAAGCGTCACGGCGACGCGATCATATAATATTAATTCATAACATGACGCCAGTTACTTTCAACTTTTCGTTATTGACGAAAACGATGAACATTTTTTTGCTTCTTGTTTATTTCTATTTTCACTTTAGTTTTTCATCTAATTTCCCCGATTATTGATCAATAGAATTATTTATAAAATATTTAATTATAGAAATGATTTTAATTTTAGATTTTATTTGGTAAAACAACATACTAAAATATACCATGTAAGCGTGTTCAGAGACCGGAGATGCTTTATTTGAGCAGGCCGTTGAAACGCATCTAGCGATGAATATCGTATAGTGGAACGCGAGTTAATAACCAATAAGTTATATGTATGTCAAGTTAGCCTAGAGGTGCTATAAAAATTTAATCAGGCAACACCTAAATTATAATTTCACTGCAGCCTACAGTTTATTATAAAAATCCAATAAAAAACACTCTAGTTAGGTAATTCTACTACTCATTGCATGTTGAGATTTTATCCATCCAAGAGCTTTATCCATTGGGTATCTTTTATCAGCTGAAAATCGCTTCCATTTATCCGAAAAATTATGATTATCAACTCATACCTCTACTCGTTAAGTATCGTGTCCCAGTACATTCGATGGAAAAAATTTTGCACTATCTCAAAGTGTATGCCAACTTGAGCCATAGAATTATTTGAAAAGAAGCCAATATGGGGGAAGCCAATATGACTGTTAGGTGTAGAATATGGCTCAGATCCTCCATGAGGATTATCGCCACAATCTCGACTGATTTTATATTCCTTACGATTGAAGAGCAACACTAAATGGATATCTGGTTTCGAAAATCGCATTGTGAGACTAAATGGTTCCGTTGGATTATTATTAGTGGAAATCTGTTAAAAACAATTGCTATGCCAACCATCACAGAGGCGATTGAACCTATGACATGAAGCAATTCATATGACTATATAGGTGCAATTCATATGACTATACCGAAAGATCTATATACTGTATAAATCAATTATGTATATAGTCAGTCAAAAATGTAAAATGACAAAGGTCTTAGTAATGTCAAAGACCTCCGTGAGAAGGAAGATGGAAGTTTGACTAAGAACTAGCATGAAACTATAGGGATAAAGATATATAGACCATATGTCTGAAAAATGTTCTACCACTCTTACAATTTACAGTTGCAACACTTTTTCCGTTTTTCAACGTTCCACTCGCTTAAACCTGACAATTAGCCTCTGAAAAGCTACCCATCTTCTGAGTTTGCGAGTAAATGTATATATACGTGTTGAGAGTAATTTTATGGTTAATTGTAAATTTCGGAGTTCACAATCATTTTTTGGTGCCGAAACTCGGGAAGACCGACCCATATTCAGATAAATAGACGCTAATTTAATTAAATGTGCTTATATATAAGCTTACTTAGTACAAATTAAATAAACCGTGCTAAATTAAGTCTGCTTAGCGAGATTTATTTGAAACATTACGCATTTTTATAACGAATCAAAGAAATTTGTGCTAAGATCAACTATACAGTGAACTGATTCAAAGATTTTTATAAAGTTTAAAAAATTAAAAGTGAATTAAACTGAATTTGTGATTTGTGAAGTGAAAATATTGTATAACAAAAACAATAATGAGTGATAGGGTTGAATGGCTAAGAGATCGAGCACATGGTCAAATAGTTCAAATTCTTCGATTTGGAGAAGCTTTAACTGAAGAGACCACCATCGAAGCTATTAAAACGAGGTTGGAGGCACTTGAAACGCGCTACAATGCATTCAATGAGATGGAAGATAAACTATTTGAAAATCCGAACTATCAGTCCATTACTCCCGAAGTTGATGAAGTATATTACAAAGCACGTGAGTTACTAACTAAAGCATGTGGCCAACGTGGTAAAAATGATGAAGCTAACACCAACCAAGATTTAAATACGACACTTGAACAATTCTTCGACCAACAAAAAACCTTTTATGAAGGCATAAGTTCATCACAGCAAGCTCGTCTACCAAAGATAAATATCAAGCCATTTTCCGGAGATTATAATTGTTGGCCATCATTCCATGATTTGTTCAAAACGACCGTACACAACAACCGAAATCTTAGTGGAGCACACAAATTACAAATTCTCAAAGGTTTACTGAAGGACGAGGCGGCTTATACAGAAGCATGGGAAAAGTTATGCAACCGTTATAACAAAATGACATCCATTATTTCTACGTTAGTTCAAACGTTTATGGAACAGAAGCCATGCAGTTGAAGCAATGGAAGAGAGTTGCGACGAATTAGCGAAAAATCAGATGAAGTATTGCGGGGATTGCGAGTCTTAGGAAATTCAGCTGAATCACGTGACCCATTTCTCATACATATCATTTTGGGTAAAATTGATGAAGAGACCAAGCAACTGTGGGCAAACGAGTCCGTTGGCGTAGACTTTCCATCATTTGAAAACTTTCTTAACTTTTTAAATAAGAGGTGTGACGCGCTTGAAATATGTGAATCGGCAAGCAAACGAACAGTTACCCGATCTGCGACAAAATCATTTATTACAATGAAATCAGCGGTTCCTAATACAACACTGGAGTGTGTGGTATGCAAACAATCACATCCCATGTTTAAATGCTATGAACTTAAGAACATGAACTTAGACGCAAGACTTAAAACAGTATCAAACCATAATCTTTGCTTTAACTGTTTAAAGAAAGGTCACGTTAGCGCAAAATGTTTTTCTAAATCATCTTGTCTCATTTGTAGGAAAAAACATCACACATTACTACATCAAGATAAAATTGACAGTCAACCTGGTTTTGTCAATAACGCAACAAGTCATCACATACTAATGCAGCAATCACCAGCCAAGCAACCTTCAGAAACTAAAAATGAAATAACCGAACAATCAACCAGTTATAATACAGCAGATGTAAAAGGTGACCAGATTAACACAAAGGTTTTACACACTATATGCCTCCACAACCACGGTACTACCAACCGCAATGATATACATTAAATCACGTACCGGACAACTCCAGTTATATCGTGCATTATTAGACTCCGGCTCTCAAACGTCGTTTGTCACCGAATACTGTGCACAAAGCCTAGGCCTAGAGCGTAGTCACTCTTTCGTATCAGTTTACGGCTTAGCATCAACATCAGCTGGAAAAACGAGAGGAACCATCAATATGAACATTCAATCAAGAACTGACCAAACCCACCAGATAACCACCACGGCTCATATTATTAAAAACATTACCTCGTTATTACCAACGAGATCATTGAAGTTCAACAATTCAATACTAAAACTAGAATTAGCAGATCCTGAATTTTATACACCCAACAAAATAGATGTACTGCTCGGAGCGGATATATTTTTTGAAGTGCTTAATCCAGAAAAGCATATCGTTGATGATAACCCAATATTGCAGTCTTCAAAACTAGGCTGGTTGGTAGCAGGATCGTACAACAATAGTAATTCGTCATGTCAAACAAGCCTTCATATCACAACAGAGCCACTACTTCCAATTACAAACAATGATCTACATAACTCTTTGCAGAAATTTTGGGAAGTAGAAGAAATCACGTCACAGTGCAACCCAACAGCTATGATGCATGAAACTGAATTATTCTACGAGGAAACAACCATTCGAACTGAGGGTGGTCGATTTAAGGTCAAACTGCCATTTAAAAAACCTTCACCTCTTTTGGGAAATTCTTATAACGCAGCTTACCACCGATTACTGGCAATGGAGACAAAATTCACAAAAGCACCAGAACTGTACGAAGAATATAAAGCATTCATGGATGAATATAGTAATGTGGGACACATGAGCCGTATGTCTTCAAATACTATTCCTGTCAAAGAACATGAAAAGTTTTATTTACCGCATCATGCTGTAGTTAAACCAAGCAGTAGTACCACAAAACTAAAGGTGGTATTTGATGGATCATGCAAAAGTAGCACGGGCCTTTCGCTTAACGATATTTTACAAACTGGTCCAAATTTACAGCGTGATTTATCTACCATAATCCTAAAATTCCGAAAGCATGCAGTTGTATTTGTAGCAGACATAGAAAAAATGTACAGGCAGATTTTGGTTGACGATGACGACGCTAACTACCAACTGATATTGTGGCGAAACCATCCAAGAGATCAGATCCAAACATACAAACTCAACACTGTTACATACGGAACTGCGTGTGCACCATTCTTAACAGTAAAGACACTGAAAAGATCAGCTCTAACGGCAGCTCAACTCTACCCACAAGCAGCAAAGGTGATAGACCAAGACTTTTACGTTGATGACTTGCTTACCGGATGTGATACGGTTACGGAAGCGATTTAACTAAAGGATGAAATCACAAAAATCTTAGACCAGAGCGGATTTTACTAAAGAAAGTGGAAATCAAATTCAAAATGCCTGTTGAACTCGTTTTCCCAACATGACATTAACCATATTTCAAAACTAATAGAAAACGACACAACTAGTGAAACGCTAGGAATTGTATGGAATGCGGAACGTGACATTTTTTCTTTCAAGGTACAGCAAGATAGAAATAAATAAATGAGTAAATAAATTGGACCAAACGAAAAATTCTATCTGCAGCATCCAAATTGTATGATCCGCTAGGTTGGTTGGCACTCTTCAAGATATTACATACACATAATACTCTTCAAGATATTACTACAAAAGATATGGCTGCTTAAATTGGAGTGGGACGCAGAAGTACCGAGCGATGTAACGAATTATTGGCAAGAAATCTACCGCACATTACTCGCCTTAGAATCAATAGAAATCCCAAGGCATTTGACTCCTCTTCCATGTACTAAACGACTTCAATTACACGCATTTTGCGATGCATCCGAACTAGCATATGGAGCTGTGTTGTATTTACGAAGTATTAATGACCAAGAAGAGGTATCAGTAAATATTATAAGCGCAAAAAGCAAGGTAGCGCCGATAAAACAAATATCCCTACCTAGATTAGAACTGTGTGGAGCGGTACTGCTGTGTAAACTAATGAAAACATGTTTAGAATGTTTATCTTACAGCAATATCGAAGTTTTTGGATGGACAGATTCAATGATCGTTCTACACTGGCTGTCCGATGTGCCCCGTCGATGGAAAAGTTTTATCGGAAATAGAACAGCAACAATCATTGAAACTATTCCTCGAGCTAGATGGCAACATGTTGACTCAAAACACAACCCAGCTGACGTCATATCGAGAGGAATCAAACCAAATTCGCTAAGCAACTTACATCTCTAGTGGAACGGACCAAAATGGCTAAGCGAGTCAGAAGATAATTGGCCAACATCAACGTTAACAGATGTAGAAACTTCTGGTGTCATGTTAGAAGAACGGGCAAAATTTGTTAAGGTGTTCACCGAGCTCACACATGAAGATAATATAGTTGTCAATCTGGTATCAAAATTCTCATCCTGGCTGAAAATTAGAAAAGTATTGGTTTATATATTAAGATTTGGAAGACGACGACAACATAAATCTAACACTTACCAAAATAATGCTGTAACGCCAACTGAATTAGAAGATGCAGAAACGGTTATCTTGCGAAATATTCAACAAAGTTCATTTAAAACAGAACTTGATATATTAGCCTCAAAATCACCACTTTCATCGAAACACCATTTATCATCACTCGACTCATTTATTGATGTTAATAGCGTACTACGAGTAGGTGGACGGTTAAGCAAATCTTCTTTGCCACATTCAACGAAACATCCAGTAATCCTACCTAAAAACCATAAAGTATGTGAAATTATAGTTCGCGATGCTCACTTCAATAACATGCATGCTGGCAATTCACTGACACTTAGTATCATCAGAAGCAAATACTGGATGATAGGTGCACAATATATCATTAAACGCTGCATAAAGAATTGTACAATCTGCGTTCGTCATCGCTACCACAAACTGGAACAAAAAATGGCTGACTTGCCAGAAGTAAGGTGCAATCAACATTGACCATTTCTAAACACAGGACTCGATTATGCTGGACCACTATACATAAAAAGAAGCAAACGAAATACGGCGCCAGTAGAAAAGGCATACGTTGCTGTCTTTGGTTGCTTGGCCGTTAAAGCGGTGCACTTAGAAGTAGTGAGCAGTCTTGATACTGACTCATTCTTGTCCGCACTCAGACGATTCATCGCACGACGTGGCGCACCTCAACAAATCTGGTGTGACAACGGTTCCAACTTTGTTGGGGCTAACCGAGAACTAAAAACTATGAAGGAGCAAATATTAAATCAAACAAGTAACCCACTAATTTTTGAATTTCTTTTACAGAAAGGCATTCATTTCCAGTTTAACCCACCACACGCTCCACATTTTGGTGGTTTATGGGAATCTTCGGTGCGATCATTTAAGTATCACCTAAAAAGAGTCACTAACACAAATATTACATTCAAAGAAATGACAACGTTAATCATTCAAATCGAAGGGCTGCTGAATTCGAGACCACTATGCAGACTAAATGATGATCCAGCTGACTTAGAAGTCATAACACCAGCACATTTTTTAGTCGGCGAATCATTAACCACCATCCCGGAACCAATGCTGGAAGTCATACCACAAAATAAGTTGTCAAGATGGCAAAACATCCAGAAACGTATCCAATGTTTCTGGAAAAGTAGGCATCAGGATTATTTAACAACGCTACAACAACGATTTAAATGGAAAAATTCAGCAAATCAATTACAGATTAACGATATTGTTCTGATCAAGGAAGACAATCTTTATCCAAGTCAATGGCTGCTTGGAAAAGTCACAGCTGTTCATCCTGGAACCGATGGCATCGTACGAGTTGTAACATTGAAAACATCCAAGAATGAAATTAAAAGACCAGTTCATCGTTTAATAAAGCTACCAGTTAAGTAATGGAATTCCTTAAGGTGCGGGAGTATGTTGGTGGGATTCAACACGTATGAAAAAATCTTCAACTTACAATTTTCATCATCACAAAATTATAATATATTTCAATTAAATGCATTACACTCTACAATATATTTTCAATCACTGAGGCACAACACTATTTCTGCACCAACCATCACCTGCAATAGAATAAAACAAATCACCCAAAACAATTAATTTATATACTTACCATTTTTAATTATCTTATCAATTATAGTACACTTTGAATTATATAAAATTAAGCTGAAAGAAGAAGGTGTAAATTATAATTTAATTGTACAATTTACAGTCTTAATGTTACTTACCTATGTTGTACTTTTGTTGCACAAGTATTCATGTCAACATTGAAATTATAATTTTATAAATGTCACAATATTTAGTTTAAGTAAACCAAAATCGTAATAGATTTGGGTGCATACATTCTTACTAATTAGTACTAATTAAAATACAGGGAATTTTAAAATACCTGACTTAGAGTAGCTCATCTTTGCTTAAAAACTAAACTAGCATAAATTTTGTAACAATATTATATTCTCGCTCACTTTTTTCTGCGAACTTCATCAAGCAATATTAACCCAAATAAAATCTGCAGTGTGTTTAAAAAACCAAAGTTAAAAACCAAATAATTATTTTGTATTATTATATAATTCATTGATCAAGTTATTGGATACAGATCAATCTTGAAGGACAAAATAAATCTCGCCATAGTTCACAATCACCACCTTCTGAGGATTTCACATACCTATATAGTAAGTTGGTGTAAGGTTCAAAACATTCCTCTGATAGCAGTTTGTGATGATAATGCACATCACTTACTACGAGGAAGTCCTAACGTTAACAAGAAGTTCTGCTCTGCTAAACTATCTAAGTTCTTCTGAGTTTGATATCCTCAATGTTGGATGTGAGCCTACTTTTGTTAATTACTCGCAGGGAGGTAATTGATATCAGTTTGTGTTTCAAATCTTCACTTAATTTATATTAAAGTGACGAATGATATTCTCACCTCCGATCACAGGTGCATTACCTTATGTTAATCTTAAAATTAGACTTTCCTTCCTTACTCGAATTACCTATGATGATTTGTTCGTCTGTGGAAATAGCAAAACTTAACTGCGCGTATGAGATTTCGTGTCCACTTATCTCTGACCAAATAACTCGCAACAAACCTTTCTGGTGCTCTGCTGTCAAACGGATATCGAAAGCGACCAGGAAGCTATTAAGCTAAGGCTAAGCATAATGCCAGAATCTAATCTTCAGTCTGATTGAGATAGCTTCATAGCTTGACAAAAGGTGTTCAAAAAAGAATTAAGAACACCACAGAGATCCTCCTAGATAATCTTCTGTGAGGAAATTAATCCTGCAGTAGTTAGACTTAAAAAGTCACTAAGCAAGAATAATATTATAGTTCTAGACTTCATTCACTTCTCTACCTAATGGTAAGCTTACTTCCTCTAAAAAGGAGGCAGGTGACCTACTTCTCATTAGCATCGATATTCTCTCATTAAGGAACATTTTCTACACCTGTTTCAGGCCTGTATCGTTTTTAGTTTTGTTCCACCATCTTGGCGCTAATAGTACAGAAAATTTATTCCAAAAATAGACTACACCGACACGCAACACACCACACGCAAGTTGGACTACACCGACTCCAAATCGTTTAGGTCTATATGTCTGCCATCAACTTTTCTGAAATCTTTAAAAAGGATTGTTGATACGTTCATCAGGGACCACATTTAGTCACCGTTCTGTTTAGTTACATGCAACATGCTTACTGAATGGGCAAATCCTGTGAGATTAGCTTACGCATGAACTTGTAACTAGGATTGAGAAATCTATGCACAGTAACTAGTTTCTTCTTGGCACTTTTCGGGAAGTTGCCGTAGCCTTTGATAATACTTCTTTCGTCTCGATTACGAATGCTTGTACTTAATTCGGTATCGAATCTAATATCATCAAATGGATTGAATGTATGCTTGAATCTCGCATTGTGATATGCGAGGATGAGGATACCTTTACTTCGGTCAAAGCTTCCATAAGATGCCCGCAACGAGGTGTGCTTTCATTCCTCTTGTGGCTTATGGCCATCGACGAACTTCTTGTTATTCTTCGTCAGTCCGGTTTTGTCGCTCAAAGTTATGAAGACCATCTGGTTCTGACAGTTTCAGTTAAACACCTGAATGTCGTATCAGATTTAACTCAACACACTCTTTTCATTATAGAACAGTGATGTCTGGATATAAGGGCTTACATGTGAACCCGTCTAAGCCCGATTAAGTTATATTTACAAGTCGTATATAGTGCAGCTTTATATGTACCATCTCTTTTCGGATGTTAGGCTAATTAAAATGTCCTTATCTCACTAAACAATCCTCGAACTAGATCTAAACTGGTAGGGATTGTTAGAAATTGTTGAACCTCCTATGTTTTAACAACAAAGTAACGGACATGTGCAGGAACCCCATTGTGACATTAACGGCAAAAAAGTTGCAGATAGTTTGGCTAAAACTGGTTCTTCCTAATTTTTCGTAAAATAAAGGATCTCAACCAGCTGCTCATGTACCTCTTGACATAGTGAAAAAAATATTAAATCTGTGGCCCTATCGATACTAAAGCTGACGTGGTTAGCCACCTCTACTTGTCCTATGGCGAAATACTTTATAAGGAGGCTTATAACCAATAACGGAAGCTGACCAAATACGTTCTTTCATTGAAAAAGAACAGCTTAAGAATATTGGTTTATTTACTCACTGACCATGGTCATTTGAAAAGTCACCTTCATCGCATTGGACTTGCCAGTGATGCAGTATGCGACGAATCTCTGAAGATGTTCACGATAGCTTACACTTCATCAGTAGTTTTCCGAGTTTCGATCGCATGAGATCCCTTTTGTTCAACTCTAGGACTATTCCTGTTAATCTACTGTCTCCTGTGCCCTGATTCAAACATCTCCACCTAAGGTCTCAGAGCGCGCCTGAACGCTTTGATGTAATCGTAGGTTTGCAGCATGGGCCCTACTTGACACTGAGTGCGGAACCACCCTTAAACGGTTCCAGCCATAGGAATTTTTAATAAATTCTACGTCACTAAAAAATTACCATACACTGAAACTATTAACAAGTAACAATTGAGAAGCCAATATAACCAACACGACTTTATATTCCTAACGATTAAAGAGCAAGACTGGACCGGTATTTGGTTTAAACAGGACGGGGTCAGTCTGTATGGCATCCTATTTTCAAAAATCGCACTGTCAGCCTAAATGGTGATTACAACCGCTCGCCAAGAAACTGATTTTGCTCCGTTGGATTATTATCTGTAAAAAACAAATGTTTTGCCAACTATTTCAGAGGTGATTGAGTCTATGAAATGAACAATTCAATTGACCATAGGTATAGTAGAGGCTTACTCGGTAGAAAATATATTGAGTCGTGAGAATACACTTCGTATAAATCAATTCTGCATGGTCAGTCATGAATTTAATGACAAAGGTCTTAGTAATGTCAAAGGTCACCGTCAGAAGGAAGATGGAAGTTTGATTGAGAACCAGAATAAAACTATGTTGATTAGTGTACCTTAACCTTGTCTCAAAAAGCGTACGATCTCTTATCAAAAACTCTTACAATTTACGGAAGCAAATTTTTTAGTATTTTCCAGGGTTCTCACTCGCTAAACCTTGCTGTTAGGCTCTGAAATAATATCCATCTTCTGAGTTTGCGGGAAAGGAGAGTTTTCATTAAAAGGACTGAGCTTCCTAATTTGTGCTCGTATCAGTCCCATCTGGCTTATTGAGAACCAGGTAGTGACCTTCATATTTGTACAGAAAATCCATGGATTCAACGGATTTACTAAAAGGACCCAAATTCTCTCAGAAGATAATTAGTACTTTTTAAGCATAACACCTGTTCTTTTCGTTTGTTCGCGTTTTCTGGTTCACATGGCTGAAGACCGAAGTGAGTGATTGAAATGTAGTCTGTGTAATTACCAATTTTGTTTATCGCAACTTAGAATAAAAGGAGCGATCATTAGAGTTCGAGTTTGAGGTTTTTCCACTTAACCTCTGTGAGGCAAGATTAAAGTCAATGACTTCTTGCTTTGTGGATGTTCGAATGTTTGGTATATTTCTCACATTTAAAATGACCTGATAAGATCCAGAAAAGTATTCTGAGCTGTCGAAGCATACATGATGCATGATATCTTGAGTAGAAGGATCAAAGTTCAAATCATATGGCAAGTAGGCATGGAACACTACAACCTCTTTAACCAACGAGTGTTGTGAGATTATTGGAACATATTTCAGATAGACTAACAAACATATATGTACCTAGGTCTTGAACAGGTACTAATTACCAGGACAAATCCTATGACTTCTGGATTGAATCTATAATTTTATTCCTGAGAATCCACGGTTCTTAAATCAAAAAAACATGTTTCGGTTTTAAGGTATTCCAATTTATTATCCGCCAATCATTCCAACCAAGGTGGAATTTTCGAGGACAATTTTCGCTGAGTCATCTTCGAGTTGAGTGAGGTGAGATGACAATTATAATATGAGTATCAGATATGTTTGCACATTAATTAGATATGATATGTTTGCACATTAATATGTTTGCACATTAATTAAGTCAGTCCTTAACCATTATTTCAAGGAGGAATAAGTAGCTATGAGTATAGATCGTTTTCGGTTTCAATCCCTAACTATACTACCACACAACTTTTGACAGGACTAGAAAGCACCCTCCTGTACGTCGATTAAATCCGATACGGTTAGTCATTCTTTAAATGAGTGTAAGCCGATCGTATTGCCCTTAGTTCTCAGTAAAGCTTCGATCCTCTTTTGAAGGTAGCCTTTAACATTTATATCATCTATTAAGAGTATTTGAAAATTGGCTGGTCTCACAGAAAGTTCTTAATGATACTTTCTTAGATTGTCTTTATTCGATTGTGCTTCTTTAAGCTTATACCTAAAATTTTGCACTCCTCAGTGCATTTGGAACTATTATATTGTTTATAATTATATTGTTCTATTTTTAAATACCCATGTCACCAAGACAATTGTTCTCATAAGCTGAGTGGATACTATTAAGTAACTAATTGAAGATAAGCTCCAAGTCATCAGTTGACTTACTTTCCCCTTATCTAAGGGCATTTTAGATTCGAGAAAACCTTTATATAGACCCCTATTCATATAGGTCTGGGAGCTTAAATTTCGTGTAACTGAATTTGTATGATTTCTAGATCAAATCGGGTATGTATGTGATCAGACTGCATATACATCCCAGTTACTGACCTGCGTGCCCATACGAGGACAATCAAGTTCTGAGTTATCGTAAATTAACCTCCTCACACTTTTGGAAGCACTCGAAATATATATTGCCAACTCCTACGAATACAGCAAGCATTGTAGCAACCCATACAAGGCCATACGTATATACGTTGGCAGGTTAACCTGAAACTATGAGCCGATATGATATAGGTTAATATTTATGAATGAAATCTTTTCGGAGATTTGGTTAAGCTTTCTAAAATAATGACCCCGTTGCGTCTTCTTGTAAGGATCCATGTGTTTTAGGAATTTCGACCTATCACACCTTATTTCCTAAGAAAGGTAAATTCTCCTCCTTAGACGTATCCTCAAGCATATTTTCTACTCCTTTATTAAGATTGCTCATTAAGGCCATCTGCCTCTCTTAAACATTTAAAATTTTAATTGATGGAATTAATTTAGAAGCCATGGCTGGAGAGGGTGTGTTCCTTTACGACACATGCTGTGTTTAGTGCACGTCATTTTCTTTTCCGAAATCCTAAAGGTTTAATCTTTCGCGTAGAAACTTTATCTCTATCCCGGCATCCCCAATGGTTTTGAACTGTGGTCTATATCGATAACTGCAGTATTACCGCTCTCTGTTTAAAGTTCCCTTGACTTTACCAGACAAATATTTTCTTGAGACATGCAACTTTTTAAGAGCAGCTGCAACATGTGTTTGTATCAAGTAGAGATCACCTATTCATAGATAAGTCAGATCCGCGCCGTTTAAGGCTCGATAGCCCTATGTTTTAACCTAACCCACCAATTAATGTAACTTGATACTCGGAGGTCGTGACACGGTGAGCCACCTTGATGTCCCCAAGCAGCTCCACACTCAACCTTCAAGTAGCTACTGTTAATCGTGACTAAAATAATTATTTAAGTAAAATTATTCAATAAATGGTTATGATTATAAAATAAAATCATGTCTGCAATAATAATGTGAGACACAACATTGACATAACCCTCATATAAACCATTTCCTCTTATTTCCGATTTCCATTTCACGACATAAAAATAAAATTTATGAAACATTTAATTTAAATGTCAAAATAAAAATAATAAATTTAACTGCCCGTTAATTTATCGATAAACATTAAAAAACAAAAACCAAGAATTGTGTCGAAAATGTCAAAGAATTTTCCTGTCACAACACCGATTAAAACAAAAACAAATGAAAAACTTAATGGATTGTCTCTCTCTCGTATATAAATGTAGTTTCCCCGAAATAGAACACGGTACAATAGCACAGTAGTAATTGAGATCCTATATTGACGTTATGGTAAAATGTACACGCCACATGTGGCTTATCCGTCGTTCGACTATAATTTCCCATATATTATATGATACAGAAATAAAAATACAAAACCACATCCATGAATTTTATGAACTGTAAATTTTTTTTTATATCGTCTTAAGCAATTAATTTTAATGTCACTATACTATAAAGCAACTATAATTTCTTATGTATAATATACACGTTAGTCCCGTCTCGATATGAGTGTGTATAGATGGTCTTGCGGTGTGACCTATTATTAATAGTTGGGGCTATTAAATTAACCGGATAAGATATAATATGGTCGCATTACATAAATTTCTTATCTGTTACGATGCGATGAACATTAATCAAGATGTTAAGACCACACACGACTTTTTTCGATATTTTAGTATATATTTGACAAAATTAGTATCGTCGACCTAACTGTGTAGCAGCAAACTAACAACACATACGTATTAATTAGGCACAATATATAGTTTGTGAGAATTTGTGTAGCATGATGTCTTCACGGCTAATAATTTGTCATCTTGAAACAACAAACAAGAACATAAATTTGTCGCTGTAATTTATTTGATTTAGTTATGTGTATATACGAGTGTGTGTGTGTGTATGGATACGAGTAACAGTATACACAAGAAAATGAGAATAATTAATTACGGGAAAATGTTTGTTGACACGGGAAATTCTTGTCAAAAAATTGTTGGTATTTTATAGTGGCATTGTTAAACGCATAATAGCGTTATTAATTTAATCATTTTGACAAATTGTTAACCCACGTTTAGATTAATGATTGTGTGTATGTTAATTAGGCAAGTGGAGCGAAGGTGATTATTTACAATGAACAGTGTTAATTGTTAATATAAAGATTTGTCATCCAATTTTATATGTTATACAGTTGACGTTACGCTTGTTAGTTAATCGCATATCATATTGTGTGTCACAAACGATCATGCAACTGTATTTAGTTTATAAATAATGATCCTAATCGACTTAACTAATTAAGTGCCATATATTCAACGTAAGAGAAGGTGTTATCGTGGCAAAGCCTACTTCAAGTACGAATCGCTAGTTGATCATAAAGTACGAAGTAAATACTAATACCGCATTTTTAGAACTCTACGCAATTATCTATTATCGCCGTCATTATCGAACCTTATTGGAGGCTGCATCTACAAACAGCAAAGAAGATGGTAAAATATAAATAGCAGAATACCTTTATAAATGTTAGATTGTAGATTTGAACAATGATGTTTTTGTTTTGAACGAGCCATTAAATCTGGTTGGGTCGCTGGAGTGACAATCAGCATCTATAAAACATTAAATTGTAAAAAATGTCAGCCAAACTAAGCAAAACGTAAGAAACGAACCCTCACTTAACATTTAATAGCCTTATCACATGCATGAAAGAGTATCGTCTTGAACTTGGCCTCTTCAAATAATTTAGTGGTCTAAAAGATTCCAAAAAGGATTCCTATGCTATTGTGGTGTTCAAGAAGAAGAAGCAATGTCACTTATACCTGTTAATCTCATGTTGAAACACGTCCTTCATGCTAAAACAACACATCATATTATTCCGATAATCTAAACCACTACTTCCACATTGTGATTGACTTAAGTGAAAAGGCAACTTGTTTCGAAAAATTGTATGGTCTCAAAATGAACAAGTCCAAACCACAATTGGTTTCAGCATTGGTAACCTCATGTTGAAGGAGTGATGAGATTGAACAAGTGGTGGCCATCAATAAGACGTTGGCAAAAGTCCGCGAAAGATTTTACTGGGCAGGATGCATACAATCGGTTGCAGAATGGTATTAAAAATGTGACCAATCAATGGCAGTTAAAGATCTTTCACAACCAAGTTATTGAAAAATGCAGCAGTATAACAGCGGAGCACTATTTGAACGGATCGCTATTGATATTGCAGGTCCGTTTTCTACCAATGAAAGTGGAAACAAGTATGTCTTAGAGACAATCGCAAATACCGTGGTACATAATTAGATAAGTCGATATGGGAGTACCCATAGAACTGCATTCACATCAAGGAAGTAATTTTAAATCAGAGGTGTTTCAGGAAATATGCCAATTATTGGGGATCAACAAAACAAGAACAACACCTTTAAATCCGCAGTCGGACGGGATGGTTGAACGGTTTCACGGGGCGTTTCTAAAGAAAAATGTCTAGAGACAACCATCGATAGAGACCAACGTAAATTGGGATCAAAATATACCACTGTTCGTAATGGCATATCGATCAGCAACACATCCGTGCAAATATTAAAGAGGATTTGACGAAGGGCAGTTGGTCTAGCTTCACAACTTACAACCGAAGAGAGGCCTATCACCGAAGCTGCAGACTGGCTGGGAAAACCATATAAGATGATTCCAAGAATCAACAGGACCGAGGAAAACCAAAAGTTGTACATTTAAAAAGATTGCCTCTCTATAGAGAAATCAAATTGGATCCTATTCGGGACGAACAGGTTTAGGTGAAAGGTGGTGTTCCGGACGCTAGCGACATATCTGATTCAATACAAAATCTAAATATTTCCAATTGAAAAGCAGCATGAACGCATAGTATACATGCAAAATAATAAACAAAAAAACTTCTACTATGACCTTGAAGCAAACCAATTGAGTATAATTACGCGAACTGATAGCGTAGAATTTGAGTTTGAATTAAAATAGTGATAAGTTAAAATAGTGATAAGTGAAAGTTATAGTGAAATAGTAGCGGTGAGAAAGTTAATTGTTGTGATTCTAAAATTTCGTGAAAACAAGCAAGTAGTAGTTTATTCACAGTCCAGTGATCGAACCTTAATTTTGTTAGAATGCTTACTAGAGAAAATCATTACAATTTGCGACGGCGGTGGGATAGTAAATAAAGTGACATGATACTACTAGAGTTCTAGGGTGTTAGAAAGGTTGGAACAACAAGAGAAAATTCAACAGCAGTTTACCTACAAAAATTTGAAGTGACTGATCAAAGGTTTTGAAAACTTGAAGGTTATAAATATTCAAAATTATGAACTGTACAACTCAAATTGTAAAATCAGACAATGGAATTAAATTAAATGCTCCAAAATTTGACGGAACAAGATCGTTTTACATTTTCAAATTACATTTTGAAACGGCAGCATTAAGAAATAATTGGTACAAAGAAGACTTATTTTTTTTTTTTTTTTTTTTTTTTCGGTTTTTACAAGCCATTATTGGCCCGTACCGTGTCAACAATCTGACTCCAACGGTTTCGATCACGAGCCAGATCTTCATACTGTTGCAAGCAGTTGGAAGATGCCAGATCGCTTTCTACGCCGTGGAGCCATCGTCGCCGACAGCGACCTCTTCGCCTACCGAAAGGCGGTTCTCCCTTTAAAGATCGCTGTATCATTCGTTTCGGATCAGCACGCAGAACGTGACCGAGCCAGCGTATTCGCTGTCCTTTGATTTCATGCACGATATCAGGAATTTGCATTAAATTCCTGATCTCGTGATTGAAAAGAACTCGGTAAGTGCCATCGACGTCGCGTTTTGGACCATATATCACACGCATGATTCTTCTCTCGAATGTTAGAAGCCATCTTTCGTACTCATCCGTCAAGGTCCAACTCTCACATCCATACATGACAACGGGTCTGATCAACACTCTGTACAGTTTCAGCTTATCCGTATTTGCAAGATATTTTGATTTCAGCAGTGGACGTAGAGGATACAAAGCCCGATTGCCAGCGGCAAGGCGAACCTTGATATCCTCGCCCACACTATTATCGTGAGTGATGAGAGATCCAAGATACTTGAATCTCATCACTCCTTCAAACGTGTGGTTTCCACTACTGAAATCAATTGCGTCTTGGTCTCTAAAACCCGAGATTAGATATTTGGTTTTTGACTCGTTGATTTTGAGACCAACGGAAGCTGAACACTGTTCCAGTGGATCAAGTATCTCTTTCACTCCGTTGCCATTTAATCCAATCACACAGATATCATCTGCATAAGCAAGAAGTTGATTGGATTGTCGGAATAAGATATTGTCCTGAGGTGTTTCACTTTTACGAAGGATGTATTCCAACATGAGATTAAAAAGTATCGGGGACAGCGCATCTCCTTGTCGAACACCGGAATTGATTGCAAAAGTTCTCGATAGCCTGTTCTCAACTTTAACACAGCATTGTGACTGCGTTACTGTCATTTTACACAGATGTACATATTTTTTTGGTATTCCTAAATATTCAAGCGCATAACATAGCCTCTCTCGATTGATCGAGTCATAGACTTGCTTGAAATCTAGGAATACCTGGTGTACATCGCGAGATGTTTCGTAGTACTTGGAAAGAATCATCCGTAGCGAAAAAACTTGATCAGTGACTGACCGATTTGGACGGAATCCTCCTTGGTAGTCACCGACAATTTCCTCCGCTAGAGGAGTAATTCTTCCCAAGATAATGTATGACAGTAACTTGTATGCTGTGCAAAGGAGAGCTATACCGCGATAGTTCTCGCATTTCATGCGATCAGCCTTTTTGAATATTGGGCATAACGCGGCCACTTTCCACTCATCAGGCATAACTTCATTTCGCCATACCAATCGAACAAGGTCGAAAGGACAGTTCCACAAAGTTAGCCCTCCGAATATCAAGAGCTCTGAATTAATGCAATCAACCCCTGGTGAACGATTTTTATTTAATCTCTGCATGGCCATTGTGAATTCCTCATAGGATGGATCCTCAATGAACATCTCCGCGGTCTGTATTTGAGAGTATTCAAATACAGCTTGTGATACATGTGGAACATTAAGTAAATCAGAAAAATGTTCACGCCATGTATCGAGTACCGCATCGACGTTAACACAGAGGTTTCCATCCTGGTCCCGAATGGCAGTTGACCGAGATCTTAAGGTATGGTGCAATTCGGTGATTCCTTTAAAGAAACCACGCAAGTTGTGCTCATTGCTGAGTTGTTGTACTCTTAAGACCTTGGCCTTCCACCATTCGCGCTTCTTCTGTCTACAAATGCGTTTAGCTGTCCTCCTAGCAAGAACTGCCCTGTTTTTCCTTGCAATTGTAAACCGAGTCTGCGCTTCATTGTGGGCTATATTGCGTTGCTCAACAGCAAGACGACACTCCTCATCAAACCAATCATTTTTGGGCGTAGTTTTCACTATACCGAGAGTGTGCTGGGCAGCATCGACAACCGAGGTTTTCAATACTTCCCAGACACTGTTCACATCATCAGATTGGTAATTGGATCGTAAAATGCTATTGCTGACAAGATCTTGATATTTTCGTTGCGTTTCTTCATTTATCAGACCTTCACAGGAGAATCGCGTTTTATATTCTCCTGTCCTCCTTGACTTGTACGAAAATTTCCATCGTAGCTTTGCAGCAACCATAAAATGGTCACTGCCTACGAATTTTGTTGACGACCGATACGATCTCACGTCTTGAACAACCCGAGCCCGGTCTTTTGAAATCAACACATGGTCAATTTGGCTTCGGGATGTTTTACGTGGATGTGTCCAGGTTTCCAAATGGATGTTTTTGTGGGGAAAGAATGTACTTGCCACTTGGAGATCATGTGCGATCGCAAAGTACATCATTCTTTCCCCATTTTCGGTCGCAGTTTCGTGTCGGGAGTACGGACCTATGTTGTTACATAAGTCGGTCTGATTTCTGCCAGCTCTAGCATTAAAGTCACCAATCACCAATCTGATATCGTGCTCAGGTATAGAGCCCATCAGATTATCCAAATTATTGTAAAATGAGTCTTTATCTTGGGGTTGGCTTACACCAGTGGGCGCATGTACACATACAATTGACAGGTTGGCTAATCTCATGTGCAAGCGAAGCTTACACATTCGATTATCGACTGCTTGGAAGTCCAACACAGCCTTTTTTACCTGCGGCCCAATGAGAAAGCCAACTCCAAGATTTCCGAGGTCATCTCCACTGTGTAGCAACGTATAGCCTTGGGACACATGGACTCCACTTTTAGGCCATCGAGTTTCTTGGAGCGCTACGAGTTCCAGCCGATACTCCTTCATACATGTGATAAGGCCGTCCAACGCGCCAGGTTTTCTTAGTGACTGCACGTTCCACGTGCTGATCCTCAATCTCGTATCCGGGTACTTAAGCGGGGGGTCATTGTTATTTAGGCGGTATCCGATTTTTTTGTTTTTGTTGACATTTTTAACTGTTATTGTTTTTTACGGATGCGGGTCGTCAGCCCAGCGATCCAACCAGATTTAGTCGCCTCCTACGACAAGCTCTGGATACTGTGGTGGTATTCTATGGATCTCATGTTTCGTTCGAAATATTTACGAAACATGGTTGCCCCCACCCACAGGGTTTAAAGAAGACTTATACTGTCGTTAAAAGGCGATGAAGCAGATATGTTAAAGATTGTTCCAGAACCCGAACGCGAGGACTATGATAAAATCGCGCTTGGCTTAGAACGAAAATATAGTGCAAGCTATACAAGAAGGAGCTCAAATGTCGAATCAAAGAATCGATGAAATATCACAAGCCTTTGCGATTTAAAGGAGTGAACTTAGAACGGTTACAATTTGGCTCCCGTATACACAGAAAGTATTAAAATTGATGCATTTATTGATGGTATTCGTGATGTAGAACCAGAACGAACGGTAGTGTTAGCTTCAAAAAGAAGATTTACTGAAACCATTGCTTGTGCTTTAACGATTGCGTCTGCTTATAAGATGATAACACCAGATTAAAGTATTGGAATCAGAAAACTATAATCGAAGAGATGACAAAAAACCAATAATTGATTGGCAACCAATAAAGTTTCGAAGAATAATATGTTGGGTTTGTAACAAACCTGGTCATATTTCAAGCGATTGCTGGGAAATGAAATGCAAGCGAGCACTGATATCATCGTCGTTATATTAAAGGAAAGGGAAAAATGAACAGAGGAGAAGATTTATGTAAGATTGCAAACAGTAAACGTGAAAATCAGTAAAGAAAGAAAACTAAATTCTAGAACCAAATCCGACATGACATCCATCTCGTTTTACGATAGACACGTGTGATGGCTTAATGTTAACTGGAGAAATCAAAGGGCATGTGTGATAACACTAGATACAGGAGCAATACGATTGAATTTAAACTGCAAACAGAAACCGTCGATAGTGCAGAAATCCAAGTGGCCATACGAAAGAAGAAAGTGGCCATACGAATTGGTAACAGAGAATTTTGTCATGAAGTTTTAGTGGCAGATATTGTCGATGAGGTGATTTTGGCTGTGGACTTTATGGAAAAGGACGAATTCGTGTTGAATATTTAGCGAGCTACATTAAATTATGGAAATGTTCAGCGGAGATTGCAATTGGATAGTGGAGAACCAATCATCAGGCGAATTATATTGAATCATCCAACATAAGTTTGACGTGAACTGGAAGAAGACATTGATACAGAGAAGTTGAGGGTTCTGGAAGTTAACAAAGAACAGCAACCAGAAAAAAAAGATAAAGCTGTCAAGCAACAGGATGAAACCTCGTATGAGGCTCGAGAGAATAGTATAAGACTTAAGAAAGAGTAGTTAACCTAGTTTTACAACCTTAACTGAAATAATTTATCACCAGAGCTACAGTGCAGTTGGAAAGGACCGTATAAAATGATTACAAGGATTAAGATGAAATATATCGAATTCAAAGGAATTTGTTCAAACTGAATCTCAAACTGAAAGATGCTATTTGGGAAATATGATTGTCTACAGAAGAGTAGAATTTTATTCTGTTCAAAACAAAAAAGATTTGGGCAGGGGTGGTGTTACATCTAAAGTGAAATCTCAGAGTCAGAAGAGTATCTAAATGTATTCATGTGAAATAATGAACAAAAGGAAACTTCTCTTGGCAATACGCGAGCAGAAAGTGTTGAGTTAAAGTTTGAATTGCAATATCAATAAGTTAGAATCGGTAAAAGCGATAACAAGTGAAAGTTGCAGTAAAATAGTACTGATGAAGAAGTTAATTGTTGTGATAAATATAAAGCTTAGCTTGGTTGGAATCCCCACTAGGGGAATCAAAACATAACCTTTTGAATTGGCGTTTCCGTATCACCTTTGAGTCGACAGTGGAATATTTAAATATAAGTTTAGTCCACAGTTGGGCGTGTAAATTACATAATGTAATTTACACGTTTTTTACATGTTAAATACATAAGGTTATTTTGTACATTCTGTATGTAAAAAATGTATAAAACTGACATGCCATCTCTTATCAAATCTTATTGTTACTAAAGCATCTGTTAACTATTTTATAAATAGAATTTGTAGAATAATCATCTGTATGTATATAAAGTTAGCCCAGGTTTTATCCGATGAAAACGCAATGGCAACACCAAAACTTTCACGACAGTAACTATCGTGATAGCACTATCATAAATACTATCGTGATAGCTACTATCATCCCAGGATTTAAATATCATCATTATCGCTTTACTATCATCTCAGAAAAAATTTAATATGAATCGTAATTTTCAGACAGTATAATTATTCGAAATACCTATAATTATTTATTCATAAAAATTGACAAAATTTGTATTCTTCATACTCGTATTAAGAAAGAAGACAAATAATTCTTAATATGTGCCGAGTTCCACTAACCTAATGCTTTTATTTCAAAATTCACATTTATAATTATTCAGATGCTCGTTTTAGACAAGCTAAATCTATGACATTTCATCCAGCAATGTATATTACAGGTTAATCTTATTTTGATCCAAGGTTTCTTCAACTAAATTAACTATATTTGCCGATTACGAATATGTTTTCGATTTGAAACACTCACATCTTTATGTTGTCTGAGTTTACGAAAATATCCAACGATCGCAAGTGAGCCAATTGAGATTCAATTGCCTAGTTACTCATATGAATCGAAGGTTCCAAGACTCTTCTTTTACAGTGACTTTCTTTGTGTGAGAGTGGGCTGGCCTTATTAGCACAAGTATCTTGTTGGTATTCTTCTTGCCAAGAGGTGTCTGTTTGAGTCACGAATTTCTTCCTCTAGATCCCTTATGTGTACTACCGCTTACTCTTTTTGATTACTGCAACTATACCATCACTCTTTCCTACAATCACCTCTCTAAGAGTCTTTCCTTAGTTATTTCTACCTTTGTCGACTGTCTCCTATCTCTTTAACATGGACACCTGATTTCACATTATCTATAGGAGTTGGCAACTGATTGTCCCTCCGTCTTTACTATAACCATTTCGAATCTGTTCTTCTTCCTCAAACTAAAAGTTCTATAGCTTATTCACTAGTTCTAGTCTATCAGAATTGAGTTAATCACCTTTTTTTCCAGTCCAAGACTTTTATGAACTGACTCACTCCTCGTGCATAGCAGATAACATTTGTTCCGCGGTGTCGATGAAACAGCGCGTAATGTTTACCACAGTTTTGGAAAGTTATGGAAAATATGCTTCCCATAAAATGTCGACATTGAGGAAGATCATCTTATGGAAACAACGCTTGTTCCCTTTTACACCCCGAGTTGTGTTTCTCCATTTCTTTGCCACTTTAATGTACTGTTCTTCTAATATGGTGCCATAGCTCTGTTGATTTACGTATCCAACGAGTTCTGTTCTTGATTCTCTTTCCAGAAGAATCGTATCGGCGCTTTGTATTAGTGATACTTCTCTCGCTTTAAAGCATTGGTCACACAGCAAACACTGAAGTATTGGAATTGTTCCTTGTCTATCAGTTTAGGTCAATTTTGATTGGTTGGACAACGTGAGTGTTTTAAAATTCTCCGTAATAAGTTGTTGGACCACCGCAAAAAGCTATTGTGTCTACTATTACATTACTGTTGCAATTTCCTTTATTTCACTCGGCGCCATCGCCGAATACATCCTGCTATGTATTTTGAGTGCCTTTAGACGGCTTTCATTTTCATACCTAATGCTGTCTGAGATACAATACTCTCACTTAGTTTATTCTCTCCCATTTAATAGCACGATAAATACGGTCACCTATGACAGAGCTGATGGGAAAGCTATTATAATAGGAAGGCATATTTTTGTGACTAAATCGGTTAGTCATATTTACTATAAATGCACACCTCAGTCGAGGCCTTGAACACGATCCGTTATTGTGAATATAAATCAAAACGAAATGAAAATGTGAGTGTGCCAAATTGAAAACATTTTACCGCAAGGCCTTATAAGTATAAGTATACTGAAAGTCACTTTAACTGGCTCAGGTGAAGGTTAAAAATCCCGTTCCAACTAATAACTTGAACAAGAACACTCCTGAGCCCAAATGTCAATCAATATAACTCGAACGGGTTCCTACTTAATGTAATGTAGTAAATATACAGTTAACAGAAAGTTGATATGTAAATCCCTAGAGATGTTATGTTAGATATTGATCTGGAATTGTAAGGTAATTTAATGCCAGGCAATTCGCTCAAGATCCCCACTCTACGATCGTTTGTCGTTCCAAGTTCAACAAAAGGTTAGGTTGTTAGGTTGTTATGGCTGCTATCGCACACTTAGACCGCCGATCGGTCCGTTGTGATACCACTGTACGGCTATAGTTCCGAGTTTTTTCGTAGTACCATCTCCGCATTGCATAGCTTCATGTCAGCCTATAGTACTTACATGGAAGATGGGTCGGCCCATGGATTCTAAACAAGACAGGGGATCCAGATATATGTTCATTTTTAACACCGATCGCACCCCCAAACGATCGAAGGTGAAAAATCCATTTGCATCTTGCCCCGAATCGGGATTCGAACCCGGTACGTCCCGCTCCAACTGCCGCAGCTTTAACCACTGCGCCACCTGCGGGTGGTAAGTTCAACAGAGTAAATATTATATGCTTTTACTTGGTCCACATGGTGTTTGAGACCTATTCTCATATGCACTGTTCTCATATGGCACTGTCATCTGTGTGTTATGTTCGTTTTTACATGTAATTTACGTTTTATGTAATTTACGTAAAAATTCATAAAAAATGTAAAACAACGTTTTTTACATGGCAAATTCCTGTGATTTAGTCGATAAAGGCCCAGATTGGATATTGTAGCAAGTTTAAAAAAACGAGTATCATACAGCTATTTTTTTTAAATGAAACTTTAATTGGATGCAGGGCGGAATTTTAGACAGTCCTTGCTTCTTGTAACTGTCAGAGCTCCTGCAACCAACGCGCAGTCCTTCAAGTAAAGGTTGATAGTTGCTTTAAACTTGTGCATTTTATACTCAAACGGAAACTGAAAACCTAATAATGAATTCCACTTCCTAGATGTTCGATAAATGAATTCGCGCTTTGTACCTTCAGTTCGAGGTTACGGCTTTTATACACGGTCTAATAAAGGTTTTATATATTTGGAAAACCTGATGCGATTTAAAAAACGTCTGCATCTATTGAACAACTAATCTGGACACCAAGCAGACGAATTGAGTCACAACCGACCAGAACGTGGCCTTTTACGACAAAAGAGTATTCGTTGTGACTTCTTTACTCGAGAACGTGCATATTTGTGTTTTTTTCGTTAAATTTGACCTAATTTTTTTCTCCCAACTCAAATATTGTACTCAAATCGGAATTAAGCGAAGTGACAACTTCCAGCCGTTTACCGTTTATCTGTGAAGGAGTAGGCCCGACCTCGAATGAAATAGAAGAGTGCAATGTTGCATCATCAGCAAAACTGTGGATGGGGTTCACAGTGCTATCCAACAAATTATTAATGTTTAACAAAAACCAAGTTGGTGACAAAACTGATACCTGAGGGACTCTGGTATTTGGGGAGTGTGTCGTTGTCATGCCAAACCTTAATGAAAGCCTTGGATTTATCCAAAGCGATTACAAAGACTTCTCCGTGTTGCTCAATGACAAGATGCCATTTGTTTGCAACATATGTCACGAAATCGGTTGTCAAACGGCTTTCACGGAAGAGTTTATCGGATATTATTTTACTAATCACAAGGTAGCTCACCAGCTGTTGGTTGGTCCAGGCGTTCGGGTATTTACCTTGCTGATAAGACAGGAGAAAAATTTTAGTTAATATTGGAGCCAAGTCACTGGCAAACTCCTTCGATATTCGAACAGGAATTCCGTCAGGTCCGGTGGTCTTATTTATGTCCATTGCCTTCAGGTTCCTGACAATTTCCTCCGAGATGTTGGTAGGATTTATTTTGGAACCACAATACGGAATTGACGGATGCGTAATTCCATCGGGGACAACTAAGGTCGAGTTCGAAGTGAAGACGCTTGCCAGTACGTTGGCTTGCAAGTATGGATCCACCACCAAAGTACCGTCTGCATGTTTCAATGCTGAAATAGATATCAATTTCAATTTCGATTTGGAAGTCTTAGCGGCTTTCTTGTTGTCGGCTCTTTTCGCTTCCTTATGATGTTACGTGTGGCCTTATATTCTTCAATATTATATGCTTCTTTCGTATTGGCGGTTTCTTCTGAAAAGATTTTAAAATCACGATTGGAATTGGAAAAGGATGATGGGATATATTTATGCATTCCATGTAGGACAGTTTCAGTGAAATTGGAAACGACCTCGTCTACATATTTAATTGTTATTAAAACAATGGCTGTCCCATAGGAAATGTTGAAAAAATGACCGTAACCCATCATTGTCAGCCAATGCCCTAGACGCCTTGGCTGTTGTCTAAATTCTGGTGGTGTTGCGACAGATATTTTTACGGTTATCAGGTCGTTCCGGCCTCAATGGAATGCGAAATTGTTGTCAGACAAAATGTGGAATCACTAACGGTCTGCGTAAGGTCATGCAAAACAGCAAGTTACTCCGTCTGACGCCCTGCACAGTTCGTATTTTGGTGATTTAAGCATTCTTTATGGTGGACATTTAAGTCAAAACTTTGGAGAAATTCATGGTTTTGTAATCCCATTGATTGGAGGATCTATATAAACTAATTAAAAAAAGGATTTTATTAGGGAGGGATATTTTAAGTACAATAGTTTGAGCGGTCTTTGAGAAAATTTCGTACTTATGATGCTGAGCGTACGGTATGTGGTCTTAAATGAATAGGCATACTCCACGTTGCAACTCGAATGCTTGTTCGAACTGGTTGCGCTTGAAGTAGAATTCATTCGACATACGAGTTTCGAGATGTTGATGTGCGCAATTTTTATTAGTCACGAGTCCACGAACATTGGCAAAATGGATGGTAAGGCTATCAATTATATCTTTACGAGGATTATGCCTCGCCCCGTGATCCGAAGAGGCATTTTTCGGGGATTTTTTAATTTTACTACTCATGGTAAAAAAAAACATTTTTGTATGAAAAAAAGGGAAAACCCGTCTCAACAAAAAATAAAAAATGAAATAATAAAAGTGAAACTTCAAAATTAAAATAAATTAACGCGGGCGAAATAATAAATATTAATAACAATCCAATTAATAGATTTTCTTCTCACCAGTTACCCCTGGAGAGTTGTATGATATAATTAATACGCTGAAAAACTCTTCGTCACCCGGTTTAGATGGTGTAACTAATATCGTCATCAAGAAAATAGCTTGCTATCTGGTAGATGTTCTGGCGCATATTTTCAATTTAAGTGTGAAATCAGGTGTCTTCCCTGCTTCATTAAAACATGCAGTAGTTATACCAATCTACAAGAAAAATGATAAAACGTGCTTGAATAATTATCGCCCAATTTCACTTTTGTCAGTTTTCTCTAAAATATTAGAAAAAACCATGAATGGAAGAGTTATGGAATTCTTGAATGGAAACTTAATTCTCTCTGATTTATAATTTGGTTTTAGAGAAAAAAAAGTACTGAAATGGCTCTCTTGGCATTCTTGGAGGTTGTCACAAATTCTATCGACCTGGGGCTTAAGGTCTCGGCCCTGTTCGTGGACATGACTAAGGCGTTTGATAGGGTTGACCATAGTCTGCTGTTAAGGAAACTATCGTCATATGGCATTCGGGGCGTTATTTGTAAATGGTTTCAATCGTATTTACATGGGCGCAGCCAGTGTGTGAGAGTAAACAGCCATCTGAGCAAAAATTTACCGATCAAGGTTGGGGTTTCCCAGGGCTGTCCTAGGACCTTTATTATTCCTAGTGTGCATAAATGGAATCTTTAGACAACGTTTCTTCGGTTCTATTATTGCATTCGCTGACGACCTCTCGTTAAGTTATGCTCATTCAAACTTTCAGCAAAATGTTATTTCAATCAATCACGACTTAGATCTATTATCCCACTGGTTGTCAGCTCATAACATGCCTCTTAGTGAAAAAACTAAACTGCTGCACTTTAGGAAGCGCCAGTTTAAAATAGCCGGATTGAACTATCACGTGTCTGAATGCAATAGAAACCTACGATGTTTTTCTAATGGTTGTTTTCCGATCGAAAATGTTCATGATTTTAGATACTTGGGTGTTAATATTGACGAAAACCTGAGCTGGAAGGAGCATATTGACAGCCTAAAATCCAAATTGCTTTTGGTGGCTCGCAAAATGTATGTTTTACGTATGTATACTCCTAACTATCTCCTGCGAACAGTGTATTTTGTATTAGTTGACTCTCTTCTGCAATATGGTCTTGCTTGTTGGGGTTGTGCGTGCAACACTACCTTATATGCATTATATGAACGAAAAACACATATTATCAGAATTATATGTTTCAAAGATAGGCTTTCGCCTTCTAGGCCTATTTTCCAAGCTTTAAATATTTTACCTCTGCAACATATGTTTGTTTTCAAGGTTTCAAGGACTTTTTTATAATATGAGTGGAAATGACTTTATAAATCATTTAGATTATAACCTGCGGTCTAACGGGTTATTTATAAAGTTGGTTCCAAAATTTAAACTGGATCTTCGCAAATATTTTTTTAGTGTAATCTCCCCGTCCTTGTTTAATAACCTTCCACTTGATATCCGCTCCAGCATTAGTTTCTCGGCTTTCTCCAAAAAACTTCTTATCTGGCTCAAACAAAACAGTACCATTCAACAGCTCTTCTCCTTTTCTGTTTAATACATTAATACAGCAATACTATTCTAAATTTGTATATATATATATGTATATTTTTAATTTTTTTTTCTATTTGCATAACAACTTGATGTGATATTAATATTTAAATTGATTTATAAATACATATTGTTAAAAATTTGTATTGAATCAGTGTATCTGACACTGGTTTTGCTTGAAAACCAAAAGATACACTTATCTTATCATCTTATTTATATTGTAGTTTGTTTGTAAACCATTTCTTTTGTTCTAATTAAATAAATGATGATAATGATTAAAAAAAAAAATATATAAATTATAAAGAAAAAATAAAAATAAAATAAAATAAAAAATTTTAGTGATGTGAGTGAAGCCCAATAATTCAACCATTTAGTCGCCTCTTACGACACGCATTGGGTACTGTGGTGGAATACTAAGCTTTTCCCCCAAACCACAGGGGTAATATTACCCGGTAAATTTTACAAAATAAATTCTACAACTTGATACCAAATTAATAATAATTAGATCGAAATTGGATTATTTAATGCTTTGACAGCTTGATATTGAATATAAACAAAAAAATAATACATCCGCACATCCGTTAATTATACCAAGCCATTTTCCGTAATCTACTACCATATGCTCATGTCCGAAAATGAGAATAATAAATATTAAAAGTGATTTAAGATGCTAATTTGGTATATCAGATTATTCATAAATCCGCGTACACACTAAAATCAAATTAAAATTACAATTTTAAGGCCGCCTAGAACATATAATCTCAAATTAATTTTGCTCACATATATAAATGATTTAAAGACGATCCGCACCGCATCAAACACCAAAAAATGCTTATATCTTAAGCGTATGGCATTGGGTAGTTAAAAATAATAGTAATTACAATTTCATTGAATCACTCGAAAAAACCATATAAGAAAAGATTTACAAAATAAAACAAGATCAGCGCTTAGAGATTAAATAAACTCATCTCGAATATGTGTAATTTTTTATCATCATAATTACACTTTAATTTTTTAATAATCTATTTTCAACTGTACTTTAAATAAATAATGTGTATGTATATTGTAATATAAATATTAATATTGTTTTTTCTTAACAAAAGAAATATTTTCTTAATTTAATATTTAAGAGGAAAATAAAAAAAAAATAATAAATTTGGTATTCATAAAACCGTCAGATGGCAAACGACGTTTTGTATAACACTCCTCGTATATCGTGTATGGTGCGGAATGATTTTGATTTTAAATCAAAACGCGTTAATCTTTCTTAATTTAATTTTTTTTTCCAAGACCAAAAAAAATATCATCATACACTTCTTGTAAATTCACCATGTTGTCGAAATAAGAATTTCGAAAAAAAATTATTCTAAAAAAAAAATCTGGTGATGATTATTTTGCAATGACAAGCAGAATTATTTAATACAATTTATGAAAAACAACAAGTTGTTAAAATCTTAAATTAAATTAATTTTATTTTTTGTTTATTGGCTTCTTATAATACTCTTAGACATTATATTACTATGTGTACTACTCTACATACATATATTTAGATTATTTGACTCATGATTGTTGTGTGTATGCGGCCGTCCGAAATATTTACGAATTGGTAACTCTCAATTTACTGGCGCCTGACCATAAGGTAAATATGTTTGTCTGTGTACATCGAAAGTGTAGATCAGTAACAAGTAATCGGTGTCGAATAAATTTCGTGGTTTGGCAGATTATTAATGTACATTCTTAATAAGTGATTTGATTATAGTAATTATCTTATACTTATGGTGATCATATACTTGTTCGTTATAAGATTATTTTTCTACCTTTTGGTTAATTGGGTTTTTTAATATGAACGATTTAGATATTTTGCTAATGTTCTAGACTAACCGTGTAGGTTAAATTTTAATCTGGAGTAGTTGAAAAATACAAATGAGTACATCGAACTGCCTTATTTTATCTGCTAAACGGACTCATCTTCAATATTATTTTCTATTTAGCCCTGTGGTTCATCAGTGTAAGGCACTCGTATTGTTATTATGAGATTTTACTCAACCAAATTCTAGTTCTTAGCTGTCCTTAACAATTATGACTAATAAAATGGGCGGCACTTTTTATTCATATTGACAAAGTTTGACCGTTGTATTTTGAGACGGCCAAAATTAGTTACAACAACCGAAGCCTGATGGTGAGTGTTGTTTGTTGATTCCTCAAGCTTGAACATTATTTAGTTCACGGTTGATATAACTTCAATTTTCCTCTTGGAAATCATATTGGAAGAGATATGATGAATATAACAACTGTGGTAGAAAATATCCCTTTATTTGGTAAGCTCTCCAGGGGTAACGTGTTATCTTTCAAAAAAAATATCGACTAAATTAAGGGATAAAATCCTCTTTGGATCAATAAATCAGTAAATAATCCAATACTTCTGGAACTATGATGGACGCACGTTCAGAATGTGCTGGCTATACTCACGGAACATGTTTCCCGAATAATCCCGTTTTGTGAATGAAAATTCTGAACAACCCAAACTGCGAAGAGTGGGGAGTTAAATAAGACTGTTGAGTACTACTTGTGATCCTGTCCTTCATACTCTCCCCATAGAGTGCACTGCTTTGATTCTTTTTTGAGGATAATCTGACGACCTTGAGGATATTCGAACTTTATTCGAAGAATTATTAAAGTTTGAGTCTAAGAATGTACGTCTGGAAAGGGATGTATCAACGTCTCAATCAAACCTGAGAGACGAGGATAAAATTGGTCGAAAATACAACATCCAGTTTTCAGAGGCAATATAACAGGCGCGAATTATCATTAAATCACAATAAAACGCATTTTCGTAAGTTATTTGCGAATCTTGATGCTAGAAACAGTTAAAGTCTAAAATGCTAAGCAACATGAAAAAGTGACTCATTGAGTGACCCCCGACTTACTCTGTAGAATGCACCAATAATCAGTAGATGCCTAAACAATTTAACTGACAGTGTCACTCAATAAGTCCGTAGGATGACACATAGATAGCGTTACTAGAATTTTAAGGTGTACGAGCTAGCTGGCATTGAAAAAATATCAGATCAAAGTGTTTTTACCATTTTACACGAACATTTGGGTATGCGAAAGTTGTGTGCAAAGTGGGTGCCACGCGAGCTTACAGTGTTGGGCGATATCAAACCGCAATAAAATGGAATTCTATCGTTGATATATGACAATGGATCCAAAAGACAGTCGACAGTTTGAGTGGACAGCAGTCGACGAACCGTATCGAAAGCGAACAAAGACGCAACAGTTGGCCGGTAAGGTGATGGTGTCTGTCTTTTGGGATGTGAACGGAATAAGAAAGTGCTGTTTCACCAAGACAATTCAAGAAAACGATGGTAAAATTGAATGAATTGGGCTTCGAATTGCCTACCCACCCAACACATTCTCCCAATTGCTGTGGGCTAGACTTTAGCATATAAAATTGTGTTTTGTTAAAATTTTGTTTTTATTTACTTATCCAACGGACTAATTGAATGACCTGTTGGAATACTCTAATTTAGCTTAGGAATTATTCATTTCCATCATCGGTTCCACAACAGAATTGTACTGTCAGTTATCATTTTACGTCCATTCCACTGGCAAGCCAACATATTGGCCCACGGATGCAGGTAAAACTCCTGATCTACTGGATTTCTTTATATCAAAACAAGTTTCATCAAATTTTATTGAAGTAGAGGATAATTCAGATATGGACTCTGTTCACTCTGCAGTGATACTTTCCTTAAGCGACAAGATAATTAGAAAGGAAACGAGACCAACTCTTTCCAATAAAACAACTGATTGGGCGAGCTTCAGATCTGAAGTAGAAAACAAGATTAACTTACAAACACGACTAAAAACTATTCAGGATCTAGAAGAAGAGGTAGAAAATTTCACCGATATCATTCAGATTACCGCTTGGAATAATACTAATGGAACAGTATCCAAAACCATTGGTAAAAGTTACCCAAGAGAAATTCGGAATCTTGTCTTAGAAAAAAGAAAAGCTAGGAGAAAATGGCAACAAACAAGGAGTCCATCTGATAAGACGATTCTAAATAATAAATCACAACAGCTTAAGCGAGAAATTCAGAAGCTAAATGAAAAATCGTTTTCTTTGTATCTGGGAAAATTGACCGCTGATGAAGATACGAACTACTCACTATGGAAGGCAACTAAAAGTATAAAAACCCCAATTACGCAAATCCCTCCTATTAAGAGAAATGATGGCTCGTGGGCTAGAGATAACAAAGTAAAAGCTGAAGAATTTGCTAACCATTTGGCTGATATTTTCAAACCGAATGAGATTGAATCGGATATTATAATCGAAAATGAAAGCAGAAATTATGAGGGTGGAATTCCTCTAACAACCCAAAAAGAAGTTACCAGTGAAATACAATTCAATCTGAAGTCAGCAAAGGCACCTGGATATGACCTTATAACGGGAGAAATTTTAAAGCAACTACCAAAGAAAGCTATCGCTAAACTATTATAACTTACTTGTTTAATGCTGTTATTAGATTAAGACATGTTCCTTCGGCCTGGAAAGTTGCGGAAGTTATTATGTTACCGAAACCAGGTAAACCCCCTAATGAAGCTAAATGGTATCGTCCGATATCACTGCTCCCTATCATTTCAAAGCTAATGGAGAGACTACTCTTGAAGAGAATGAAGCCAATAATAGAAAGTAGAGACCTAATACCGGGTCACCAATTTGGGTTTAGATGCAAACATTCTACAATTGATCAGGTTCACAGAATAACAGACATTATAGAAAAGGCGTTAGAAGAAAAACAAATTTGTTCGACCTTATTTCTGGATGTGGCAGCAGCTTTCGTGCAGTTTAATGTTAATGCTATGCTTCCGGGGAAGCAGCTTAATGCTATGCTTCCGGGGCCATATATTGATCTTTTGAGATCATATTTATCTGAAAGGCTTTTTAGAGTAAGACAAGAAGATGAGTATTCTGAACTGAGAGAGATAAGGGCAGGTGTTCCACAAGGCAGCGTTCTAGGTCCAGTCCTTTACCTACTATATACAAGTGATATACCACAGCCCGACCACGTAAGCATAGCAACGTTTGCTGACGACACCGCGATACTATCAACAGAGCAAACTGTGGAAGAAGCGGCGAATAAACTTCAATGTGCAAGTGATGAAATTCGCCAGTGGACCAAGCGATGGAAAATCAAACTTAATGAATTAAAATCTGCCCATGTCAACTTTACGAATAAATCATTGGTTAATCCGCCGACAAACAGCTTAAACGATGTGATGGTGCCGAACGTGAACTCTGCTAAATACTTGGGTATGGCTCTGGATTTTAAACTTAAATGGAAAGAGCATGTGAAGAAGAAAAGAAAAGAGCTTGATCTTAAATATAGACAATTGTACTGGCTAATTGGGCGAAGGTCAAAATTAAGCATCTGCAACAAAATACAGATTTACAATCAGGTTCTTAAGCCGATCTGGCTATATGGCATTCAGCTTTGGGGCTGTACTAAAAATACTAACATTAAACTTATACAAAACTTCCAGAATAAGGTACTTCGGAGTATAGTCAATGCACCCTGGTACATTCGTAATAGTAATTTGCATCGTGATTTGGAGATTCCAGATATAAAACTCGAAATAAAACGATTTGCATCGAAGCATGAATCGAGACTAATGGAACATGTCAATGCGGAAGCCTCTCGGCTACTGGATAATGAACATTTGGTTAGGAGACTTAAAAGAACCAAACCCTTCGAGCTCGTTAGTATGTGAGCAGCTACCTACCAACGAACAGGCACTGTGCATCGCTGGATCTACAGTGACCACATTATATTTTAGTTTGTAAGAATTCAGATGTAAATTGATGGTTAGTCTGGAAAGACGAGTTTCAATAATATAATAATAAAAAAAAAAAAAAAAAAAAAGTTATCATTTTATTAAAATTCCAAATAATGCTTTTATTTGTGCATAAGATCATTCGAAGTTGATTAGAAAGAACCCATCAAGAAGTATAGCCAACAATAAAGCTAATCTTGGCACAAAGGATAAAACTGAACTTCTTACAGATAGTAATGAAGGAACTGTGATACTAAGCGGGAGTCTCTGAGGCCTTTCAGCTTATATGGAAATTCTATACAAAATTCAAACCACTCCAAGTAATGTCAATTAATCAACAGTTTATTATAGAACTAAAAGTGATAAATCAATAGAAATTCTAATGAAAACTCAGTTTCGAAAATGCTCTTAAAATAAGTCTGCACTCAGTACTAGTTTTCCAGAAATCCATTCATTACGCATACTAAAAAATGATTCAAACATCCCAAATCGGATAATACCAGCACAGAAATTCAGTACAACTCGTTGGATGTAACCTTCAAAGGGTGACGACTGACGATAAAGCCGATATACATATTCCTAAAAATTGAACGAAGTTTTAAGAAGACATGTCACACTAAGCAAATCAAGCCTGAGTGACGGGGGGAAAATTCGAGATTAGAATCGTGAATAATAATAGTGCATAGACATGGAAAACATTATACAGAGACATAAGTGTGCTTATTTCTAACAAATAACCTCTCGATCGCTTGAAGTTTCAATAATATTCCGTAGTCAATTAAATTTGATTTTAAATTATTAATCTCGATGATGCAAAAATCTACATACCAGAGCGGAGTGAGATGTCTGGAAAAATAAAACAAGGAATACTATTTTCGGCCAAAACAAACATTATTTTTCTACGTAGTCACCTTTTAGCTCGATGCATTAAGTACAACGTTTTTCAATTTTTTCTAGCCCTTCCGAATCACCCAACTCTCAAAATAGGCCTTTGTTGAGCTCCTCAGTATAGCCAAATCTCTTTCCGCCGAGCCTCGTTTCTTCAAGTTCGGAAATAGCAAATAGTTGCAGAGGCTATATGTTTCGAGAATATGTCGGATGTAGAAGCAATAAGAAGCGTAATTTATGGGTTTTAGCCAAGGCAACTTAAGTGCACCCGTGTCTTATCTTGATTTCGCTTGAACAACGCCAAACTTGCCTCTGAAGTTACGATCCTTGTGTGTTTTTGGCCGATTGTTAGCAAACAGATCCCTTTTTTACATTCAAATTTTGGTGTTATATATTAAGCACACGTTCATCTGAGATACCAAATCTTCCAGTTATCTCGCGCACTTTCAAATAATGTTTAATTAATACACACAAATTTACTTTTTACCAGGTTTGCAAAAAACAACAGGATGAGTATTTTCAATGGCTGTTAAATTCTAGACTAAATTTAGATCTGACAGATGGTACTGACCCATGACATCGGGGGGTTTATTCCTATCTTTAAATCAGTTGAAATTCAAACCAAAGCGGGACTACTAAATTGTGTAATCGATTACTACTTTAAAATTTATTGGTCCGGTTGCTCACTGTAAACCATAAAAGGATTTGGATAATATCTTCAAAACGTTGTAGAGAATGTTTAAACGACATCTGCACGAATTTTTGCTTCAGGTCGCCTCATTTTTTTTAAAAAATGGCTTTTTCCAGATGAATTTCCTCCGACAAAAGCCCCGGCGACAATTTTAAAGAATTCAAAGCATATTACTCCCACCGAATTTCAGAAACAGGAAGTGCGAGCACCGAAAAGTTTCACAGTAAATTATTGGGCAGATTTGATAAGTTGTTAGCAAAGAAAAATTACTATTCCATCACGACAACGCATCAGCTTACTCATCCGAAACTGTGTGCTACAAATCTTTGCCGCTATTATCTTAAATACCAACTGGACTTGGTGACGGTTCTTTCGGTTTCGTTATCAGAAATTTACTATCGAGACCGAATCAGTAGTTCAGAAATCTCCACCATTAAAATAATGATAGTTCATTAAATGTAACAAATATAACCATGAAAGGTTTTGGGGTTGAAGTATCACCGCTATTTATATTTATAAAACTTCTCACTCATATGCAATTATATTTGCAAAAGGCATATGCTACGAAGGTGGTTTCAGAAGTGCCCGATTGAGTTGGTTTTGGGAAAGTTTTTTCTATGTTTCAGCTTAAGATATAAACAGAACCAGAACGACAAATAAAATATATGACGATAAATAAAATATATCGCCGCGATTTCGTTGTATCTAACATAATATGTAAGATCGTCAGATCATTGCGTTAAAAAAAGAAGAACAAACGACATACATAATATAAATGTTTTGTTATGTCAAAATGGACGTAAATGGATTATTTACAGAATAAACGGACTCAAATAGTAAAAATCGGGAAAATAATCAAAATTGTATATCTTGTATTTTTAGCACATGAATATTATAATTTAATATTGCCAAGTAGACGTTGGTGGGTAAGGCCAGTTTATCTTACAAGGAATCAACACGGATTCTTTCAACGAAGTATTAGGAAATTAAAGAAAAATGACCCGGAGCATTTTCAAAAAGCAACACAAATGAGTGTTGCTCATTTCAATCTGTTGTTAAAACTTTTGAAGGATAGATTAAAAAAGCACTCCCATCGGACGTTGAAACTAAATTAGCTGTAACACTGATGTACGAAAGTATAACACATTTTTTTCGTAGTGTATCATACATATATACCTACGTATAGTATTTAAACGAAACTGCTTTTCTTTTAGGTATCTTGCTCAAAGTTGCTCTATTCAGATGCTGGCATGGAGTTTTAAGTTGGGTGCATCAACTGTGCGCGAGATTATATTAGATACATGTGATGCGTTGTGGGAACTTAATGGGGTATATGTGGCAAAACCTAACAATTCAGAGTGGTTTAAAATTGCCCAAGCATATTAATATCCGATGCCCCCCAAAGAGCGGATCGCTTTATTTTAACTACAAAGGATACCATAGTGTTGTTCTCTTAGGTGTATATGTGGCACCAATTATTATTTTACAGCTGTAGATGTTGGTGCTTACGGTAGCCAAAGTGATTCTGAAATTTTCCAAACTAGTGGATTTGGAAAGCAATTGAAAGATGGTACAATTGATATTCCGGTTAGTAAAATGCTGCCCAATTCCATAATAGATTTCCTTTTTATTTTGTGGGTGACGCTGCATTTCCGTTGAAAAAAGCCTCATGCGACCCTATCCTGGAAGGTGCCTTTCAGAAGATAAGCAACTATTTAATAAAAACTTATCACGTGCTAGAATCCGTATCGAAAACACTTTCGGTATTTAAGCAAATAGGTGGCGCATATTAGGAACCACTATTAATATGTATCCAAAACATGCTCAAAAAGTTGTGCTGGCTACTCTTGTGTTGCACAATTTTTTAATGATTCAGAAAAGTAAAATATACTGTCCGGAAGATTATATTGATAGTTCGCAAAATGGGACTGATGTTCCTGGAATCTGGCGTGAGGAGGGTGAGAAATTACAACAGCATCGAATTTTTAGAGGGAATCGTTCAACCCGTGAAGCTTTCACATGTAGAGACATATTAAAACGTTCCTGCAACAGTGGAATCGTTCCTACAACAATGGAGTTTAGGATTATTTTTTTATGTCTATACTAATCTCATTATGAAGTGGATGTACAACTGAATAAAAATGCATATTGAATTAAAAAAAAAAATATTTATTTAAAAAATCAAATCAATTCTTATATTTACAAAAATAGTAATTAATTAATATAAATAGCAATAATAAATTTATAAAATGTAACCATATTTTATCAATAGCCCTGTGGGTGGGTTTCGTAAATATTTCGAACCCCATGTTTCGTAAATATTTCGAACAAAACATGAGATCCATAGAATACCACCACAGTATCCAGAGCTTATCGTAGGAAGCGACTAATTCTGGTTGGATCGCTGGGCTAACGACCCGGATCCGTAAAAAAAACAATTACAGTTAAAAATGTCAACAACCTAAAAAAAATCGGATTCCGCCTAAATAACAATGAACCCCCGCTTAAGTACGATCCTCAATCTCGTATCCCCGCCGGATACGAGATTGAGGATCAGCACGTGGAACGTGCAGTCACTAAGAAAACCTGGCGCGTTGGACGGCCTTATCACATGTATGAAGGAGTATCGGCTGGAACTAAAAGTGGAGTTCATGTGTCCCAAGGCTATACGTTGCTACACAGTGGAGATGACCTCGGAAATCTTGGAGTTGGCTTTCTCATTGGGCCACAGGTAAAAAAGACTGTGTTGGACTTCCAGGCAGTCGATAATCGAATGTATAAGCTTCGCTTGCACATGAGATTAGCCAACCTGTCAATTGTTTGTGGACATGCGCCCACTGATGTAAGCCAACCCCAGGATAAAGACTCATTTTACAATAATTTGGATAATTTGATGGGCTCTATACCTGAGCACGATGTCAGATTGGCAGAAATCAGACCGACTTATGTAATAATATAGGTCCGTACTCCCGACACGAAACTGCGACCGAAAATGGGGAAAGAATGATGTACTTTGTGATCGCACATGATCTCAAAGTGGCAAGTACATTCTTTTCCCACAAAAACATCCATTTGGAAACATGGACACACCCACGTAAAACATCCCGAAGCCAAATTGACCATGTGTTGATTTCAAAAGACCGGGCTCGGATTGTCCAAGACGTGAGATCTTATCGGTCGTCAACAAAATTCGTAGGCAGTGACCATTATATGGTTAGAGCATTTTACGATCCAATTATCAATCTGATGATGTGAATAGTGTCTGGGAACTATTGAAAACCTCAGTTGTCGATGCTGCCCAGCACACTCTCGGTATAGTGAAAACTAAGCCCAAAAATGATTGGTTTGATGAGGAGTGTCGTATTGCTGGCAAGAAAAAACAAGGCAGTTCTTGCTAGAAGGACAGCTAAACGCATTTGTAGACTGAAGAAGCGCGAATGGTGGAAGGCCAAGGTCTCAAGAGTACAACAGCTCAGCAATGAGCACAATTTGCGTGGTTTCTTTAAAGGAGTCACCGAATTGCACCATACATTAAGATCTCGGTCAACTGCCATTGGGGACCCGGATGAAAACCTCTGTGTTAACGTCGATGCGGTACTCGATACATGGCGTGAACATTTTTCTGATTTATTTAATGTTCCACATGTATCACAAGCTGTGTTTGAATACCCTCAAATACAGACCGCAGAGATGTTCATTGAGGATCCATCCCATAAGGAATTCACAATTCCATAATGCCTCAATTAGAGGCTATGGTATGCGCTTGAATATTTAGGAATACCTAAAAATACGAACCTCTGTGTAAAATGACAGGAACGCAATCAGAATGCTGTGTTAAAGTTGAGAACAGGCTATCGAGAATTTTTGCAATCACTACTGGTGTTCGACAAGGAGATGCGCTGTCCCCGATACCCTTTAATCTCATGTTGGAATACATCCTTCGTAAAAGTGAAACACCTCAGGACAACATTTTATTCCGACAATCCAGTCAACTTCTGATATTTGATGATATTTGTTTGATTGGATTAAATGGCAACGTAGTGAAAGAGATCCAAAACCAAATATCTAGTCTCTGGGTTTCGAGACCAAAACGCAATTGATTTCAGTAGTGGAAACCACACGTTTGAAGGAGTGATGAGATTCAAGTATCTTGGATCTCTCATTACTCACGATAATAGTGTGGGAGAGGATATCCAGGTTCGGCTTGCCGCTGGCAATCGGGCTTTGTATCCTCTACGTCCACTTCAGAAATCAAAATATCTTGCAAATACGGATAAGCTGAAACTGTACAGAGTGTTGATCAGACCCGTTGTCATGTATGGATGTGAGAGTTGGACCTTGACGGATGAGTACGAAAGATGGCTTCTAACATTCGAGAGAAGAATCATGCGTGTGATATATGGCCCAAAACGCGACGTTGATGGCACATACCGAGTTCTATTCAATCACGAGATCAGGAATTTAATGCAAATTCCTGATATCGTGCATGAAATCAAAGGACAGCGAGTACGCTGGCTCGTTCACGTTCTGCGAGCGGATCCGAAACGAATGATACAGCGATATTTGAAGGGAGAACCGCCTTTCGGTAGGCGAAGAGGTCGCTGTCGGCGACGATGGCTCCACGGCGTAGGGAGCGACCTGGCATATTTAGATTGCTTGGAACAGTATGAAGATCTGGCTCGTGATTGAAATCGTAGGAGTCAGATTGTTGACACGGTACGGGCCAACAATGGCCTGTAAATACCGTTTAAAATGTAAATAAAGTCAAATATTTAATTTACTTTTAAAGATGGTTGCTACTTGCTGGTTTTGATCGCCTACCCTATCCGGAAAGCTCATGAGCTCATAGTACTTCCATTTCTTTTTCCTTAATTCTGGGTCAATCGCAGGGCTGCCGGATGGTTCGGGACGGGTGCTTTCCTATAAGTGTCCCGTAAGCTCTTTCATCGGGTTTTGCAAATACTTTCTGAAAAATGTATATATAATGTAATGTATATAAATGAATATAAATTTAAATATTATGTAATTATTTACCTTTTGATTAGAGGTTCAGAGAAGTATCACGCCAAATTTTATCTTTGATATCCGTTCTCCGATAGTTCAGACTTGACAAAATTGTATCGTCAGCGATAGAATTAGGAATAGATTCAAAATTAATTTCAACGAAAAAATCATCGTCGGAGCGGCGTCGGTTTTGTTTGTATTGCATGTTTCCTATGTCTTTATTTGACAGGCGACATCGCTCACCGTTGTCGCTCTGGTTCTGTTTATACCTTTATTGTTTAGTATCTGTTTGATACCTATACCAACAGTGAATGCTCTCAGTGATAAATTGTCATTGCTGTTTAATAACAAGACTAGGCTTTGACTTTCATGTCAGGTTCGATTAAGTGTAATTCAGTTGCTCAATATTTGGTCGCATCAAAAAGGTCCAAGTCGATTGAAATGTAAATCCTCAAATTCAGTTGCGTCAAACCATACAGCGAACCATACACCAAAATATTCAGTCGTGTTCAAATGGCCAAGCGTATCAAAGTATTCAAACGAACTAAATTTGTATGGGAAATATCGAAAATTGATAAAGATGATCGCACTGTGGCTTCTTCTCTCACAATTCAAACGACTTAGCTTCCGAACAAATTCAGCAAAATTACAGGTAGAATATGAAAAATTTTGTGCCTCTATATTTTAATACAATAAAAAATTTTCTGGAGATCAACTATACCAAAACGATCTTTATTGAATTAAGATGGCTTGATTTATTAAGATGGCCTTAACTTTACACATTCTATTAAAAATGAGCTTAAAAGCTCAAAATGTTAAGCTAAAAAAACAATTGTAAATAAATAAATAAAAAATATACGACTATCATTTTAAAGGTTTAAGGATGTATATGTGAACCTGTTCCTGCCTACTACATTCATTTTAAGTGTTTATGTTGATGAGTTTTTACTATATACAATAATTGCTCGTTCGAAAGAAGTTATAGATTTTTAAAACAATCAGTAATTCAAAACTTGTTACGCTAGAGTGATACAAGCGACTGAATCGTTATAAAAAATGTTCAGTAAAAAAGATTGTGGTATAAACCAATATGTATTGATCGGTGTTACCAAATAGCTCAATGCTCGAAACATGGTCTAGGGGCTGGATATACAAGCGAGTTTTCATCATTCGATAACGATCGGCGATGTGATTTGTAGAATAATATCAATAATGCTGGGAGCTGTAATCGTGACAACTGATGGTGGGAACTAAACCAGAACTTGATTGACAGCTATATAGGGTGCTAAATCAACCAGCCGTTGAAGACGTTTGTCTAATGAAAAATAAGGCATCTTATATGTGATCTGTAATGTTCGTTCGTTAGGCCGGTTTTGATCTGATGGACGTTATTGATTTGTTGTGTGATGGAAAAGATCAAATCCATCTCATCAGGAATATGCGACCGGACTTGATGTTTATTGCATTTTTCATTTGTATTTATGTTGCGAGGCTCTGTTGCAACAGTTTTAGCGAATTACAGAGTTTTTTTAATCGAAATCTTATTTTTAATTATTTATTAAGAACGCTACAGTCGGCGCCGATGGCTCCATGTCGTAGAGAGCGATCTGGCATCTTCTGGTTGCTTGCAACAATATGAGGAGCTCGTGATTGAAACCGATGGATTCAGATTGTTGACACGGTACGAGCCAACAATGGCCTGTAAAAACCGTTAAAAAAAATGAAGCTTGACTATATTCGTCGTATTTGAGAACGCCACTGAATAAGCACACGTTCGACCCTCTGCTAGAGCACAGAACTCGTGGACAGGCATGAATCAATGCAATGTGCAGATGTCCCATGTAAATAAAACTGATAGCTATATGTCTTCGATTTCCAACAGATTTATTACAGTATGCTAATCAGAAATCTTACATTTATGATGGACTAAAGTTCCGTCATTTGTATTTTATTTATCATGAGCTAGTTTCTTAAACTCTATAAGGGTTGTATATACTGACATCATTTCCATATACATATTTAATAAATATTTTAAGAATATCAAAAGGTAAGATAAGTACTAAATAATAAATTGTTTTCTAAATAAACAATTAAATTTAATATAATTTGATCATAATTATAATGATTAAATTTTTGATTGTCTTAAAGAATATAATCTTTTTACATCATAAATTCGAGTACATCTACATACTCGTATGATACATACATAATATGTTTATTGTAAATAATTTTGTCTAGATACTGGCAAATAAACACAGACATACAATATATATTTATATAATAAATATTTACAAAAATATTTGATTAATTTTCTTATTATTCATTATAACATAAGTTCCTTGATACATAAAATCCTTTATGATTTATTCAATTGGAAAATAATAAAATTATTTATGATTTTTAGCTTGTCTCTAAAATTAAAAAACTATAGTGTTTTGAAATTCTAGAAAGAGGTAGAATATTTTATATATAGGATATATCAGCGGCGGCCAAACTTAAGCAAGCGCGCCAGAAGTCTCACGAACAAAATATTCACAGACATCCTTAAAAAATCAACAAACAAGGTAAGCACTAGTTGAGGAGGAAATACAGTGGTATAACATCAAAATATTAGCCATTAGTGAAGTAAAATGAAGACTAGTGGTGAAATAATAACAACAAGCACTGAAAAAGGCGTAGTAAGTAATTCTAACGTCGGCTAAGGTAAAGAAAGCATTACTCGAATCGGGTGTCTCAGCTAATTGCAAACATTCTGTCAATGTTGGACATTATTTTTTTTTAAATAGTAACAATTGTAGTTAATAGTAGTTTTTATGTTAAATAAGTCATTGCAGTCCATTACAACTAAGGAAGTGTTATCTACATGAAGTATTCAGTGATTTGTTGATAATTTATGTGAATTGAATTTGTACAACTATCGGTGATTGAGCTGTTAAATTTTATACGACCTCTCCGTGACACTATTTGGAGACTGCTTATATACATTCTATTGTTATTTATAATGTCTAACTGTGGTGTTAAATTAATTAGAATATCTACACCTTCAATAACTTGCAATGGATTTTGTGATTTGGTTTTTCATCATGAATGTGCAGCGGTTGATCCTGCAACTGCATTTATTTAATTGAAAAAAAAAATATGTTATGGATGTGTAATGATTACATGATTCTGTTAGCGTAAATTACTCAAAGAGCAGGAGTATCGGTGCAAAACATTATTCCGGATAAATTTTAGCGTTTGGCACAGGAGATTTCTTCTAATCGCAAGGTTATAGGGAATTTATGTCATAGCATTGACCAACGAATTAAAATTGACCAACTACCAGATCTGCCTAGAAGCCAAACAACCCAGCCAATTGGATCCAATATTGTTATTGGTACAGCTCTTGTCGACTCCGAGTCTACTGACATTATATCAGCTGTTAATCAAAGAAATGGTTATTTGTGTCCAGAATATCTACGACTACTTCTGATGATCAATTTAAAAACTATGTTTATAGAAAATTTCAAATATCAAGTGCCAACTGTCACAGGATTAAACCAAGAGATTATATTTCCTATAAAATCGCTATAGATGAGGCGGAATTGGAGAATTTACTGGCACCGTCAGCCTGGTCGAAAAATATTCTTGTTATAGAGTATCAGGTTCGTCGTTGAAATTTTCGACATCTTAATCGATGCGTAATTTCTGGAATTACTACAGATCCCTAGTCGACTACAGCATCTCATGATAAAAATTTAACCATATTTTATCAAAATGTTGGAGGAATGTCATCGATGTCAGCTTGTTTTTGTAATTACGTCATTAGTTCGGAATATGATATTTACACAATCACGGAAACTAAATTCCATGAAGTGGAAGTTTTTTTCATTGGTTGTTTACCGTTGTGACCGGTTTTCTAATAATAGTTCAGAAACATCTGGACCTGGAGGAGGCGTTTTAATTGCTGTTAACAAAAATATTTCCAAGTCAGGCTTTAGAATGTGGAGCTGTATAGTTAAACATTTTTTGTCAAGCCATTATAATCGTTACCATCTACTTACCACCACGTATCCAGTTTGAAATTTTATTCAACATTTACTGAATTTATGAGGAACCTAATGTGTGAATTTGATAAGGAGAGCACAAATTTTATCGTAATCGGAGATTTCAATCTACCTAATATTGTAATATGTGTGAAACTTCAGCAGAGGACCAAAATTTTGTTGACGCTGATATTTGTGTTAAAACATTTGAACTGGTTACAACTTTGTATTTTGTTAAAACAAAGTAGTTCTGATTTAAACGATAATAGCCGTGTTTCTTGACGCACAGTGATCCGGATCAGATCACATTTCCATGCAAACCAAAGACACATTTTGATCCAAAATGAAATTTGGATCAAAATGTGTCTTTGGTTAGCATGGAAAATGTGATCTGATCGGGATCACTGTGCATCAAGAAACACGGCTATTGTTGAGTATTTCAGGATTTTTTTCCAAAGCGTATACAAAATTGAAGACTGTTCTAACTTTAAATGTCCCGTTCAATTTGATGTACCTTATGTATCTGAATCTAATATTATTAATGTATTTAAAAATGGATGTGGATCTGACATATGTATTTTTAAATTGTTAAAATATCAATTTTGCTATCCATTAAAATTATTATTTAATAAATCTTTAAATACTTCAGTTTTCCGCAGAGATGGAAAATATCTTTTATTCCCATCTAAGGCAGGTGATCGGTCTAACATAGCCAATTACAGAGGTATATCTATTTTGTCATCAATCCCTAAGCTCTTGGAGACCATATTGACAATATACATGTTTTTTAACATAAAAATAGTATTTCAACATCTCAGTACGGATTTTTCAAAGGTAGATCTACATCAACCAATCTTATTGAGTTTCAACATGAAATTGCTGATACATTTGAATCGCAACTTGATGTTGCCTTTGTTGATTTCACAAAAGCGTTTGACTCTGTTCAACACCAAATTATATCATATATAAGCTCAAGATGTTTGGACATTCCGAAAAATTCGTAAACTGGGTGAGGTCTATCAGATCGTATTCTATTTATTAAGTAACATCGTGTTAAATTAAATCAAATTAACGTTCTTTCGGGTGTTCCGCAGGGCTCACACCTTGGTCTACTGTTATTCACAATATTTGTAAATGATTTGTTGGATGTATTGCATTACTCTAAGGGGCTTATGTATGCAAATGATCTGAAACTTCTCTGCCGCATTAAAAATCCCTCGGATGCTACTAAACTGCAATCTGGCCTGGATTATTTATTATTATGGTGTAGCAAGAATCATTTAAATTTAAACATTAAGAAGTGTGCTGTTATGTCGTTTTCAAGGAAAAAATCTCTGATAAATTATGATTATAATATTAATAACGAAACATTAGTTCGGGTTACCCAAATCATTGACTTGCGAAAAACATTTGAGGCCACACTGAGTGTGGCCCTGTATAAACCCCACTTTGTTGGGGCGACTCTCGATACATTTTAAAGAAAGAAGGACTCTTCAAATCTTATATTCTTCAATGGTTCGTTCAAATTTAGCATATGCTTTAGTCGTCTGGACTGCTTATTATAATGTACATATAGAACGAAAAGAAAAATTTCAAAGAAAATTTTCTCGGCAAATCTTTTTAACATTTAATCTTTTTAACAATGACAGACGATTAACTTATTTGGAAAATTTTCTTAATACGCCTAGTTACGATACGCGATGTATCGTTTTAAATCTAGAGTCTTTGTTTGTCAGGCGTAGCTTTGCTGCGGCTTTGTTTGTGGTTGATGTATTGCAAGCCAGGATTGATTGTCCATTTATACTTTCTTGTTTGATTATTTATGCTCCCACTAGACAACTAAGAACAAGGTCTTTATTGATTCCTGATTTTCATCGTTCCAATTATTCAGTACACGAATCAATTAATTTTGTGACTGTAAACTTTAACAGTTACTGTGATATTTACGATTTCAGCATGACTAGAGCTTGTTTAAAATATAAGGTGACACAACGAAAGACAAGTCAATCCACGAGCACTCCCAGAAATGACATCTAAAGTATCAAAACCGAGTTCAACGCTAAAATAAAATTGGCAATAATGGAGAAAGACTCGTCGATTACGGCGTCACAAATCAGCTATTGGCTAGAAAGAAGTCCTATACTCGTTACACGACGACAGTGTAATGAGAGGGGCTGACGTATAAAGTGATCATCAACTGGTAAATAGCATTATTCAAAGCCAAACCATCAGCAATGGAACATGCTACGCTAAATCGGAGAAAATTCAACTTCGAGAGATTGAAAAATACTGACACAATGATTGGGAACAAATACAGAAAGCCTACTTGGCTAACAAAATAAACACCAGAAAATCACGGATTAGTGATAAACAATGGACAAAAATTGAGGAACGCTGCCAACTAAAGTTACAGCACTCCACCTTACCACCAATAAAGGATTCTTTCGGTCAAGTCCTACCCACAGAAGGGCAAAAGCTAGCGAACTAAATGAAGAGTACCTTGATGGCAACTATAACGAAACAATGAACAACCGCATGCACCGAAGGAACGAAAAGTTAAAAGAACAATTCAGAAGCTAAAAATAACAAAGCGTCCGGCATATGGATAATATTCCATCGGTACTACTAAATGGCGATGCATCTCTATAACGAGAGAAACTCTAAATGGAAAGAATGCTTGACTATAACAATTCTAAGGAAAGGTACAATAAAAGTAAAAGCAATGATCATTCTTAAACAAACATCACTAACTGTCGACGTCAACCAGCTCATAAGAAACAGAAAAAGCTGGCTCTAGACCTGGAAAAAGGTATGAATAAATCACATCATCTCAGTTCGTATCATCATCAAACAATCAATCTACTCGTTGTGGACTTTGAACTTGCATTCGATTCGATTAGTAGATGCGCAATATGGAAACCACTCTCCGAAATGGATATTCCGAAGAAAATAATTGAACTCATTAATGTATAGAGATGCCACAAATAGAGTCCAATGCAAGGGCAAACATAGTGATAAATACCACAACACACGAGGAGTTACACACACTAGGATATGTACTCCCTCCACTTCTGTTCTTAAAAATTCTGGATAATGTGATGCGCTAGAAGTTAACAGAATTGGCAAATAACACAAGGGCTATGAGACTGAACATTAGTACACCAACTATCATAAACCAAGTAACTATTGAGGATCTGAATATGTTCGAATACCTTGGTTGTACTGTAGCGAAAACGGGCGGAACCGAAGATGACATCAACCAACGCATCAACAATATAAGAAATACACACAGCATGCTTCATTAGACCTGGAATGCGTCCAACCTGTCACGAAACACAAAGCTAAATGTGCAATACCTGTGTAAAATCGGTATTGCGGTATGGCTGAGAAACATGGAAATACACGCAGAAGATAACCAGAAGACTTAAGGTATTTGTGAATAAATGCCTCAGATGACTAATTAAATACTTTTAGCTTAACACATCACAAATAAAGAACTTCTACGGTGGACGAGATAGAACGCGAAATCAGAAATTGGTGTGGGAAGGCCAGCAATGAACGGAAGAAAAACAATGCTGACGGAGGCGAAACAACTCGGCAAATCATGGCGAGAAATATAAGCAATATCCCCGAATAGAGTTAAATGGCCCAATCTATAATTGACATATACGCTATGCGCCTAAAATCGGAGATAGAGAAACCACAACCTCCCATATAAAAAAATATATGATCGTCGTTCTCCACTACTTCAGTACACGTCCAGTACAAATCATATTCTTTTGATCTATTTCAAGTACCGATGTCTTAAAATGTTTGTCTGTAAACTGATCCGACCTGAAAGAACTAGCAAAACACTGGGAATTGGAATAATTTTGGAAACCAATCAGATTTGTAGTATAGTTTCGATCGAGTATATAAATATAAAGAGGTAACCGCCTTGGTCAGCGTCTCTCCTTGTGAATCGATTAGAGTTGTAAAATTATTTCTGGGCTTCTGGTTGCATAATGCATATCAACCTGATATCAGTTAAATATCCCAAGCAAGATGATTTAAGCTACCCCCAACTGGAGAAAAATTATCCCAACAGAAAACGATATTAGCAAATCACCCGCTGACTAGATGATAAAATTAACTCGTACACTCCTGGTTTTCGATTTAACGTTTTTGACCATTATAAAAACCTATAATCTGGAAAAAGAGTGCAGATAACGCTATAGTGGTAGGGTATACAACCCAGTCATGAGCCCACACTAGAATTATTATAAATTGGCTTGCAATCTATTTAATATTTTTGAAATCTATATTTAACGGGGAATTCCCTTATTATTTGGTTTTATTTCTTTGTTCTTCCAAATGTGTTTTTTATTGACAGTTGAACTAAAATTTTCACTTTGTATAAAGTATTCAAGAGAAAGGTTCGTCAATTCACGCAGTTACTAAGAAATACAATATTCTAAGAGGGACGTTACAAACTAGGACCCATAATCGCTCTACTAATAGTTCTATGGGTCCCTCGACAGTTTTAAGCAAACTAGAAAAATCTCAAATTGTCAGTTGGAATTTTGAGAACCCTGTTGCATGGTTGCAGAAGCACAAAGTTCGAGGGGGCTGCACCTCCTTGCAGAAACCACAAAGTTCGAGGGGTTGGTTAAAAATTTAACAAATGACAAGATCCATCTCGAATTTTTAAAGGATGTGAGTGCGGCTTTTTATTGAGTACCAAGGGTGGGACACTTTGGCTCTAAAAGACAAAAAAAGTACAATTGTTATGTTAACATTTTCGACCAATGCTCTTAAAATATCGCCTATGATCGTTTTCCACTATAAACGAATGCCAAAAGACGTTTTGGACACGATACCGGAAAAAATTAAGTACACAATCTAAAACTGATTCGGGGTGGATGACATCTGAAGCATCTTTGTATCACATATAGAGGGAATATATTTTATTGTTTGTTGAAAGATAACTTCATACAATTACCTGTTGTGCTATATGTCGATGGTCATAAGACTCATCTGACATATGTCCTTTCGATGTTATGTGAGGAACTTAAGATAATTCGCATTTGATTATACCCAAATTCCACGAAAATTTTACTGCCAGTAGATGTTTGCTTCTTCAGACCATTAAAATTGGGTTGGGCAAAAGAAATCCAGTTATGGAGTATGGCGTACTTCGAAAACTAGTGTTAAATAAATACTCGAAACGTGAGACAATAGTAAATGGGTTTCGTACATGTGGCCTGTATTCGTTCAATCTAAATGCTATTGACTTCTATAAATGTCTTGGAAATCCGAGTGCTTCAAATCAAACTGACGATTAAAACACCATAACAATTCAGGAAGAAACGCTAAACACAATAATTGTTTGAGACCATCGAGCAGAGCACCTGAAGCCATTCAGACGATTCTCTGACGAGCAAAAGTTTTCCTAAGTCCTCTTTTGGTTAAATGATTTTGAGGATTGTTGCAATTTTCAAGAGCTATGAATGGAAAGCAAGTGACTGAAAATACTTTTCATTCATAGTTGTTACGTGCGTCCTAGTATTAATTTCGCCTAGAAATATCGTTGTTACTCAAACTTACCTGATATGTACACTGATAAGTCGTTCCATATTTAAATAGCTGATGACGCCCTAACTAAAATAAAGAACCCCACCTTACCGCGTAGGTGGCGCAGTGGTTAAAGCTGCGGCAGTTGGAGCGGGAGGTACCGGGTTCGAATCCCGATAAGGGCCAGGATGCAAAAGGAATTTTTCACCACTTAATTACGATCGGTGGTGTGAATGAACACAACTATGACCCCCTGTTGGAGTGCAGAATCCATGGGCCGACCCATCTACCATATCAGTACTATAGGCTGGCATGGAGCTATTCAATGCACAAATAGTTTTATGAAAATCGGACCTATAGCCGTACGTCCTCAATTTGGCTGTAATGGCGTAAGATAGGACGTAAATAAGCGAACCGCGAAAGAGTTGGGAGTGAATCGAACCCCAAAACAGTTTGTAGAGATAAAAAACAAACAAACAAACAAACCCCACCTTATATTTAAGTTTAAGTTAAATATCGACAAAAGTATACTCACCTGTGTTGGTTGTTGCTGACATTTCACCCGTCTTCATAGTATTAATTATAATTTGTTTTAAGATTTGGGTACGTCCTGTGTTTGAGTAATGGAACTACAAAATGTTTTGTGCATTGGTAAGAATCTTTGGTGGTGAGAATAGGAACTAGGTAAAAATTTTGTTGTTTTGTATGGGAGAATACACAAAGAAAGTTGTAGCAAGCGTAAAAATAAAAGACAGTCGATGTCAGTGTGGAAATCTAACTCATCGTAAAAATTAAGTTCAAATCTAAAGGCAGAACCATCCATGAAATAAAATAAAATAAGAAAATATAAAATTTTAACGAAAATTGTTATTTTATTTTTATTTGACACATGAGCCATGAAAACTTAAAAAAAAATAATATTGTGCGAATGCAAAACTAGAAAAGCAGGCCGTTTTTTGTTCGTTTTTATTTTCCTTATTTTTTCCGCGAATTTTATCGAACAATTATTTTTTATTAAGTGACAGATAAATTGAACGAAGAATTTTTATTTTTTTTTATGTCCTGCTTGGGCGAAGGTAAGCAAATCTTATTTATCGCAGTTTTATTTTTTCTTATTTTTATTTTTTATTATTTCTTATTTTTTCTATAGTTGCCACTTTAGTCCTCGTAAGGTAACGTCTATTTTGAAGTCAGTTAGTCGATGTCATTAATAAGGGATAGGAATTAACTCTTGCCATCTGAATTATGTGATATAAACTGTCGATGTTGACCGCGCAGGACATCTGTTTGCGGTTACAGAATCGATATGGACGACCACATGTTGCTCCCAGGTAACCGTTTATGTAGTTGTACGGTACCATGATTATACGAGGTGTTTAAGCTGATGTCATCTCTCGGAGAGCCATAACAAGGTCTATTTGTGAACTTTGATTTCAGTTACTGGAACTAGCATACTTCGTAGTAATATATGGAGTAGCAGAAGCAGATTATAAGAATTGTTACTGTGCAAATTGGAGCATCAGGTTACATTGGAGAAAGTTCTGTGTTGATCTATAAATTATTTCTAAATTAGTATTTTCAATCTAATATTTTTCTTCAAAATGCAATAACCTTGATTTTATACGAAAGTGATCATGACTAACCTTGAATATAATAAATAGATGGTACTACTGACATTAAGACAGCAATTATATTTTACCAAATGCCATTTCCCACCAAAACGATAACAAACTTGTAATCTATATTGCTATCAATAATACACAACAGAATTTGTCAAACATTTATCAATTAATCAAACTGATTTAAATTGTATAAATATTGCGGGACTGATACACATACACATACAAACAGAATATCATATTAAGAAGATAAAACCATCATCAACTCGACTCGAGTGGTGGTGATAAAAATATCGGTCTATCAACATATAACTGCAAAACACTTGATCAAATGATGATTATGACATACACAACATATAATTATGAAGTGTCAAGTGTATACATGATTTACAAATAATTAGTTTCATAAAATAAAATCTTAAACAAATATTTACCATAGACCTATATGAGACCGTCGAGTATATGAGTATACGCGCGAAAAAAGTCGTACGATCGGTATTATAGATATTTCGCCTATATACATACACCACCACCCATCGATTCGCGACAGAGTTATTTATCTGTCTTATATATTTATGTTCGGACCTGGTAAGTTTCCCAGTATTAAGTCAAACTAAGCAACCGATTTTACTCCTGTTGGTGCCCTTTTCTTAACCCTTTATGTTTCAATTTTGCAACAGTACTCCCCCTGGAGCATTGATCGCCTTCGAAACTCTAGCTTTTGTTCTTGATTAATGAAAACATCTTGGCAAATGCTTTCGCTTGTTTATCTTATGATAGTCCTCGAATTTCACCTTCCACGCCGTTATACTAATGTAACAAACTGCTTTAATTAATTATTACATCTTGATTTAAAACCCTGCACTCTAATTGGTTCAAATTAATTGTACTGTTCCAGACCAGCGCTCAGTAAAGAGCACTAATTTAGTTTTATTGTGGTAATAAACTTCCGTTTAAACCACTACAGAAATACGTAATATACGCCACATTCCACTACTAATGTTTTAACCGCAATAATTAGACCTTGTCAACCCCACGGCTGCTGGTACCAGACTTGCCTTCCAATTGTTCTTTGTTAAAGAATTTAAATAGTAGAAATTACAGAGTTTTGGATTGCTATTCTTGTCACTATACATCCTTGTGCTAGTATTGGGTAATCAACGCCCCTTCTGCCTTTCTTAGTTATAGTAGCCGTCTTGATAGTCATCAAAATAAATAGATTTGAGAACGAGCTATTAATTAGTCTTGCTTATTTATATTCGGACTTGGTATTTTTCTCCGTGTTAAGACTAAGCCGCAATCTCCACTGCTAGTGGTGCCTTTCCGTTTATTACTTTAATTTTCAACTTGCAACCATACTTTCCCCAGAGGCCAAAAGCTTTGGTTTCCTGGCGAGCGACTGAAACAGCCATGTATGTAGTTCCATCCAATTATTAAATGCTTTCGCTTCTATTAGTCTTAAACCTGTATTCCGTGTCGAGAAAAAAATGATTTAAGTGTACCAATTGCAAAACCTCGGATGGCTTCTCCATTTCTTAGTTGCCGTAGCCGTCTCTGGCAAAATAAATCGAACTGCTTCCTAACGTAGTGAATTATATATTTCACCTATATACATGCACCACCACCCATAGATTCAAGAAAGAGCTATAATCTGTTTTATTCATTTATGGTCGAACCTGGTAAGTTTCCTCGTTTTAAGTCAAACTAACCCACAGGCTCCACTCCTGGTGGTGTGCTTTATGTTCCAACTCCTTTAATTCGTTTATGTTCCGACTTTGCAACAGTACTCCCCCCATGCACAAAAGCTTTGATTTTCCGAAAAGACGCACTGAAAGGTCAAATATGTTACTTCATCAAATTGCTAGCTGACATTGTTTATGGTTATAGAACTAGGGCAGTATCTGATCGCCCTCAAAAGTCTCGACTTATCGTTCTTGATTAATGAAAACATCTTTGAAAAATTCTTTTGCTTATGTTAATCTTATGGCGGTCCATGAATTTTACCTCCCGCATCGTAGTAATAATATCCCCAACTGCTTCTATTAATCATTACATCTTGGTTTAAAATCCTGCCATAACCTTCTTCCGGTTTTCCTCTTAAAAACCATTTCAAGAGTAATACGGTTTGATGATCGCAGCACACGAGCAACTCGCAGAAGCACAGATAAAATGGCCCCTATTCGTGAATTATGGGATAAATGGGTCGAAATATTGCCAAATTTGTTCAACTCATTCGAAAACGTAACCATTGATGAACAGCTAGTCGGACTTCGTGGAAGATGCTCGTTTCGCCAATACATGCCAAAACAAACCAGCAAAGTATGGTATTAAATTTTGGATACTTTGTGATAAGAACACGTTTGTCTAGAATATACAAATTTACACTGGAAAGGAAGCTGGTGCAGCCCCTGAGAGGAACCAGAGATTACGCGTGGTACTTGATTTTTGCACAACTCAACTAAAGAGCAGCAATGTAACGATCGATAATTTTTTCACTTCATACGAAACCTAACGATAAGAAAAAATAAAACATCCATTCCGCCTGTATTTCTTGATGTGTTTTCCTCGATGTTTGCTTTTATCAAAGACACAACTATGGTGTCTTATATTCTGAGAAAAAAATAAATGCGTTGTCTCGCAAAGCACATTTCATAACCGTAGAGGTAGCAAATGACGCCGAGACTACAATGGGACTACAATGAGACTAAAGGTGGCGTCGATAAAAAGATAGCTTTACCTCTAAAAGAAAAACCAATAGATGGCCAGTAGTCGTGTTAGCTAATCTGTTCGATACATCTGCCATTAATTCGTTCGTATGTTGTTCATCTGTGTTTTCCCTGAGTGGAATGTACAGAAACATCATAGAAGACCTTTCTATTGAAACACTCGGCGAAGCGTTAGTGAAAGGTGCAATAGCTAAAAGAATTCACCTCCCACGTCCGAGTGAGAGGAAACGACGTCGCTGCAGTTTCTGCATAGAATTGAACAACAAACACATCCAAATGCTGCATTTGCAATAAATTTATATGTAAGGCTCATACCAATGAGCCATTTACCAACATAATTGAATGTATTGAGTGCATTACCAATATAATTGAATGTAGGTCAACAGTGCTCGAAGAAGTAAAAACTAAAATTAAACCATATCAATTTGTAAACAAGGATCTTTAGTCTTATTTATTTTAAGGGACGGATAAGGGTTAAGCAATCTAATTGGTTCAAAGTAATTGTACTGTTTCACATATCAAGATGATGTACAAATCCAGTTATGATGGATACCTGTGCTTGACACAAGTTCTCCAATTGTTCTTTGTTAAAGTATTTAAAGTCTACCAATTACAGAGCCTCGGATTGCTTTTACTGTCACTACCACCTCGTACCTTCTGCCTTCCTTAGATGTATAGTAGTCTTCAGGCAAAATAACTCGTACTGCTTCCCGACCTTGTGAACTACATATTTCACCCACACCCAACCACATAATTGTTAATGATTTTAACATTTCACGACAATATTCGAATACACTTAAAAATCATCCCTCTCGAAACGAGGAAAATCCAAGACTTTTCCAATTTTCATTTATTTATATACAACCAGATGTTATTTTATGATCTTAAATCGGTCGTAAAAAAATCATTTCACTTAAGAGTTTTTTGTGCGTACAAATACAACAAACATACATGTAATTATATTATTCTTATTTGTTTTCAGATTATCCATCCACATATATATGTGCCGTTTGAACCCTTCGAGTTAATATTTTTTTTTGGTTTTTTTATGTTTGCTTATTTTTTTATTGGTTTGATAATAACACATTCGAGTACGTACACATAGACGGATGAGACATATATGTGAAGGAGGAAAATTCTTCAAGTTATCCCCCCAAACAGAAAAAAAACAATAATTTTAAAAGAAATGTTCGGGTTTGTGGGGATTTTATTTTATATATACTTTGGGGTTAGATAATAGCTATTAAAGGTATCATTTGATTTTCAGGTAAATTAGCTAGATGGTTTGAGAGATTTTCTTTAGTGTTTAGATAAGCAATAATATTGCTTTTATTGGTGTCTAATTTAAATTGTTACATGAACCGATTATTTTTCGATTCTTATAAATTGGGACGAATGGGTGAGTTTGGGATGGAAATATAAATCAAATTTAAATTTCCGTTTGGTGTACAATATTTGAGAATAGAAATGTATGCCATCATGCAGTACCCCATTATATTGATTCCAAAGCCCATTTAAAATTATATTTTATTGTTCTCTTAATGATGAGAATCGCTGGGCAGACAACACGTATCCTCAAAAATTATTCAAATGTTAAAAATGTCATCAAAACAATCAAAATACGGCCAAACCAACAACGAACGTATTTTGCGATCGCTCATGATCTTAAACTGGCAAGTACATACATCTTTCCTCATAAAAAAATCATGGTCTTCAACAAAAATTGTAAGCAGTGGCCATTACCTGATCATTACGATCACAGCTACGATGGAAACTTTCGTGCAAGCCAGGGATGACAGGGGAATATACAACGCGATTCTCCTGTGAAGGTCTGATAAATGAAGAAATGATCAAATTACCAGTCTGATGCTGTGAACCGTGCATGGAAACCGATGGAGTCATATTGTTGAAACGGTACAAACCAACAACGGTACAGGCGATCCCAAAGTATCGGTATCGCATGGGAGCACTTCTGATAGATGCCTAAGTACGACGGTAGCACATATTTTGAAGTGCTTACCTTTCCTTGACGCAAACAACAGGAATTGATTTTGAATTGATTTTATACAGCTAGAGAAATTTTGTAGTACGAAGAATCTCAGACAATTGCAATTGGCGCCAAGTGCGAACAAAAAATTAAAACCATGTGGTGTTAGGTTATGCGAGAAACGGATTAAAAACTTGCAATTTAGCTAGCCTTGACGACACATTTTAAAAGAAGGACGTCATACGTGAGGTGTTCCTGTTTGTTTACAAGTAAGACAGCTGTGCTAAAATAAATAAACACTAGTTGCTTTCCAATCAACCAACCGCTAGTATCCGCGAAATACCTATAAAATCAGCAATAGAGAGGAAAGATAGTAGGGTTTCGTGATCAACAAAATCAAAGGATTCAATTGCATTAATAAATCAGCCACAAATGTTACTACAGTTTAACCCATTATAAATGTAGTCAAGAACTCGAAGAAAGTCACCTCAATAGTCATACCCTCAGCACAGTACCATATGTTGGTGAGCACTAAGAATATTAAAGTGATCGAAACGTCGTATACCCTTAAAGTCAGGATTTAAATATATTGGAGACCTTACCACTCTAGTAACCTTAAAATGTATTTCGATCAAAAGATCTCCGGAGAATCTAAGGTCAGTCACCGAAGATCAAGGGCAAGATGGAACTTCCGACTTTAGCCCGGCGAAGAAATGGTCAATATAAGTCGATGTTCCTTTAGTCACACCAGATCAGACATTTTAGTCAAAATGACAACATTATACTCATATAATCATCGGAATTGAATTTTTTGACGGTTTTAACAGGCCATTGCTGACCCATAACGCGTCTATCAGTTTCGATCGTGAGCCAACTCTTAATACTGTTGTGAACGATTATAAGATGATAGATCGCTCTCCATCCCGTGGATCCATCATTGCCGACCGCGATCTCTTCTCCTACCGAAAGGTGGCTCTCCCTTCAAAGGACGTGACCAAAACAGCGTATTCGCTGTTTTTTAATTTTATACATGATATCAGGAATTCGCATTAAATTCCTGATGAAAGAGCTCGGTATGTAATATCAACGTCGTGTTTTGAGCCTATACCACACACAATATACTTCCCACGAACATAAGAAGTCATCTTTCAAATTCATCCGCCAACACTGAAAGAAATAATCGGAGATATCAACAAAAAAAATTGGTTCATTTTACAAAAATTTACGTTCGTTTTCAGCCAACGCATCGGTTCGCAAATCCTACGAAATTAAAAACGTTGATTTAACAAAATTTATTTTCTCCAAACTTGTGCAAATATTTTGTAAACTTATTTCGTGGCTCGTAAAAAGGTTTACGAATATAGTAGTAAATGGTACAATGGTCTGTGTAAAATTAACGAATTAATGTGTAAAATAAAAACACGGTTTTTACGAAATCAAATTGTTAATTATAACTATCCAGACAGTAAATTTAATATTTTTGTTTGTAAAATTCAACAATGATAATAGTTAAATCAACGGAACTTATTTGTTAGAAAAGAAAAGAAATTTGTTAAGTTTGCGAGGTGTTTTGTTAATTAAGTAACTATAATTGTTAAATTAACAAATTTGGCATGTAAAATTATCTTAAAGAAATGTAAAAATTACATACGTTATATAAAATTTTACAAATATTATTCGTAAGTTTATCAAGATGTTTTGTTAAATAGAGACTACCTATTTAACAAAATTAATTGTAAAAGCTACAAATATAATTCGTTGGTTGTACGAAATAGGCATGTTTAATTAAAGGGATAGGTTCGTAAAAATATATATATTTATATATATATATATATATATATATATATATATATATATATATATATATATATATATATATGTATATATATATATATGTGTGTGTATATATATATACATATCTATATATATATATATATATATATATATATATATATATATATATATATATATATATATATATATATATATATATATATATATATATAAATATATAACATTTTTTGAATTATACACGAATTTATTTAAATTTAATTATAATATTTATTATTAATAATTATTATCATAAAACTATTTGTTTGTTTAACACATTAAATTATTAACTAAACGTATTTAAATTCCAAGGTTAATTAATCCAGATAAAATACAAAAATATGTATGTGATATACGAAACAAATACAGAACTATGAGTCTAATAATAATTTAGTAATAAAATTGAACTGAAGTTATAAAATATAATTTAACAAAACTGATTTAAATACAAAAATCTAATTAGATTATACATTATAAACTCTATGTTTTATAAATTTTTAAAAGATATTTGAGTAAGTATCGTGACATTCACGAAAATTTTCGATAGTTCCTGTTGTAAGGGTTGATTTATTTCCTTTGCTGAGTCGAAATCTGCAAATACAAAAATTTAAATATATATATAAATATTTATATATATATATATATATATATATATATATATATATATATATATATATATATATATAAATATAAATATATATAAATATATATTAATATATATAATATATATAATATATATATAAATATAAATATATATATATATATATATATATATATATATATATATATATATATATATATATATATATATATATATATATATATATATATCTATTTATATAAATATAAATATGTATATGTATATATATATTTATATAAATATAAATATATATATATATATTTATATATATATATATATATATATATATATATATATATATATATATATATATATATATATATATATATATATATATATATATATATATATATATATATATATATATATATATATCCTCAATCCGTTTTGGAATAGTTGTGCTGTAAATAAAATAATGTCATTGTAGCAACCTTCATACAATATATAGTTTTATTTATTACCTATAATAGTACATTTTGTATTGAATTAAGACTGCCCTTAACATTCGGCAAGCCATTATCTTGCCGTATATCTTGTTGCCTATTTCTATTTAAACTTAGATTTCTCGATGGCACTGGGCCATTGATTTGGGTTGTATTTATAAGACCATTTGGATGTCCATTATTAGTATTACTTATTAAGTTTCCTTAATTGTGGGGTGGCGGGCTATAGCCCCGCGAATAATCTACATACTGCACATATTCGGTGTAGTCGCCCGAATATCGTTAGTTGCCGGGAATTTTTACAGGTCCTAAGAGTGGCACGCCACCAACTCTTCCTATTCTTCCTCCAGTCGATCCTAATATATTGGCGGCTTGCTATACTCTCCGAACCAAAACATGTTTCCGAGTAGTCGGGTCCACATAAATATCGCTAATATTTGATGATCGATCACTTCCTTTGCATCACTTTTCGGATATATGGTGCTAAATATACAAAATTATTTAATTAAAATCCAGTACTCGAGACAATATTTAATAGAACTTACTTCTGGTATTACTTCGGAGGACGGTAGTTTATTTTGACCCTTTTTACAATCCAGTTTTGAAAACATGGCAACAATTATTAATATGAACAAAAAAACTAACCCAATCACAACGAATATTAAAATTGGCATAGTTTCTGAAAATAAAAATTGATATTGATCGAAAATTATATACCATATTAAACAATTATATAATCAGTCTTAATTTGTACTAATAATTATATTTTTGTACTGCATTATCATAATCATTAATGACGGTACAGTTATCTTTGCCAAAATGTTGCGTCTGGCTTTCGCGTATGATCAGCGTCGATTTTACACTTTCGACTAGTTGATCGTCCAATATCGAATAATCTTGATTGTTGCTTATATTAATTTTCCAACTATTGAACGTGCACAATACGTAAATGCGAAAATGCTGTACACTCAAGCATTATTGCGCGAGATGCCAAATTGTTTATTTTTTGACGTCATCCGTTGTGGATTTTTGAAATATACCTCCGGAATGATATATCTCCGGAAATCCAGGCGCACGAGCCTTGCAAAAGTATCGTCCGGTCGTCACCTTCGTTACTTTAACAACCTGTGGATGGAAATGATATCTATCTATCTATATATATATATATATATATATATATATATATATATATATATATATATATATATATATATATATATATATATATATATATATCTATATATATATATATATATATATATATATATATATATATATATATATATATATATATATATATGTATATATATATATATATATATATACATGAATATATATATATATATATATATATATATATATAAATATATATATATATATATATATATATATATATATATATATATATATATATATATATATATATATATATATATATATATATATATATATCAAAAGTAAGTATATTGCGTCGTTTTAGATTTTCCTTAGTATAATATATATATATATATATATATATATATATATATATATATATATATATATATATATATATATATATATATATATATATATATATATATATATATATATATATATATATGTATATATATATATATATATATATATATATATATATATATAGATAGATATATATATATATATATGTATATATATATATATATATATATATATATATATATATATATATATATATATATATGTATATATATATATATATATATATATATATAGATATATATATATATATATATATATATATATATATATATATATATATATATATATATATATATATTTATATATTTAATATATACATATTTTATAAAAATCAAAATCAAAAACGACGCAATGTACTTTTTGCATGGCCATTTTGGAAAATTATAAGAATGAAGTTTAAAATTTTTTATTGCTGGAATATAATTTACTTACCTTTTATTTTTGGTGTGATTGCAAAAGTTAATATTAACCAAAACCTTTTTATTAATTTCACTTCACATTAAAATTCGTTTTAATCATTACTAGTTAAAATTTAGTCTCAGAAAAAAAAATCACTGCACTGTTTGAAAACTGAAGCGACAATGATACGAAAGTAGTGTATATGAATATGAATACAACATGATTTAACGTAATAAATCGAATAAAATTTCGAAATACATTGTAAAATTTAATAGTTTGTTTGTAAAATTTACAAATTTAATTGTAATATTTAAAAATACGAAAAACGAGGTGTAAATTTTACGAAATAAACGTTGAAATTACGATTATATTTGGATCAATCAAATAGGTTTACAATTACAACTGTATTGTTATCAAATCTTTTCAGATATCGTTACAATTAAATTTGTAAAATAATTTGAGCCAGGTGTTATTCTAGTTCGAGGACAAGATAAATCCAACAATTCACATGTTTCAATACTACTAAAAGATTTGTAAGTCTGCAAAAATTACAAATCCAATTGTAATTTTAACAGATAACCTTCTATGTGCAACCAACATTTTTGTAAATTTAACAATTGATCTTAGATTTATAAAAGGGGGTGGTATAGTCAATGATTTGTTTTGCAATTATTTAAATTCCAAATAATAATTTAACATGGTTTCGGGATCTTGTAAAATACAAACCAAACTTCAATTAACTACAATTGCATATGGGTGGGAGTAATGATTTCAGAGGGGTGTGGTAATGATTATAATATAAATTATAACTGAGTAGTATAGTTATAGTAACAAGAAATTCTATTGATCTTTAAATTAGATTAAGGTTTTATAAATAAAATTATTAACAGCAACTTGAGATTTATAAGCTTTACCTTTAAGATTCTCTATTGAGTTTGAGAGATTCAATAAGATATTTAGCTAAAAGGTCTAAACGCAACGCAATTGGCAATTGAAATATTATAGCCACTTTGAACGAGTAACAAATATATATACATATATATATATATATATATAATATATATATATAGATATATATACATATTTATATATATACATATATACATATATATCTATATATATATATATATATATATATATATATATATATATATATATATATATATAATTATATATATATATATATATATATATATATATATATATATATATATATATATATATATATATATATATATATATATATATATATATATATATATATATATATATATATATATATATATATATATATATATATATATATATACATATATATGTATATATATATATATATATATATATATATATATATATATTATATATATAAATATATATACATATCTATATATAAATATATATATATATATATATATATATATATATATATATATATATATATATATATATATATATATATATATATATATATATATATATATTTATATATATATATATATATATATATATATATATATATATATATATATATATATATATATATATATATATATATATATATATATTTATATATATATGTGTGTGTGTGTATATTATTTATATTGCTTAAATTTGAACCGCCAATTTTTACAACTATTGTTTGTAAATTCTTCAACAAAATAATTTGTACTTTCTTATATCACAAATTTCGCATTATAACGTTATTAACTATTTTAGACCGTGAATGTTACAAATCGACATTGTAAATCTCAATTTATATGGAAACCCCTGTTACAAAACTGAAATTTGTACGGTTAACAAGAGCGTTGTTAACTTTACTATGAAACATGTTACAAAGGACGTGTAAACGTTACAAAAATTTTGTTAAATTTACAATTTTTGTTTCACGCAAAAGATTTTGTAAAAATCTCCGATTTATTTTTTTCAGTGAAGGTCAAACTCTCACATCCATACCTGACAAGAGGTCTCATCAACATGATGAACGTATTTGTTTGGTATTCCTAAATATTCAAGCGCATTCCATAGTCTCTCTCGATTGATCGAGTCATAGGCTTGCTTGAAATCAAGTAAGACCAGTGACTGACCGATTTGGACGGAATCCTCCTGAACCAAAAATTTCGAGGAGTAATAATGTACGACAGTTTTTTGTATACCGTGCAAAGGAGAGCTATACCGCGATAATTCTTGTATTTCAAGCAATCAACCTTCTTGCATACTGGCCATAACGTGGTCACTTTCCATTCTTCAGACATCACTTCATTTCGCCATACCAATCGAATATGGTCGAAAAGGCAGTCCCACAAAGTTAGTCCTCCGAAGATCAAGAGCTCTAAATGAATGCAATCAACTCCAGATGATTTATCTTTAATCTCTGCATGGCCATGGTGAATTCCTCATAGGCTGGATACTCAATGGACATCACTCAGAAAAATGAAAGGTCAGAAAAATTTTCACGCCACATATCGAGTTCTGGATGGCAGTTGACCGAGATCTTAGGGTATGGTACAATACGGTGATTCTTTTAAAGAAACCACGTGAATTGTACTCATTGCTGAGTTGTTTACTCTTAAGACCTTGACCTTCCATCATTCGCGCTTGTTCTGTCTACAAATGCGTTTAGCTGTCCTTCTAGCAAGAACTGCTTTGTTTTATTCGTTTATAATTTTGCATTATTGATCGTTGGTGAGATTCTGTCATGGATGAGGAGAGATTCTCTGCTAATTTTTGTATTCTCTTAGGTCACCATTCTTGATAACTTTAACTGTCAAACCTTCCTTCCATTTTTGTGATATTCTGCTATAGAAATTCACACTTCGTGGTGGGTTATTGATGATAGGTTGCTTGCAGCTGTACATGAAACTTTTTTGAATATTTCGGCGGCTATATGTCCAGCAGTCTTATTGTTCGTCAGCTTTTAACTTCGTTTGTGAATGAGTTTTCTTTATTGGTGTCAGTTCATGACCAGAGATTTTTGGTGTTGTTGGTAATGTCTTCGAAACATTATATTCATCTCTTTATATGTGCTTCATCCGTTGTTTATACTTGTCAAGTATAATCTGTTATATGTGGTATGTTTGTAATTTTGTGTGGCTTCCTTACGTACTGGTGCAGTAGTACTGATATATTTTGGATTGCTGTTATCTCTTCAGCAGTCTTCAGAATGATTTCTGGATATTTTCTTCGATCATTTCTTTATACCATCTTCTTTGTTTGACGTGCTGTTTCTTTGAATCTGCGTTTAACCTCTGATTTTTACCTTGACTGTGTTCTAGGTTTCCGTTAGTATTCTTGCTAGCTGAGTAATTCCGTGCCAGTTTTGATGTAGGCTTCTTTAGTTTGGTTCCTCTTTTGCGCTATATTGATGGATTCATTTCTATGGCGATTAAGGCAGAGCATTTCATTGAATATGTTTCTTGCTTCTTTGTCTTTCAACTTTGCTAGTTTTCTTATTGTTGCCCTTAGATGTTTCACAGCTGCAGACTTAATTTAAAATTCTGCTATTACCAGTTTGTAATCACTGTTTGCTCTCATTATTTTGGCATCTTGAAGTGTTTTGAGATATTTCTTGTTGACCATTACGTGGTCAATCTGGGTTTTAGTTCGGCTATTCGATGATGCCCATGTTCATTTATGTATATTTTGTATAATACTGTCGCATATGAGCAACTGATTTATGATGCAGAAGTATTTCAGAGTGGTGCAGAAGTGATGCAGAGTCTTTATCCAGTGTTTTTTGCACAGAATCCAACATATTTTTAACCATGAAAGTACTCTGATCGATGTTGTTTGTTCCAATTTTTCCAATAGGAATTCAGAATACTAGTTTTCCGAACGGTATTCATCCTTGTACGATTTTGACGCGTGCCCTATAAGTTCCTACTATTGTGGCTTCTAAATTGTTTGTATGGATTCATTTTTGTTGTCATCAGCTGTTTGGTTGAACCATTAATTGATTGTTGTGTTACTTATTTTTGGATGGCCACTATTATTCTGCTGGTGTTAACTGCTTTCCATTTCATTAATGCTTAATTGTTTGTATTTATTCAGGCCTAGAAGCTGAATGTGCATATAAGTGTTTCATTTTTTCCTTACTTATGCTATCATTCTTTAAGAATTCTAATGATCCACCCGTATGTATGATAGCCAAGGGTAATATTTAATGTGTTGCCTAGTAATTTCCAATTCATGATTTGATTGGCCCATTTAATTGAATTTTGTTTCCAAAACTGCTACTACTCGTAGATAAGGCATACTGGTATGTCGGGAGAGTTTTCATTATTTGATTGCATTTCCTTTTTTCGTCTAAGGGGTGTTTTTTATAGAGTTGTGTTGTGTGGCATGTGATTCCATCCTGTTGAAATCTCATGTCAACAAGATTAATGCCAGCTAATCAAGGTACGAAAAAATTTGTTATCAAGTTCCTATACCTCTCATCATTGACAGTAACATTCGGACCATCATCGTTTTTGAAAACATGTGGACCAATGGCTCCGCTTATCCATTAAGCGCACCAAACAATAATTTTCTGTTGACCTAATGGTCTTTCGACAAAAGCTTGTTGATTATCCCCACTCAAAATGAGACAATACTGCTTATTTACGTACCTATTCAACCAAAAATGGGCTTCATCGAAGAGAAAAGTGTTGAATGGAAACTCAGCATCAATATCAATTTGTACCCATTCGCCGAATTGGCGTCGCATACGATGTTCGTTTGGCTTTGAAAGCTTTTAAGCCAAGATCCATCCGTAAAATCTTCCATAAAGTGGAAGGCCACAACCCCAGTTGCTGTGAAAGGTACGGCCTTTTCAGTGCGCACTGTTAGTCTTCTCACGGAATTCATATTATTATTAAGAGAAAACGTGGTCCGAAAACTTGTATTGTTATTCGAATTAGCCGCTCTGAAGGACGGATACGCCTTAAAATCGACGAAGTGAACGATAAGTTTGACGAATAGAAACATTTTGGTAAAAAATTCAACAAATTGCAAACGTTGCTCTGATGTAAGTCTATCCATAGTGAAATGTCAAACCAAACTGAACAAAAAAGAATTATCAACGGTTTAATGCGTTGTCCAATAAAACAGTGTTGCCAACTCAAAGTTGTGAACCTTAAATACTTGTCAAATACTCGGAAATCCAATCTCATCGTATAAACAAAATAATTTGCATCATTAACCATGTCTCATATAAACATCTTGACTGTTTGTTTACATACATCGATCTGTTTGTTTACCGTTATTGTGTAAAATTCATAGAAATTTCGAATGAATCTTAATAATAAAACAAAATATGTTTATCCATCTCGTAAAGAAAAAAAACAAGAAAAACTATCACAACCGGTCAATCGCCGGAGATTACATGCCTAAGTGTAATTAAAATGTAACCGATACGTTTCTATAACATTTAACAACGCACGCATCCAACCATCCCGAAAAACAAAACTTAATGTCCCGCACTAAATTAGTCATTACTTATTCGTACATACGAGTACATACATACACACAGGCCTGTTGACACATGTTACAAATTCATTCTTTTGTTTTGTTTAAATGAAAATTTTTTATTTTTAATAGAAATGTCATAATTTTGAAATGATATTTTCTTTAAAAATTCATCTCACATAAAATATGTCATACCGAGATGAAAATATTAAAGCGAGAGGAAAACAAAATGTTTTTTTTTGGTATTTTGTTGATGTTAATGGTTTGATGATCATGAATAAATATAAATGACGATCAGATTATCATAAAAATAAACATACATTAATTTTTTTTTTATTTTTTTTTTCGTTTCTTAAAGAAACATAAACAAATCATTAAATAGAATTTAACATTAAATATATCTCTGCATATAAAATTTTAGAAATAAGACGAAAAAAAAAAAATTTAACACTTTTTTGAACGATGCCCCGTACACGATCTGAGTATATAGAATGAACAGTGCGTTCGCAAGGGGTTAAATTTCATATCGTTTGGAATCATGACAAAAATACAATAATAATTGAAAATTTGTCTCAACTGCGAGAAAAATTCTTCAGCATTCAATATTTCAACACAATCTTTTAATTCTATATTGATCGTAACGATCATCGGATCAACCACACACATAACATATATATAGATAGTATGGCAAAAACAAAATTAGTGTATAAGCTAAGTGATCGCACGCTCGCGGGGAGCTGTAAAAATAGATGACAATTAATTTGTGTTTATGAGAGATCACTTAATTATTTGTGAGGAAAAATTTATTCGAATATTTTATTGATCTCGTGCGCCTATAGGCGACTGATGACGGTGATGGAATTTGTTTTTCTCTTTCGTATACGTGATCGAGCGTTCGAAACTGTATATAGTTGTGTGTGGGTGCAAGTATATATATTAGACATGATCAGTTTTAATTTATATTTTGGCTATAGATATTGATTGATGTGTATAGTTATATGTATATGACGCCAGGCAGATTGGCATCTGTCATCGCGTGTTAGAAATCTCGCTATTAATTTGTTATCAAGTAATCATTGAAACTATATACCTTGTTTTTATTATTTATGAGTATAATGATTCATTTAATAATGTAAGTTTATTGATGCTGAGTATAGAAGTTCCCTCGTTTTAACGCAAACAACGAAATATCCTAGTGCTAATCGTCGAGAATTTCGATTAGTTTTTGTCACTACAATCAATATAATAATATACGGCTTTAATTGGCCATTGTTAGTTCTTGCCGTTTTAAGTCAACATACTGACTGCATCGGTTTTAATAACGAACCGTCTTTTTTTAATGGTTTTTTAAGCAGACCCCTCTCTATCGTTTGATATGCACGATATCTAGCATTTGTGATCCCTTGATTGTAAGGAACTTTGTCCCTAATTACTCTCGTACTCGTCCATCAAGATTAAACTCGCACATCCATACATGACAACGGTTTTGATCAACACGCTGATTTCGTTTTTAGAAATTGACGTATAGAAGATTAAGATTGACTTACCACCGATAAGATTCGGCGTATTTTGCAGCATTTAATGTTGACTAATCCGTTGCATGTGTTTTCTTGCGTTTTTATTTATATCTACCCTAACTTAATCCATCTTCAATTCTTTATGAGGTTGTCGCATTTCTCACGTACCACTGTGCATTAACTATTCCACGAAGTACTTTGTTTTGGAATGACTGGATGATGTTGACGTTTGTTTGCTTTGTACAGCCCTGCAGCAGAATACCGTAAGTCCATACAGGCTTAAGAATTTGCAATTTATTGTGTAAAGTAAGCTTAAAAGTTCTCCCTCTAAGAGCTGATTCATCTTTCAGTATTTTCATATGCTCTTTCCATTTTAGTTTCGCGTCAAGAGTCTTGCCTATGGTAGGTATTTTGCTGTGTTTGTAATGGAATTTGCTTGCAGTTCAGGTCTACTGGTATCCAATCACCTTTTTGTTGATGAAATTTACATGATTCATTCAGTTTCATTCGACACCTTTTCGTCCAAGTGTTGAACATATTAGTCGCCCTTTGCAATTTACTTGTGGATTCTTCTATGTTATCAGCAACAGCTAAGATGGCCGTATAATCTGCAAACGTTGTATAATCTATAGTTTCACTATTATCGATGGCAGATCAGTGGTATATAGAACATATAAAGTTAGTCCCAGAACGCTACCTTGTTGTACTCCTGCTGATATTTTCTTCATTTCTGAGTATTCAGCATATTGTTTAACACGGAAGTGCCGAAATTTCTCGAATATTTTTAAAATTATTGGGAGTAAGGAAATCGGTTTATACGGGATTTTCAGCGAACTTCCATTGATTTCGAACGTGTTTAAGTCTAAATACTGCGTTAATTATTTGGAGTAGCTTTCGTAGTCCTTTTTCAGATAGGGCTTTTATTATTTGTCCTCTAATTAAGTCATATCCTGGAGATTTCTTTGCACTTAGGTTTGTTTTGATTTCCTCTATTAAATATTGCACTGTGACAGGAGCCACTTTATGTACTGCGGTAGTAGATGTCCACTATATGTACTGGTGGTATGTTTTTAGCTTGGAGCGTGTTTTCAAGGCAAGTTGCAAACAATGTTACTTTCTATTTTGCGCTTATAGCCCAAGTTCCATCGTCGTTTCTAACTGGAGGCACTTGAAGTTTAGGTCGTTCTAACATTTTTGTTGCTTTCCAAAGGAAGTACCCGGTATCTTTTTCCCTATACAGGCTGCTTAGGTATTTATTCATGGATTCATTTTTGATTTCTTTATTAGCAGCTTTAGTTTATTGAACAAAAAATGTAGAGTAGTTTTATATTCAGGTGCTCGATTCCTTTGCCAAGCTTTTCTTGCTTTTCGTTTTGCTGCTATCAATTCCCTAACTTCCAAAGGATAAATAACATTTTGCGTGTTTTTCTTGTTTTTGATGTTTCTAGTTGTTCTAGTTCTTCTTCTAATTGGCACTTGGAGATTAATATTATCCTCAATTAGCTTCTGAAAATTTTCCCAGCAGGTTTCTTTACTTGTTAGCCTTTTTCTTGACAATCGTTGCACTTATTGTCATAATAACAGGTGTGTGACCTGACAGAATCCCGTAACTCTCGTTTATATATGTAACTCTCGTATATGTAACTCTCTTTTATAGCTTTGGTGACAAAGAAGTCTATAAGATCGGGTAATTTGTTTCTCTCTTAAGACCAATATGTAAGTTAATCTCAGGAGTGAAACTCGCAGCTGTATTGTTGTCCTGTTCCAAGCAACACTTTTCCGTTTTCAGAGGTTACTCTAATCCTAAATAAGTGTTCTTTCCGTTAAAATCACCTCCGATTATGAAACAAGGCCCAAGTAATTTAAATAATAAGTCTTCCTTTAGCAGATTATATCTTGGAGGGCCATATATTGACGATGGGCTATATTCTTTGTTATATATATATATATATATATATATATATATATATATATATATATATATATATATATATATATATATATTTATATGTATATATATATATATATATATATATATATATATATATATATATATATATATATATATATATATATATATATATATATATATATATATATATATATATAAATATATATATATATATATATATATATATATATATATATATATATAAATATATATATATATATATATATATATATATATATATATATATATATATATATATATATATATATAAATATATATATATATATATATATATATATATATATATATATATATATATATATATACTTTTATTGAGACTTCTTTACATCAATTCTTCATCAATTTTAAGATCTATATAATGTTTGATGTTTTCTTTAATTACCACTGACGATCCTCCTCTTGCTCTTCCTGCTGGATGAATGGCATGGTAACAGCTGTATCCATATAAAATGACATACGGAGATGTATTAAAATGGATTTTCTCGGAATTTAGAAATAGTAGCTCTGGATGCATTAGCCCGTTTGCATTCCAGATTGCTATTCTTAATGTTTTATTTATTGCTGTTTGAGACATTTTTAATAGAGAATGGATGTCATTTGATTTAAAAAGACTTGCTTGTCTAGCCTACTACTTAGGGCTTCAAGACCTTTCTCTCGCTGACCTAGTCTAATATTAAGTGCTTCCATGCTTATTAGTATCTTTTGAAGCACGGTTGTATTCTCCGTGCTCCTTGAGATTATTGATTTCGGCGCTACCACTTGCGAGTAGAGTTTTCGCTCTCCCGTTTTATTAGGTTCTTCTTTGGTGAAAGCTTAATTAGTTTTTTTCGGTATCTGGATTTTGCTTTCGCGATTTATCTTTTTAATCTTTGTAGCTCCTTAGCTCTTTTTCATTCCCTGTTATTTTCCAAATGTGGCTGTAAGCTCAATTAACACATTTTGCAGGAACGTCTTTACCAACCGGGCATAATTGTGCGTGATGTTAACTAGCACACCTAACGCAAAACAATAAACAGGAAAAAGCAATTCATTCTTTTTGAAGATTGAGCATGATGCGGTCACCTTCCATTCTTTGTTAATTAGACGACACTCCTCATCAAACTTATCATTTTATGCTTTAGTTTTCTATGTATACCGACAATCTACTGGGTGTCAACAATAAACGATTCTTAGATATGGAAGCGATATTGCTGACAAGATCTTGATATTTTTCGTTCCGTTTCTTGATTTATTCTCAACCGAATCGCATTTGTCTGACTTATGTGTGAAAAGTTATCGTAGTTTTACAATCATCAGTAATGATCACTTTTTCACACACACGTCCTTTCTCCATTTTCAGCCCCAGTTGCATTCTGGAAGAACGGACTTATGTTGGACAAACCTCAGTCAGTTTTTTAATATTAAAGTCTCCAATCTGACTCCGTGCTTTTTTCTGACTCCGTGCAAAGTTTTTTTCTATTCTTTGATGTACATCAGTGAATGCATATGTACACATACAATTGACATATTTGTTTGCCCTTGGACCTGATCGAATCTGTGCGTATATGTCGCAACCTAGATTTCGATATCTCGGTCCAACAATGTAAACGTGGACTGGTGTAAACGTGGATGAATTTTCCTTATCCAATATGTGAGCGTGGATCAAATGTAATGGAGGAGGCAGAATTCCGTGTCCAGTTGATAAGCGTGGATCGTATATAATTGTGCTGGCGAGTCACCGTGTCCAATTTCAAGGTGTGGGTCAAATATAATTGGAAAAATCTCCGTGTCCAAATTCGTTCCGTTGTCTCAAAAAAATAAAATCACCGTGTATTTTTCTTTTGTTTTTATTAATGTCGCAGACCGCAATAGTTTTCACTCTGAATTATTCGCTGGTAATGATCTCAGTTTTTTATTTTACATTTTATTTGATTCTTTTAAATTTAAACTAACGACATCTACTTTATAAATAAATCATTTGGAATTATTTCCCATAAATATTAAGGTTAGTTATTAATTATTAATTATTTAGGTTATAATTATGTAGTATATATAAAGTTGTCAAATTTTTATATAAAGACAAATTGACATTGATAATTAAGGTAAACAAATGAAGTGAATTAATTTTAGTGTTGATCGAGCTTTAACAATATTGGCTTATCTCAGTTAACGATACGAGTATAAACGGAACTTACCGCTTTGGAAGTCAAAACCAACAGTTTTTACTTATGGCTCGACAAGAAAGTCAATTCTATGATTTTCGAGGCCTTTGAGTATTGCAATGAATGTAAGTTTAAACTTAGGTTGAATCTCTTATATGTACAATCAAGAACAATGCCACTCTGCGCTGGCCAAAAATTGTTCATTTTGTGGCAAAGAAGATAAAACAAGTCACTGTCATAATATGCCAAAAGAAATATCGACCAGCGAATGTAAGTTATGTCATAACACGCGGCATGATATTATATAAGTTCTAGTCATCTCTCGACATTGTTTGGAATTCTCCCTACAATTCAATTAGTAGTAAAGCAACATATTGAGAGTTGAGCCCTTTTAGATTCCGGTTTCCAAATATCGTTTGTAATAGCGAGAGGAATGCTTTTAGCAACTTGGATCAAAGAAACCAAAAGGATGAATTTTGATTCAAGATATCAATGATGTTACTATACTGAAAGTTTAGGGGTATCACATTCACAGCTATTTGCATTTAATCAAGATTTCAAGATGAAACCTATATTACATTATTATGCCACGCATACCTTCATAAAAACCATTTATTAAAAAAATGAATGATTTTCGAGGTTTATGTAACGTATACTTGCTGATCTAAAGAATTTAAACATTTAATTACAAATAGCAATCTATTCTTTGAAATGAACGAGTGGAAAAATTACATACACCGACACCTAGATGTTTATTTAACTTACCGCAAGCTTTAGATGGTCGAAGATGAGGTTCCATATAATCAGGGATGTGTCTTGAGCATAATAAAAATACTTTCAAACCCGATTTACCGAGTGTTGGCAATCAAAAAGTGTTGACACTTGACAGTAAAACGTCTGTACTAGATTGAAAAAAAATATCATATTTAATGGTATGAAGAGAGGACAAGAGACATCTAAAGGGATTTGGGACACCAATAATCAGATAAGTGAAATCATAGAAATTAAACGATAAATTCTTCATTCAACCTCTGATATTGGCATCCCGGTCCTGTTGCCGTATATATTATATCGTCCAATTTATTTCACCTATAATTTGGTTCGAATTAAATCGTCTTGATCTGTGAACACAGAAGAAGTCGCATACTCCATTTGGTTTGAGCTTGTCCATATCACTATTACCAGATTTCTGATACTTAGTATTATTTCAGATATATGAAAGGCTATGATAAGTGGTTCGAACATCGAACGTGATAAGTGGTTTACTTTTGATAGAAATGGAGATATAAAAATAATGGAGAGACCAAAGTCAACACTTTAAATAAACACTTCAATAAATTCACTTATCTTGAGTGAAACTGTGTTGGTAACATTGAAAGTTACCAACACAGTTAAATAAATGATAAGAATTCCTCGAAGTCAAATGTATATTTAACATTTTGAAGAGCTTCCAGGTGGATAGAAGTATGGAAGTATCAAAATAGACTATACATATATATACCAGCATAACTAGGGCTTAGACGGGGAAGTCTTACTGTCATACTGTCACAATACTAAAGAATATGCTAATTCATCTGAATGCTGAAAAGGGAGTCTAACTATAGGCAAATGCAAAAATTACTGCAAACATATTTATAAATTACAATCTTGGCGTTTTGTAATGTCATACGCAATAAAAATTACCAAACGTAACTTAATAAAATACAACAACGAGGGACAAGACAACTTACGAGATACATGATAGCCACGATCTTATCAATACAAATGTTGAAACATCAACCTATAATTCATAAAATATATGTTTAAGCGACAGCATTGAAAAATAACAACCCTCTAGCAAACCACACTTTGCACAGACCCCATACAAAAGCTGTATTTAATCCGTCATGTAAGAAACAAACTAGTCTGTAATATGGAAACATACAAAGGAGATCACTATTGATAAATTGGAGTGTTGATATTAGATGTTCAATAAAATGCTTCTGAAACACCATGACAAAAAACGAGATTGATATCGCATACATTATTCCGGCAACTCTGTCGTTGACTCACTTATATTGAAACCTCTGAGTGCTCAGAAATTTAATTAATCATGAGGTCTTACGTTATACAGTCAATTCTCGTTTGCGCCTTATAAATTTGCCGGTTTCGAGGATTTTTCCTGGTCAATTTTCTTTAAGACCCGTAGAAAGCACTGTCGATAAATTTATAAGGGATCCACACATGCTTACAGGATTAACAAATCTTGTGACTAGAAACTAGACGTATATTTATAACTAGGATTGAAAGGTGTCTGTATAATAAAAGTTTCGTGTATAGGTTACTTTCTTGAATATTGCAGAAGCCCTTGATATTACTTCGACCCCTTAATGTCTGTACCAGTTTTAGTATCAAACGTTTACCTGCGTCAAATGAATTTATGGTTAAGTCGTAAGATAAAGTTGTCGAATGTCTGATGTAGCTAAGATCCATTGTGCTCTTCTCATTATATAACAGTGGTGCATTGACAAAGGTTTACATGATAACCTTCCTAAAACTGTTCTAGTTGTATTTACTGATCTATTTTATATTCCATCTCGGTTTGAGCTATATCTTTGGCATTGTAGAAAGCGTTTGGAAATTTTTCATGATTGTTTCTAAAAATATATTTTGTAAATATAATGTCTTGGTTCTACTAATGCTAGAATGCGCATCAATCATTTGGTTGAGAGATTATGTTATGGAGGGCTGTCACTGGAGCTATAGTTTTGACTCCTCTTCTTTGGAGTGCATCTTTTCCAAATCCCAGCTACAGTATTCAATTCTTGGCACAGCCAATGAATCTTTTTGAGTTGGGCCGGAAATCAACATGGTCAGTGATAGTCTCTTGCCTGAATTCATTAAATATTTTGAGATCATTTATTCATCGACAGATTATTTGTTCTCATCTACATTTAGAGAAGAATAGAAATAGATAGTAAGTTATCTGAATCGTTAGTTTTATATTCAGATGGCTCGTATTCCATTCAAGGGTTCTCAAGCGGAATTAATTGCGGTAACCAAATAAGAGCTGTTTATGATTATCCTAAGTTGGTTTTAAGAAATCATTTTTGGACAATAATAATTACAATAATGTGAGCAAATGCTCATTGTGATATTGAAGACAATATAGTTTTAGATAGTCTAACCACAAGTGAATTTTGAAGTTTTATAGAACCAATCAGCTGTTCCCTTGACTCTTGCCTAAAACAACCATATCAAAACGATCCACTGCAAGATTAAAATCAGGCGTGAGTTTAAAAATTTACTTTCATTATTGACCCGAACGAAAGGTGGCAACTTTAAAGTCAACTGGTATCGGTTCATACCCGCTTTTAAGTATCATCCAAATCGTATGGCAATAGGTTGCCATATCTTGTGTGCGATGACTGCCTTGAAGAAGATCTCTGCCCAGAACCAAAATTTAGCAGTATGTGGCATTGAGTGCGGCACCTCTTTCGATTCCAACCACTTTTAATAATAATAAATGATTTCTGAATTCTGAATACTTATAATCTTTTGAGCAAACGTATCGTGTACAAAACGAAACTCTTAATGATTTTATGCAACGCATCCTGTCTGTCGCCGAGAATCTAAGAACTATATAACTTTCAGAATATTTATGTGTGCGACATAATATATATTATTATTTGCAACTAGGAGCACTTGATTACTTTTTATAATACTGTACCCTACAGAAGCAAGCATCTAGGACAATACAAAACAAAACTAATTTATCTCATTTCGTTACACATATTTTCATCATCTTCAGATACTCGTAGCTTTCAACAACAACATATATAAAGTACACTCACTCGTATACGTGTGGGCCGAAAGAAGTAAAATACTTTGCGTTGGAATTTGAATTATTTACACCAACACTAAGGTGAGACAAGCAAAATACAACAACAAAAAAAAGTTCGGATTAAATAGAAAATGAAAAGAAAAGACTACAACAACAAACAAAAATTCAAGAATCATTGCGACATTTATCTAATTAATGGTTATAATTGCTAATAAATTTTCCTAATTTACGAGCAGGAAATTTTTGTGCTGTTTTGTTTCATTAAGATTTTAAGAATTTCATTACAATTTTGTGCTATTCGAAAAGATTTATATATGTATCTCATACACACACACACACACACACCAGTACACTATAAGGTATTCAACGCATCGCAAGGTAGAAATCAACAGTGAAATCAACAGTTTTTCCTCCTTAGGGTTAAATAACGAAAAGTATTTTTGTCGTATTTCGGCGAGGGTATTCCTAAATGATGGATGATGTCCCATGTTTTATATACACACAATACATGCATACACATCCTAATACACATACAGCAATTTGGAAAAACCTGTTAGCCCATTTCACTGTTGTGCTATTTATAATCGTCAATTTTCCTCTTGTCATACGACAAGTGTGAAAATGTTGTTTTTCACGCATTACACTCATATCAACAATGTATATATTATATGATTTTGATTGATGGTCTAAAGTTAAAGTGTTACAATTTTAATTTTCCATCTAGATGACCATATATGTACACAAGTTAATTACACACACATACACTGACAAAACGAACAATCGTTTTATAGATTTTCTTTTTATAATTATTTACCAATGTTTATTATCGCCCCGACGAAATGAACACAGACGCATGTACATGTACAACCAACGTACGAGCTATATAAGACAATACGAAGAAATTATAATTCGGAATCAAGGGTCGAATATAATGAAAACACTCAATAAATCATTTTTACTGACTCGTAAAGAAAATGTTTGAAAATTGTTCCTTTCCTTTATATAAATATATAATGCTGAGGATGCTGGATGAAATGAAGAAAATTCTTTTGGAAAATAATTACATTGTCCATCAAACTATATAATACATTACAGGAAAAATAAAATTGACAAAATAAGTTTATGCGGGGGTGAATCTATTTATGCGTATGTAGTGTTCGTTGATAAGGGTGAAGAATCGAACATGTTCTATTGTGATAAACATTAGATGACAATTTTTAAATGATAAGAGTTGTAAAATTTGTCAAATGTGAGAAGTTCGTCTCCGACAAAATGCGAATTTTTCACCTACAGATCTGATAAAATATTTTTACAATATTCGCTTCCTAACATTCAGCTGGTAGGGAGGAATGCAATGAGTATAGATAGCTCCACGAAAATCGGATTTGTTTGCTATAATGGCCTAAAGTAGGACAAAACATTCGAACTGCGATTGCAAAGCTAGAAACAAACAAGCCAAACTTTTTTAAAGGAGGTTAAAGCTGAGAAACTTAAGTTTATTCAATTGGATAAGATTCTTTGCAGAGAGAAATTACAACGCTTTACATACTCGCACTAACGATCAAGATTTACATCACCGAAAGGTTTATCTATACTAAGCTGTAGAGGAACGGAGCTTAGTTTACTGATCAGGTGATCAACTAACATACTGATTTGCCGATAAAATGGAAATTACTAGCTAATTGAATTTTCCGAAACGAAAGCCATTTTGCGCCTGAATGTGAGAGCATCCAATTACGACGATGTTTCACCTGACCACTAATCAGTTATAATAAAGTTGAGCACTGATATTCTAAAGAATGGGATTAATTTAGGAAGCAGTCGAAATAAATATAAATATTTCGCGTAGCACACCAGCTGAAATAGATGAGGTTGCAGAAAAATTAAAAGCTTCATCATCTCCTTTAATCGTTTTACTTGTTTTAATCGTAACACTAATGGTTTAAGTTTCGCATTAAAGGAATGTAACGGATCATGTTGCCGTGGCGGCACATGCTGGCGTCGGGTGAGTCAGTTGGGAGGGCTCATCTAATGCAACCACCGTACAGAAAAATAAAAAAAAAATCATGTGCCTTTTACTCGACCCATTATCAACACATCGCATTACCACACATCACAGACACACACCACTTACTAAAACTTAACCGCACATTTTAATTTGAAACTAAATTCAGTGCACAAGCATGGTCAGCAGCTCCGATAAATGAGATCACCACGGTTAATCCGGCTCCACTTGACCACAGAAGAAATAACTGCATCCAGATAGCACCAAAGAACACGATGTCGAATATTCGCAGGAACGGTTTATTCCACTAAAGGTGTAAGCTGCTGTTTTTCCTTGTCTTACCGCAACTCTTCACATCAACGATGGGTTAACTCGTTGATATGTATTGAATTTCACGTGTTTCTCTTTTCCAAGACAACAACGTGAACGACCAACAAAATTTGATGGTAACACAACGGTGGTTTCGCGACACGTCTCTTGCCCACCACTGCGGAATAAATATATATCGCCACGAGACTACGATAAAGCTGAGTGAACTTATAATTGCTTTCTCTCACGCAATTTTGTATGTACAGCAAATTGAAATTAATTTTTAAGTTTTTATTTGCTTTATTTTTAACAATTTTTCAATTTTTAATAATTTGCGTGGATGATGTTTCTAGTCTTACATCTATTTCAACTCTAAAAAAAAAATTGTTCTCCCTCAAAAATCTAAATTAGCTTCCCCTCAAAAAAATTAACGCTCTTAAGTAGAGGTAAAAACAAAAACATCATCACGACTCAACAATCGATTAACAATATTGCAAAAATCGATAATCGATGCAATTAGTGCATTTACAATATATGTACATGTATTCTTTCTCGTCAAAAAAAATTATTTAAAATGATCTTGATTTAATCAAATGATTTTCGCCTAGGGTAGAATTACCGACCGTTACAAAACAGATGCGTTGCAAATTCGCAATCGAGGCAGCATAGGCAGACGCAACTGAAGGTCGATATCACGTTGAAGTACATAAAAAATGTATTAATGACAGCCAGTGATGTTTATCCACTTAGTATTCATGGTTTGATATCCTTGCAGTGGTAGACGCCCAATAGTTTGCCATCTTCGTCTTCAATTTCATAATTGACATTTCCCACACGACTACGAACTTTAGCTTTCCGAAACTTAGGAGCAAATTTGGCACAAAACTGTGCGCCAGCATGGCTCTGTGGATGTTCTCTAACAAAGACAGTTGATCCCGGATCATACGAGACGGGACGACTACGAAGGTTGTAATAACGGGAATATCTAGCATACGCTTGCTCTAGGTTCTTCCTGACCTGTACGTGAATCTCTTGCATTCTGTCGTTCCAGTGGTTTACTTCAACTTGACTCTCGGTAAGGCAACCTAATTGCCGAAGCAACTTGTACTCATCACCGTGCTTAATACGTTGGTAGCCGAATAACATGACATGTGGGCTAAAAGAAGCAGAATCATGAATTGAATCTCGAAGTGCTGCGCCGATCTCGCTTATATGTAAATCCCAATTACGATGGTCCGTTTTCACGTAGGTCCTAATAGCAGCCACTATCGAACGGTTAACTCTCTCGGAGGCATTTGCCTGAGGCGAGTAAATAGCTGTGCGCATATGTGAAATTCCGAATAGGTCAACCAGACGCTTGAATTCTTTTCCCACGAATTGCGGGCCGTTATCAGAATGGATTACTTCGGGAACTCCATACACAAGGAACATTTCGTTCCGTAAGTAATCCACAATCTTCTGAGCGGAACCTTTCGAAAGAGGTTTGAGGAATACAAATTTTGTCAATTTGTCCGTCACAATCAGAATCATAGTGTTCCCTGACTTAGATCTTGGATAGGGTCCCAACAGATCGACGTATAGTTTTTGCATAGGGCGTTTTGGAATAATCGTAGGATGAATGGGTGGTCGAAGAATCGCATTAGGTGGTTTGGAGATCTTACAATCCTCGCATTTACCGATGAAATCACGAACGTGTTTACTTAGACCGGGCCAGTAGTAGTACTTGCGAATTCGTTCAATTGTTTTCCGCACTCCACAGTGGGAGGCTGACGGATCGGAATGTTCCTGGATTAACAAAGCTTCGCGTAATTCGCTAGGAACCCATAGTTTCCAGATCGGTACATCTGATATTGGAGTGTTTTTAGATGGCTCCACGCGAATATAGATTCTATCTTCCTGAATTTTCAGGTTAGGGTACTGAAATGGAAAACTTTCAATTTTATGTTTAAACGTCATATATTCGTCACTTTTGAAGTAAGTAGAATTTAGATCAAGAGCCTCGATCAATGAAATACAATTGTCTAACTCCTCTTGAGTGTCACAGAATGCCCTGGATAGAGCATCCGGCACGACGTTGAGAGAGCCTTTTTCGTGAACTATCTTGAAATTATATGGTTGGAGCTTGAGACTCCACCTCGCAAGCCTACCATGCACATCCTTTAATGACATAAGCCATCGAAGGGAAGCGTGATCAGTCTTTACTGTGAACGGGAAGAGTTCAATATAAGGACGAAATTTTTGTATGGACACTAACGCGGCAAGGCACTCCAACTCCGTAATGGAGTAATTACGTTGCGCGCTGTTTAATTTTTGGGACACGAATGAGATGGGTCGCTCATTCCCCTCCTCGTCCAGTTGATACAGTACTCCACCAACACCCTCGGTACTTGCGTCGCATCGAATGTGGAACGGTTTCGAGTAGTCTGGGTTTACGAGCACCGGAGCTGTGCTTAGTAGTACCTTTAGTCGTTCGAAAGCATCCTGGCACTCCACGGTCCAATTAAATTTCCGACCCTTCTTTAATAAGTTGGTGATTGGTGTTGAGATGTCGGAAAAATTGGGAATAAAGCGTCTGTACCATCCGGCCATGCCCAATAAACGACGCGTCTGTTTAACAGTCGTTGGGGCCGGAAAGTTACAAATAGCTTCCACTTTATTCGGATCCGTTCTCAAGCCGGATTCTCCTATGATAAATCCAAGGTATGGGATCTCTCGCATAACAAATTTGCTTTTGCTCAAGTTTATCGACAAGCCTGCTTTGGAAAGCATTTGAGCGGTATTTGCAAGGAGGCTTACGTGTTCAGTAAAGGTGGAGGAGACGATGAGCAAATCATCCAGATATACAAAAATTTTATGTTTTAGTTGGTGAGGAACGATTCTATCCATGAGACGAGACATGGTTTGCGGCGCGTTGCATAAACCGAACGGCATCACCCGAAACTGATACAGTGGTCTGCCGAAAACTGTGAATGCCGTTTTCTCCTTTGCTACCTCTGACAGTGGGATTTGCCAGAAGGCATCTTTCAGGTCTATCGCTGAGATAAATTTCGTATCGCTCAGCCGACCGAGTAACCCATCTATTAGAGGAAGAGGAAACGCATCCTTTTTCGTTATGGCATTTAGCTTTCGGCAGTCCAAACAGAGTCGGGATTTACCATTTGGCTTGCGTACAAGATGAACTGGGGAGCTCCAGGGACTAGCGCTCACCTCAATCACTTGCATCTCCAGCATTCGATCAAGCTCGGCATAAATAAGATCTTGCACTGCTGGTGACACATTATAGTGTTTTTGTTTGATCGGGTGGTGATCGCCGGTGTCAATGTGATGTTCTAGAAGTGATGTGCGACCCAACCCATGTTTTTCGAACGATAAAAACATGGATCTCACATTTTCTAGCGCCTCTTGTTCCTCCATTGTGAGAACATGCTGATTAGAACTCGGTTCTACTACCGAAATTTGATTGACAATTTGAGGGGCTAGGTGGAATAACGACCAAAAATCTACACCCAGATAGAGTTCGCTCTGTAAGGTTGGAACTATATACAACTTCATGTTGTGTATCTCATTATTATAACGGACTGAAGCTTCGATAAAACCAACAATTTGGTTTTTTGAACCATCCGCGGTCTTTATCACTGAGGTGATGCGCCTTATGGGTAGCTTTAACTTATTCAGAGTGGTTTGAGCGTTCTTTCCCAAAATGCTAATAGAGGCCCCGCTATCCAGGAGACCTACGATAGGAATACTATTTATGGAGATCTCTACATGGGGCCTGGGGTCTTTATCGTCTTTTAATAGGAAAGAGCTACATATTTTATAGAACAGTTTACGATGAGCCCAGTATTTCGCACTACGATTGGATCGTTTACTGTTTTTGTTAGATGGGTTGTCAGTTTTGAATAATTCGGCAGTTTTTTCCGTCTGGGTTGATGAATTGACGTATGTTTTAGCATTTGCATGAGTACTATCTTCATAGTGAGAATTGGGTTGGAAAAAACAACTGTCCTGGTTTATGACTAAGTAGTCGTTATTGTTGAGCGAGGTACGCCAGGTCGATCCACGCTCGTCATCGGGTTTTCCGAGACAGGATTACATTGCGGGCACGATTTAACTGTGAATCCCGGCTTATTGCATTTATAACAAATTAAAGGGTGAGGTTTGGTTTCGCTGCGATTATGGTTAGCTGAACTCGTGTTTCTCCAATTAGAATTAACTGAACATAAGTGCTCTTCTTCTAGATTCTCTGAGATTTCGTTAACACGAGCTGGAAATTGACGAAGACCCGGAGCGCCAGATGTATCACGCATGTCAAATTGTGATCTTGACCATAATTGTTCGTACCTCTGGCAGACCGTTCGCAATTCATCGATCGTAGCGAACTTAGTCTGTAGCGTAACCGTTTGCAGCTGAGAGTGCATATTTTCACGCAATATCTCGATCAGCTCGGTTTCACCAAAACGGTTTGATAATCTGCCATTTAAAGATTGAATCTCGAGTGAGAAATCGTTAAAAGATTCCTTATGTTTTTGCACCCTACGTTCGAGGAAGCGGCGAGTTGCTCTTTCAGATTCGTGGCTAGAGAAACGCGAAAGCAAACCTTTGCGTAAATCGTCCCACGAGTCTGACGGGTGATCGCGCGTAAAAATCCACAGCCATTTTTCAGCCATACCTGATACGAAATTATGTATCAAGGAGGGTAGCCGATGAGTGGAATAGCCATCGCGACGGGCGAGAGTCTCCAAGCGGAACACGAAATCGTGTACGTCCAATGTCTTAGGATCACCATCAAACATTATTTTCCACTTAGGATTAAGCGGACGTGAACTGAAGGATTCAGTTTGTCCCAATTGGTGAATTGGATTGGATCCGTATATGTTCGGAGTTTGATGTCTCGGTAAGACAGGCCACTGATTGTTGCTTAAATAAGGAATTTGATGAGACTGATAATTCGGTGAATATGACATGCTATGTTGCATAGTTAAAGCAGGCCTTAGGTTTGGATTAATCGCAAACGGTGGGCTGGTGCAATGCCCAGACGACATGATGACCGGAGGATTTGGTTGACTCCATGACGAAGAAGTGTAAGCTTGAGGCATGTGTGTAGCCTCTGGAATAGTTTTAGCAATAGCTTGTGTTAATAGTGTATTCTGTTGTGAAACGAACAAATGAGTTGACAGACCGAACAGAGAAGTTGAAGGGATGTCAGAAGGATTCACTATGTTCGATGTTACCGGAGGGGTATAATCATGAGTCTGGTCGACGGGATACATCACAGGCTCAGTAATGATTGGCTTTGGTTCAGATATATTAGTATCGATCGGGCCCGAGGATGTGGTTTCTAATGTTGGTACTAAGGTAGCGTTGGGATCAAACCGTTTAGGAATTGAACCACTTTGCCTTTCCTCTAATGTATTAACCACTTCCTGTGCCTTACGACGAAATTTAGTTATCCAATTAATCAGACCTTGGAGTTCCCCGAAGGAATTCTTCAAGCGTTGTAATCGATGACGCCAAAGTATCAGCTTAAACTGTACACACTCTAGGTCACTGACGGTAGCTTGCGCGAGCTTAATCCTTTCGATTTCGTCATAAACATGACCGGCAGCATCGATTTCTTGATTGGGATTTATCGTAATATGCGACTTTGCTGGAGCTAGAGATTTATCCGCCTGTTCTTTTACTAAGGTTTCGATTAACTTGTTTCTAGCAGTTATATCAGTGAGATCTATTTTTCGAACTAACAATTCGACTTCGTATTCTTTTTCTGATAGGGCGTCTACCCATTTTTCGAAAATGACGGCCATGCTGAACACTTACCAGTGTTGAATATCAAATTTAAATACGTGGCTTGTACTGAGTCGATGTGGTTTAATTTAAAAAAAAACGTATATAACTCTTCAATCAAGTTTGCATATGCTTTCTCGAGGTTGGTCGATAATCCTAAAAGGTGATAGAAAAGAACAATTGTAAGTGATTTTATATAAACACAGTGCGCTTCGCGCCAAAATTCTATTAATATTAGAAAAATTATCAATAAATATGCAGGCATGTATATATTCATATAGATATGAATATATACATTCATCCATGTAAATATGTATAATAAATTTGGTATGTAATTAATTAGTTATAATTCAAATGAGGTTAGAAAATTAAAGGATATATTAATAATAAAATTGATAATTAAACTTAAATAATACTATGATAAGTAAATAATAATATATAAGAAAGAAAATAATTAATAAAAAGATAATAATAATAATTAATAAATTGTAAATATAATTGTAATATTACAAAACGGAGTATGGTATGTGTCATGCTATGTGAGCGAGAATATATATATTTTATATAGTTGATAACAGAGAGGATTTTGTTTTCACTGAATTTAAAACTTTTATTGTGTTCAAGGTCATCGTCAGACCAGGCAAACACGTGAGATATCAAAAAAAATCATTAAAATTCGATCACGTGTTGACCCACTATGAATGATTGGCCCTGTTCACGAAAGATGAGTTAGACAATTGTATTTCATTGATCGAGGCTCTTGATCTAAATTCTACTTACTTCAAAAGTGACGAATATATGACGTTTAAACATAAAATTGAAAGTTTTCCATTTCAGTACCCTAACCTGAAAATTCAGGAAGATAGAATCTATATTCGCGTGGAGCCATCTAAAAACACTCCAATATCAGATGTACCGATCTGGAAACTATGGGTTCCTAGCGAATTACGCGAAGCTTTGTTAATCCAGGAACATTCCGATCCGTCAGCCTCCCACTGTGGAGTGCGGAAAACAATTGAACGAATTCGCAAGTACTACTACTGGCCCGGTCTAAGTAAACACGTTCGTGATTTCATCGGTAAATGCGAGGATTGTAAGATCTCCAAAGCACCTAATGCGATTCTTCGACCACCCATTCATCCTACGATTATTCCAAAACGCCCTATGCAAAAACTATACGTCGATCTGTTGGGACCCTATCCAAGATCTAAGTCAGGGAACACTATGATTCTGATTGTGACGGACAAATTGACAAAATTTGTATTCCTCAAACCTCTTTCGAAAGGTTCCGCTCAGAAGATTGTGGATTACTTACGGAACGAAATCTTCCTTGTGTATGGAGTTCCCGAAGTAATCCATTCTGATAACGGCCCGCAATTCGTGGGAAAAGAATTCAAGCGTCTGGTTGACCTATTCGGAATTTCACATATGCGCACAGCTATTTACTCGCCTCAGGCAAATGCCTCCGAGAGAGTTAACCGTTCGATAGTGGCTGCTATTAGGACCTACGTGAAAACGGACCATCGTAATTGGGATTTACATATAAGCGAGATCGGCGCAGCACTTCGAGATTCTCACCAACTTATATTACAGATTACTCTTTGTGGCAAGAAAGAATGTCAAAATGCCAGTTAAATGAGATCCATAGTCCTGACGGTGGATCTCATTTAAGTGCATATTGTTCGAGAAAAGATTGATCTAAGAAAAGTATTTTCCTCTCATAAAGCAACTATTAATTTTGAATTACCTGAGCAAAATAATAATGATTCATTATTCAAGCCAGTGGCGTAACTACAAATATATAGCCGATTGTTACGTGGTGGAAAATGATTGACTCGTTTCTGGTCGCATACGTTGGCCGTTCTGTCTGGATTTTCTGCTGCAATCGGATCAATTGTCGGCTTCGGTGTCGATAGGCCGTATATTAGCGTATATAGAAAGGCCTCACCTTTCTTAATATACGCTATTTTGCGCTTGAGGTTATCGTAATGGATCCATTTTTCATTGCCAGTGACAATACGATGCAAAATCGACATATTTTTGTGGCGCTCGAGTAGTATTTCGAACATGCAAAATTGTTTTTCCATGTCTCTTGGCTTCAAAACGAATGTCACCCAACTTCCCATCTCTTTTGGATGAATTCCAAGTCTTTAAAACGTCTCGAAATTGTTACTTTAACAATTCCTAATGATTCTGCAAGTTCTTCTTGCGTTTGACATGAATCTTGATCGAGTAATGCCTCCAATTTGGACATTTTTTACTTCAGCTAATTCATGAAACAATTCTTCAAGACATGACAAAGACCACGAGACCACGTTCCGTGTTGCGATGTGCCTCCCAATGTTGGCCTCCCTATCCGCAGCGCGGGGTTTGCACTCTTGTAGCTACACCACTGATTCAAACCAATCAAAGACTATATAAGTCCGACTATAAAAAACTCCGCGAAAATGAATATCGGTAAATTGATAGGAGAATTATCTGATAGATGTTTCAAACTATTAACATTCATATTCAACGCGATAATGCGAGCCAACTATATACCTCAAACATGAAAACAATTATTTTTCACAACTTTGGATAAGCCTGACCAGCGACAATTAATTTCAGGAATCCGAACCCAAAATGGATCTATAAAACAAATTCATAGGATTTTAAATGCCATCAAATACTCCATCGAGGAAAAAGAATATGTTTCCGTATAGTCTTTCGTAATGTAGCTCAAACTTGACAAGATTGATTAATAAATAAAATAAAAGAAATTCGATAAACTGTCTTCGATATAAATAAACAAAACGTCACAATAACTGGCTTAACTTAACTGTCTTGGTGATCCAATAGGTGATCGGACATGGGCCAATATTCTACTTGATACACAAGCAAACTTTCATACGTTTCATACCTAACTCAGCAACAATATTAGCATTTGATGGTGATACAGATTTGATGATGTCACAACAAATGTCACACTGCTTCAAGAGATTAAAAAATTATTTGTGCATAATCGAGAATTCACTAAAAAACTGGTGAATAAAAATAAATCAACTAGGTGAGGTTGTTGTGGCTGCTATCGCACACTTAGACCGGCGATTGGTCCGTTGTGATACCACTCTATGTACGGCCACGGGTCGGCCCATGGATTCTAAACACGACAGGTCAGATATGTTAATTTTTACACCACCGATCGTACCGCCCAAACGATCGAAGGTGAAAAACACATTTTGCATTAACCACTGTGCCACCTGGGCGGTATAAATCAACTAACAACACATTCACTCTGAATAAGTGCACGTGTCCACCTTATTACAAACTAAACGGTACACACAATAGTATAATATAGATGTACACCTTGACCAAAGACTTACAGACTAGCATTGGATTATATCGAAGCGAAACGCAAACAAATAATAATATTTTTTTTCAAAACTTCTTAGTAATAGGAAGGACATGGAAACGATCTTTAAACAATGAAGTCTTATTCAGTAGTGGAGATATTCAGTAGTGGAGAGCCACCAAAGCATAAAACCGAGAACCCCTTAAACAAACCCAAGTGCAAATTCATCAAAATTTTATTATTTTTATAATAAAAGAGCAGTTGGAGCGGGAGGTACCGGGTTCGAATCCGATTCGAGGCAGGATGCAAAATGGGTTTTTCACCTTCGATCGTTTGGGCGGTGCGATCGGTGGTGAAAAATGAACATATCTGGATCCTCTGTCGCGTTTAGAATCCTTGGGCCGACCCATCTTTACTATAGGCCTGACATGGAGCTATGCAATGCGCAGATGGTTCTACGAAAAGACTCGGACCTATAGCCGTATAGAGTGGTATCCCAACGGATCAAAATTGGTCTAAGTGTGCGATAGCAGCCACAACAACTTAACTTTTTTTTTTTTATTATTTTTATTTACATTATTGTTGGTGCTCCAGTCGAAACACCAATAATAATGAGGTTTGTACAAGTGATTACAGTTCGAACTGAAGATGCATCCCAATGCATAAGCAAACAATATTAAAACAACCTAGGTATAAACGACTGAATGAGAGGCAATTTGACTTATGAGCCCTTCATATATATGGTAGATTCAGAGTAATACGTCTTAATATTGGTTAACTTAAAAATTACAATAATTTCAGCTTATATGCTTTGATTACTTTTTGTAAGGTTCGAGATTAAATTCATTGGCAGCATTAAATAAACCATTTTTAAAAATTGTTACAACCATCTGAAAGCACTTAATTTAAACTGCTGCATCAATCAGAGATCAGGGCAAATTTTACGAGCTGACTTCTGTTTTTCACTCTTGTCAAGATATTCTTAAAGCGATCAAACAAGAGATTTTGGTCCTATTCATATATCTATATCTTTCTAAGTGAATTATAGTGTCTAAATTACCATTTCTGCGAGGATCTGCATGAGATCCTTAAAAACAAATGTAGCACATAATAACATCACACTCAAGCTGTGACCAAAGCTAAGTCAATATGCAAAATCTTAAGGTTTTCCAAAATCCACATTGTCACCTGTCTATAATTGAACCTGCCACGCATTGGTCTTGTAGTAATGCAAATTCTAGAGGAGTTATACCATTTCACGTATACTATTGTGCAATAGGGTTAAAAGCTATATTGGTGAAGCAGTTTTTTTGATATCGTTTTTTTGAACATCAGGATTTTGAAAAGTTATATCAATTAATATAATATAACTATCGATGGAAAATGTCAAAATTTATGGCTTTACATATAGGGGTTGTATAGTGCACGATACCCTTCAGAATTTATAACTGAATGTTGAATGTAATTTATATGGACTCAATTTGTGTATAGTATCCCGACAAAAACATCTAGTACGACATAATTACAGGAATAAGAATGCCTTGCCTTGTTTGAACACAGTTTGAATTTTATAATTTAGGGAACCCTTATAACATCGCATGTCTTTTTGTGAAAATGTTTGGTTCTCGCCGAACTTGTGTCCGAAAAAGCCCAATATTTTCGTTTGGGCGGACAGAATGTGATCCGAGTGTATGCTTTGATAAATGAGGACATGGAGTTTGTTGAAACATAATTCATTTTTTTAGTAAGATCCTAAATAAAGACTCCGGTTAAAGCGGACAAAGGGTGCAGCATCTTTTAGTTCTTTTTAAAACTAACGGATATTTCGGTGCTTATAACTTTAAAGCCATCGGTTTAGTGAAAGAAAGCCAATATTATTTTTAATGCTAAATTTTTCTACGCCATGAAACCATCGTTATGGACACTAACCTCTTGGTCTTTTGGAATGCAGAGTAATGAGGGCTCCAAGATACTTGAATTTCATCACACCTTCAAACGTATGGTCACCACTACTGAAATCAATTGCATCTTGGTCTCCTTAACCAGAGATCAGATATTTACTTTGCGACTGTAACTTTGTACTCATTAATTTAGACGTTAAAGGGAACACAATACGGTTCTAGTCGATCAAGTAATTTCTTTCACAGGTATCATCTGCCTATGCAAAACGTTGAAAGGATTGGCAAAATCAGCGCATCTCCTTGGAAATACTTGGATAGAATCATCCATAGGGAAACAAATTTTGGTGATTGACCGATTTGGAGGAAATCTTCCTTGGTTTGAATGCAATCTACCACTAGAGGTGCAATTTTTAGCAAGATTAATGTACGATAATAACTTGTAGTATACCATATGTACAGAAGAATTGAACTACGATAATTTGAAATTTAAGTGATCACTCTTTTCAATGATTGATGAAAGACTTCAGTTCACCATAGCAATCGATTAAATTCAAAAATACAGTTCAATAAAGTTTCTTCCTCGAACATCGAGAGAGTTTACAAATTGGTCCCGGAAGGCACTCGACTGTCTTTTCAATGAAGCCTATTTCCTCATCATCGGTTATGTGAACAAGCAAAATTGTCGTTTTTGAAGCCCAGAAATTATACACTTGACAATAGAACACCCAAAACTACATAGTGGTGGTTCGTTATGAAAGATGGCCCAAGGCATAATTGAAGCAGTGAAACTAAGTTGTGAAGCTCTACTTTTATCCGTCTAAGAGCTGCAATTTCACTCCTTTGGGATATTATTGGTGAGCATCCGAACAACAAATATAGTGTTAATTATTCAGAGACGATTTAGACTTTAAAAGCTTCAATTAAAGTGACTACATTAAAATGAAATAGTGAATCAACTTCAGAGGTTTGATTCTCTATTTCATTTAAGGACGATGTTTCAGGACAATGAATTTTTTCCGGGGAATGTACAAAAAGTTAAGTCGACAAATGGAACTGCCCGATGAGCAATATGCAAGAAGTGATTCCTTTAACATAAACAATACATTTTTCACCTCCTGGTCTGAAGAAATTTGCATTACTTAAATATGAGGTGCTTCAACTGCTATAGGTATTTCAAGTAATTGATGTTTTATTTAAAAACTTTATAAATCACGATCTATCCAATTAACTGTATAATTTTAATTGAAAGTGCAGGCTTTCACGATTTCGTAGAATATAAATAACATACATCAGGTGGATGAGTAAGGTCACTGACTGGCTGTTATAGTGATTTTACTAGCATCTAAAAATTAGCTAAGATATGAAAATTAACCTAACAATGCATCGCAGGATTCTATTTTGAACTGTCTTGATTTTGATATTTGTCTTCTTGGCACAACCCAAGAAGACAAATTGGCCATTCGAGTTGGCTAGTTGGCTACTATTTGTCCATACAAGTTTCAGAATTAGTTTGTATAACAGCAGTTTGTTGTGGATTGCTAGCTTAGATAGTCGTCCTAAGAGCCAATACATTTTTCTGAATTTTATGTTTAGTTCATCTCGTTTTGTTTTTTTATGTGTTACTTCCCAGTTTAGCATCTAAAGTCATGCCAAAATATTAAGCAGTTTTCACTTCGATTGATTTTGCTTTACTAAATTTGTTTCGCCATTTCTTTGTCCAGTTACATATCAGGTTAGTATAGTCTTCTGTCAATTACTAGTAAAGTCATTGATGTTCTTTGCTGTTTCAAGTAGTGTCGTGCCATCGGCAAAAGTCGCCATTTTTGCTTTTGTAATTGGTATATCTCTAGTATATAGGAAACACAGATTAGTCTAAGAACACTCCCTTGTGGTACTCCTACGATGTTATTTTTCTTGTGTTCGGGACTATTCACTCTCATACCTTACTCGGAAGTGCCTCTTTTATATGTATGATTTTAAAGTTTGAAAAACTTGCTCCGGAAGATCTCGGTGCAGTTTGAACTCTCACCTCTGGTGCCATACTTTGTCACATTGCACTACATGAAGCAATATGGTTGAGCATATTTGTTTGCTTTCTAGTGATTACTCGCTTACATCAGTAGTTCGAAGCCAAATTTACCATGTGTTGATTTCCAAAGACCGAGCTCAGTTTGTCCAATACGTGAGATCTCTTCAGTCGTCAACAAAATTCGTAGACAGTAACCATTGTCTGCTCACTGCAAATATACGATGGAAATTTTTGTACAAGTCAGGGAGAACAGGGGAATATAAAACGCAATTCTCCTGTGAAGGTCTGATAAATGAAGAAACGCAATGAAAATATCAAGGTCTTAAATATCAAGAAGTAGCATTTTGCGATCAAATTGACAATCAGAAAACGTGAATACTGGGAAGTATTCCCACATGTATCAGCTGTATACCCTCAAATACAAACCGCAGAGATGTTCACCGTGGCTATATTGCTTGCATTAATTCAGAGCTCTTGATATTCGGAGGGCCTACTTTAAGGAACTGTCTTTTCGATCTTGTTCGATTGGTATGGCGAAATGAAATTATGTCTGAAGAATGGAACGTGGCCGCGTTATGCTCAATATTCACGAAGGGTGATCGCTTGAAATGCGAGAATTATCGCAGCATAGCTCTCCGTTACAAATTACTGTCATACATTATCTTGGGAAGAATTACTCCTTTGGTGGAGGAAATTATCGGTGACTTCCAAAAAGGATCATCTTATTTCATCTTATTCCGACAATCTAATCAACTTCATGCATATGGAGATGATATCTGTGGGATTGGATTAAATGGCAATGGTGTGAAAGTGATACTTGACCCACTGGAACAGTGTTCAGCTTCCGTTGATCTCAAAATCAATGAGTCCAACCTTAACATATTCGAGACCAACACGCATTTGGTTTCAGTAGTAGTAACCACACGTTTGAAGGAGTAATGAGATTCAAATGTGGGATAAGATATCAAGGTTCAGCTTGTCGCTGTAAACCATGCTTTGTATGCTGCAATTGTATAAAGTGTTGAATAGACCCCTTGTCATGTATGGATGTGAGCGTTGGAACTTGACGGATGAGTATGAAAGGTGTCTTGTAACGTTCAAAAGAAATCAAAAGGCAGTGAGTTCACTGGCTCGGTCACATACATCGATCTTTGAAGGGAGAGCCGCTTTTCGGTAGGCGAAGAGGTAACTGTTGCATGGCAACACCATGCACATGGCAGTTGCCATACATGACCCCAATTGGAAAAAGTACCTCCTATTGGATCACTCTTTATTAGTTTAACGACCTCTAACTCGACGCTTATAAAACTGGTACCACAATATATCGAGTGGAATACAAACACCCAATTGCCCATGTCGACTATTAATTTACCAGTAAAGCCAAATTCACACCTATATACAGCATTCAATTAGACACAAAAAAAAACAAAAGTGATCGCACAAACAATTTGTGCATCTAGGGTGTAAATAAAAATATTCTTCTCATCTTTATGTACACAAAAACAATAATGTGCAAATCGATCGGACATTGATAATTAATTAAACACGCGAATGAATGATTCTTGTTTCGTTTTCATTCCTTACCAGAACAAACACAAACAAGTACAAGAAGAAAATACATCGAGGAGAGATGATTCTTTGTGTTTTATCAATTATGCATGTGAGTAATTTTTTACGCCTGTGTTTTATTTTTTTGTCTTAAGACTCTTATACAGTTAAAAACCAATTACCTACCATTATACCATATAGTCATTATCTTATTAATTAGCGCAATGATACCGTATATCTACATATTTGATAAGATGTAGATGCAGGAAATAATAAGCACGATCGAATCGAATTAAATTCGCGCTTTGTCGTATTAGATGTGTATAGATGATCAAAGACGCGGACATTTTTTTCTTAATAAATAATTTAATTATCCAATTAAGATAAAACCATATCGATGTCACTTAAATTATAGAGTATATATATTCTAATCTTGTGTACCATTAAATTTAGAAATTTTATAATAATAATCATAATATACGGATAATAGTGTGCACAGCTTTTATCATAAAGTCTTATTATGATTTTCTTATTCGCAGCGGTGCTAACATGAAGATGAATAATGTACCAGTGTACATCTAACATATAATTTTTGTTTTTTGTGTTTTGTGCAATAATCCCTTTATTTAAACGATTATTACATTCAATTACCATTAATTTTATTTTTTTAACGATCCATTTAAATGATAAAATAAAAAATGTAATAGTAATAATATTAATAAGAATAATAATAATAAGAATAAGAATAATAATAGTAATGATAATGATGAAGAAGAAATTAAAGAAATATTTTAAGTAGATGTTATTATATTAAATATTCTTGTGTTCTTACTTTTTATTATATTACATGGTTATTGTCCATCAGACGGTGTTAATTTTATTTTCGTTTTCTTATGTGTGTTAAGGGAAAAAAATTCGTTAAGAATTGTTTTAAAACAAATATGATTATTTTAAGGTGATAATTGATGTATTTGACTGGATGGAAATTTTCATTTGTTTTTTCATTCTTATCATAATTATAATTATTACTTAGGTAAATAATACATGTAAGTAAAAATATGATATATATACACTCCCGAGCAAGTGAATCGACTTAAAAAGATTCGCGCGCACATAACACTTCGATTGAATAAGACGAAGATTTACTGATCATTATGCTATAATCTGCTTCCAATTTGTTACGATTTGAACCAAGTAGCATAAGCCATGTTGGTGGGACTTTGAAGGAGTAGAATTCCTCTATAACCCAGAAAGAAGTTACTAGAGAAATAAAATTCAATCTGAAGCAACTACCAAAGAAAGCTATCGCTAAACTATAGCACACTTGCTTAATGCTGTTATTAGATTAAGGCATGTTCCTTCTGCCTATATTATATGTTACCAGAACCAGGTAAACCGCCCAATGAAATGAAGCCAAATTGTATCGTTCGATATTCCTGCTCCCTATCATTTCAAAGTAAATGGAGAGATAACTCTTGCGGCCAATGAAGCCAATAATAGAAACTAGCGATCTTATACCGGACCACCAATTTGGATTCAGATGCAAACATTTAACAATTGATCAGGGTTCTGTGAACACTTTGATTGATCAGGGTTCTGTGAACACAGATATTATAGAAAAGGCGTTAGAAGTTAAACAAATTGGTTCGACCTTATTTCTGGATGTAGCAACAGCTTTCGATAAGGTATGGCACGAGAGTTTAATACATAAACTAAATGGTATATGCATCCGGGACCATATGTTGATCTTTTGAGATCATACATATCTGAAAGGCTTTTTAGAGTAAGACAAGAAGGGTCCCTCAAGGAAGTGTGCATGGCCCCAGTCTATACAAGTGATATACCACAGTCCGATCACGTAAGCATAGCAACGTTTACTGACGACCTCACTATACTAGCAACAGAGAAAAGTGTGGAAGAGGCGGCAAATAAGCTTCAATTTGCAAGTGTTGAAGTTCACCAGTGGACCAAGCGATGGAAAATCAAACTTAATGAACTAAAATCTGCTCATGTCAACTTTACGAATAAATCATTGGTGAATCCGCCGACAATCAGCGTAAGCGATGTGATGATGGCGTACACGATCTCTGCTATATACTTGAGTATGACACTGGAGTATGAAGAAGTTGATCTTAAATATAGACAATTGTACTGGCTAATTGGACAAAGGTCAAAATTAGGCATATGCAATAAAATACTGATTTACAATCAGGTTCTAAATCCGATCTGAATATATGGTATTCAGCTCTGAGGTTGTCTAAGAACTTTAACATCAAACTTATACAAAACTTCCAGAATAAAGTACTTCGGAGTATAGTGAATGCATCCTGGTACATTCAAAATAGTACTTATTTTCATAGTGATTTTGGGAAGCCGGATATAAAACACGAAATAAAACAAATTGCAACGGAGCATGAATCAAGGCTATATAATGAAACATGTCAATGTGGAAGCCTCTCGGCTACTAAATAATGATACTTTGGTTAGGAAACTCAAGAGAACCCTTCGAGCTCGTTAGTATGTGAGCAACTATACTTACCAAAGAACATTCATTGGTGCATCGCTGGATCAACAGTGACCACATTATATAGTTTAGTTTCTAAGAATTCACATGTAAATTGATGATTAGTCTGGAAAGACTATATAGTTTCGTAAATATTTCGAACAAGACATAATAATCTGTAGCTGAAATGCCGTAAATGGTCCTAAACCTGTTTTAAGTGAGACATTACGAACAATTTATACGTATTGGTGTATGTTGTAGGTGCATATTGTCATCAGGTGCATGTTACGTATTGGTTAAACAAAATATCAGGCCCATAGAATACCATTACAAGTTGTCGTACGGCGCGACTTAAACTTATTGAACTACTAGACTGACGACCCGTATCTCTAAGAAAATTAAAATGTAAACAAAACCAACCGATTTGTTATCACTAGAAAAAACAACAAACCATCGCTTAAGCAACCGGCACGATATTAAGGATCGGCACGTGGTACTTGCAATCATTAAGAAAACCTGGCACGTTTGACGACCTTATCACACATATAAAATACATTAATTTTCAAAAGAATAGGAGCGGTTTGCCTAGACGTAAGATCGTATCGGTCTTCAACAAAATTAGTACGCAATGTCAAATACCTGCGATCATTCTCCTATTAATGTTTACTAAATAAAGAAACGGAACGAAAATATCAAGATCTTGTCAGCAATAGGGTTTTGTGATCTAATTAGCAGTCTGACGAAGTGAACACTGTCTGGAAGTATTAAAAACCTCAGCTGTCGATGCTGTCAATGCCCAGCACACTCTCGGTATAGTGAAAACTAAGACCAAAAATGATTGGTTTGATGAGAAGTGTCGTCTTACTGTTGAGCAACGAAATATTGCAACGAGTTGAGCAAACTCGGTTTACAAAAGCGAGAAGAAATAAAGCGGTTCTGCTAGAGAGGAGCGCTAAACAAATTTTTAAATAGAAGCAACGTCGTAAACAATTATTTTTATTAAAAGTTGGCTGAAACACGAGAAGACAGTATTGATGTACAGTATTTTGTCTGGAATTGAACACAAGTAATTTGATGCGATCGAAAACCGGACAACTGCTGATGAAATGCTAGTTATCATTACAACTCTAAGAGACAATTAAATATGGAAAAAATATATTAATCAACATCCGGTTACACCTCCTGATAAAGTATTTCACTTTACGACAAGTAGATGTTGCTGAGCACATCAGCTTTAGAATTCAACAGGGCAAAGTTTTTAATGGTTTTTTTTATCAATGTGAAGAGGCGAAGAAGGTTCAGGTCCTCTGAAACTCAAGTGAAGACCAATTTAAGCCAAACAGAGGTTGCAATCCCTACCAATTTAGTGCTGGTTAGAGGATTTTTCAAGGAGTTAAGTTTTACTATTAGTGCAAAATATAATCTTCCGCTTGACGAAAAGTAAGGTATGTTCCAAAGATTTTGAGGGATAATCCCCAAGAACTACCAAAAGCTCTACGGCATGGTCTTAAAATAGAAATGACTTTTTGTAGCTTAAAATCCAGATGTTATACTTCCAAGAAAATTTATTATCCAGGAAAACACCAAGGTGTTTGAAGTAAGTAGAGCTAGTAACTTTACATCCGAAAAGTGATGGTACAGAAAAAGCTGCAGTGTTCTTATGTCTTGTAAATATATCAATGTTGGTTTTAGACGGATTCACATGTAAATCCTGACACCACTGTTTTATATTAAAAAGAGCGTGTTCAGTTAAATCTCACATAACCAACAGGTGCTTGCCTGATACTGTTAGAACCAGATCACCAGCATAACTACTAGTATAAAGTTTAACTAGAGTTCGTTAATGCCCATTTTTAAGAGGGTGGCTGTTTTTGGTGATTTATCTGATTAGATCGTGGTGTATTCCTCAGGTGGAATGGTTGGGACTGTTGAATAGTTTACTAAAGAACGACTTAGCGGTTTACTGGATGATCGTGTTGTATTTTAGGTTAGTATAACGGGCGATGTGTGAGGACTCTCGAGAAAGATGGTGATGGGGTGTGGGCAGATGGGTAAACATCTCGTAGATGGTGACTTAAAACAGTATATATTGTTTTGTTTGTGTAGGGGTTGCTATGGCTGGTTATCTTGGTGACTTTAGAAGCGATGGATCCTCGGATTTCTATTTGATGATTTACTCGTGTTTCAATAATTTGAAACAATTTCACATATAACTATCGCTCCAAGGATTTTAAAAGTAAATAAAAGTGAAAAGTTCAATTGTGCATTTATAATACAAAATTTATTGCAAGAAGGATGCAACCTTAGTTAAGTTCCAAGAGTATCCAAAATATTTCATGAAACATATACCTTCATTCGGAAAGTGTGCTGTATTCAAAGTCGATTTGTAATAACCACAGATTTGGATTGAACCGTATGTTGTATGCTTTGCGGCACGATTAGTGTACGTCACACAAAACAAATGCATGCGTGAACCAGTGTTTTCTGTCAACTGATTTGTGGTCAATCCAAATCCTGATAGGGATATCCTGAATGATATCTTGAATATCCTGAACATTTCGATCGATTACTCTACATGCTAGAATATATAAACTAAGATATATGAACTACAAGCTGATATCACGTTATTTTTACTTGCACATGTTTGATATCATTGAGGCATTGACTATAGTGTGTCATTGACTATCCTGTTGTGATTGTCTAAGACTCTATATAGTCTTAGACTACATTACATTGTACAATTTATTAGCCGAATATTTTTTTTATCGCCAACAATTCTATTAATTTGTGGCTGAACCTCCCCGACAGGTATGTTCAGTGCATCACTTGTCACGATGAATGTTAAATCGTTCAACGAATGTACTAACATTTTTATGTTAACCAATTCACTGTTGAGTTTCGCAAATGCATTTTAACGTTCATAAGAGAACCTTTAGGATTAAACTATGTTTAGATTGATTGTGATGAAAACTGAGGACAACTTCATAAAAAATTTTAGGATATGCAGTATTGGGTAGTGTTCCAATATTGGAAACGTATATTGAACCAAACAGAATTTTACTGCACCAGTTTCAATTACGAGCCAAAGCTTCATACTTAAGACTAAATGATTCTTTGAACATAATTTTGTACTTTGTCATTTATTTCAAATAGTAAGATTAACCTCATCAATTTCAAGAAGTAATCTCAACATTTATGAAAATTTGCTTCATAAGATTGAGAACCTTTAGCTCGTAGGATTCTAGTACACAAAAAGTTTCGTTGTGGTTCACCGTACAAGAATTTTACATGTTCAAATCAGGATTTTCACAGTTCTGTTTTGCTCCAACAGTCTCGTATCAGTGACGATTCATTCATATATCGCTTGAAAGAAAACCAGTTCTGGTTTTGTATCTGGTACAGGCTGTGTAAGAGGTTCAATCACTGAAGGACATATGGAGAATATTCTCCTGTTTCATTTGATCCCCAAATCGTTATCGAAATCTTAATAAGGTGAATAATGCATTCCATTGTAGACACAAGAGGTGAGGCTGTTGCTAATAAGTATTAACCATAAAAATGGTTTTTGTTTTACTTAAATTCAGGGTTTCACAAAATAATGTCTTATGAAAATCGATTAAGAAATTTTAAAAGGTTTGAATCGATTTAGTTGCTCGGCAGTGTATATAAATACCATGTATACACGTCTTAAAACAATGTGATATTGTTTACAAAAAAATTAGATTAAATATTGATTTTTGTCGTTAAACGGCAGAGACATTTTGTGATATGCACTATGGTTGTCAGAAGAATGCTAAGTGGCTTTGATGGATACTCATATATTGACAAAACATTGATGATACATTTAAAAATCATTTGAAAGTGTAACCATCTTTTCGAGACATGAAAAACGAGTAACAAATAACAATATAACATGAGGAATGATTTAACGTTAATGGACACTACTTACAATTGGAATGTACCATTAAGATATTTTCAATTTTCATTTGATATTTTTAAATCAAGATGCACAACGATACGCATCGGTAAAGAGCCTCGGCGAGAGTGATATTGTGGAAACCAATTCATTAACAGAACCAATCGCCCAGATACGCTAATAAAAGGGCAGAACCAAGTAATATATAACTAACATCATTTATAACGCATTGTTAGGCATTGTCAGGCGTTGTCATTCCCTCCACTATTGTATAGTGATTGAACAAATTCTATCTAGACTGACGGTTATGCGAATGACTTTGTCATAATCATTAACGGTATAATATTCGATGAAACCTAATGAGATCTAATGCAAGAATTCATCGAAAGGTAGGACTGAATAGGAACCCCTTATAAAACAGTGATAGTGCCATTTAATATACGGGCATAAAGCTGCTGATAAGGACGTCTTAAGAAGTTAAATATCTAGGAGCACAGTTGCTTTGGAGCCTGTCAAAGGTATTACTTATGATTTAAAACCAAAGATGATCGACTGGTCATGGTTGACGATTATCAGACCCATGCCAGAAAGTGCTATCTTAAATGCAAAAACTTGAATGTGGCGTTCACAAATAGTCACGCCACAATAGTAATTTAAATAATTAAATCGAAAAACGATTTCAATTCAAATTCTGTAATTCGCCAGCACTAAGCCTCACAACAAAGCCTCACAACATATATAGAAACGAAATGCAACATACATCAAGTCCGTTCGCATATGCCTGATGAGATGGATTTGATCTTTTCGATCACACATCAAATCTATGACGTCATTAGATCGAACTGGCCTAGCTGTCAATCAATGCCACACCGGGTTTACCTTCCACATTTATCTGTCACGTCCACAGTTCTATCACAGCATCATTATACCATATTCTACATACATTGGTGACCCCGACATGATTCTTCGATTAACGAATTTTCCTGGAAGCTTGAGGACTTGTACACATACTATTTCTGTTGGGGAGCACTTCAGTTCATCTTTGACTGCTGCTCGTATTCAACAAGATTATGGATAAATTAGTGCGATGAATGACATCAACGCGTGGGCTCTGAAAAGAGTTTTGAGTCAAATAAGCTGCCTTGATCAGTAGTAATCACAAGAGGTATTCCAAACCTTAATACATATTAAGTCTTAGCAATAGTGGCAGCGGTAATATCTCGAATGGGATATGCCTCATGTTTACGAGTGAATCGATCTGCGAAGTCACTGGACCCAGCGTATCGTCAGTACAAAAGGTACCCTCGACTAGTTCCCAGCACTCTACTGAATCGAATGAACAGACTCGAAAGACTCGAAGATAGACTCGCTAGCATGGAGTCAAAATATGAAAGAATGACAGAAGAACGCAACCACTCACCAAGACCGCGAAGTCGATCTCGCTATTCTTATGGAAAACCACGGAGCGGAAGCAGACATCGTTTTATCGACAATTAAGAACACTGCTATTTCCATCATAAATTCGGCAATGAAAACTTGGAAGTGTTACTTACCTTGCAAAAATAATAACCAATTTGTATCTACAAAAACAGTCACGACTAAAAAAACAATAAATCCAATTGCAAATGTGGCGAGCAATCGGATACGTCATAACCGCCGCCTTTTTATCAGAGATGCAACGAACAATACTCTCTTTCTTGTTGATACTGGAGCCGATATTTCCGTTTAACCCGACAAATATTTCCAAGGAAATGCATCAAATAAAAATTGAAGCTGGGTACTTTCCGCCGCCTACAGTTCGATAGTTAATAAATACGGGACCAAATTATTGAATGTAGATGTTTGTTTACGGCGACAATTTCCTCATATATTTACGAGATTAAAGTTGTATCCATCGCTAACAAAAGAACTGAATAATAATCTACCAGAAAAACACGGTGTGGTTCACCATATTTATACAAAAAGCCTTTTGCCTTTTAGAGTATTTCGAGACCCTAGATCCTGTCAGACATAGAACAGCGCTTGCGTATATGGTGCAACTGAGCATATGCCAACCGTCATCTTCCTGCGGTATCATCACCTCTTCACATGGTGCAGAAGAAAAATGGAACTTATTGGAGACCATGTGAAGATTATCGAGGCCTAAATATTGTCACTGAACCGGATCGATATCCGATTCCACATATTCAAAATTATTCGATGCACCTTCGGACCGTTTACGGCTTTTAAGCTTTAGATTATTAAAAGTCAAATTACCTGTAAAGTATTGACAATCAACATTTTAGAACAATTGTGACTAACGGTTTCATTTTTGGTAAGAATTGAGTAATTCTATAGTCAATCTCCTAGCGTTTTTACTTGCAGAGATCGATTATCAAAGAATCTTTGACCCACACCAATCGTTTGCTCTTTTTTTGGGGGTTTTAGTTCGCAACAAGTTCAAATAAACTTGTTCGGTCTTATTAACTAACCAGATCTTTACCGATGTTTTGCGCGAGTATTTAATTGGGGTCTCTATCTGACGAAGGAATGCAACACTGAACCGGTCTGTAAATTCCCCTGATCTATCACAATGCATATGTTTATCTAATAAAATAAGTTGCCTCTTCTTTACACACACACCCTAACCAATACCCGATTTTCCAAATATTTCAACCGTATAACATTTATAAAACAATTCACAAAATTTTTCAATGTCATGAAAATAAATGTTTCCTTTCTCGCATTTCCATCCAAACTTCCTCATCAGGAAAAACAAAAAAAAACTTTTTGAACTTTCCGGCATCGCCAAACCATATATTTTACTGTGTTCTGTCGCCTTATTTATTTTGTTATTTGGGTGACAAAGATTTTATTATTAAATAGTTTTGTTATAACAATGTTATTCTTTCAAAACATTCTTTGTTTTATGTTATATGTATAGAGCGATGGTTGAGTATTCATACCAACCCTCTGCCGATTTCAAATAAAACCATTATAAAGCATAACACAATTTTTGTTTTGTTATACACACACAGTGTGTATTGTAGAAGGGTGGGAGCGTCTACATCTAATTTTCCAAATGAAAATTTTCAATGTATAACCAAAATTCTCCATGATTTTCACTTTGTTGTTGTCGTTTATTTAATTTTTGGTTTGTCATCAAAAGTCAGAGTTTCCCTTAAGGGAAATTTTGTTTTTTAAATAAATTTTCCATTTAGCGTATTTCACTCGTATTTCTTATTAATTTCGTCTTTATCATTTATCAAACGTAAACAAGCAGCCAAAAACGACATTTTCAAACAACAATAGCAAGAATATCAAACCTTTCAACCTTTATACAATATACAAATCAACAAACAAACAATTAAAGTAAATTAATGTTTATGGATGACAAGTAGAGGTTTTTTTTGTCGAAAGTAAATAAAAATAATTAATATGACAAAGGGATGATTAGAAAATTAGATAAGATATGCATCTAGAGGAAGCAATATTGTCGTCAAAATCGAATAAAATGTTTGTACATACCTACATAATATGACGTGTTCGTATTAGAAAGAAAACCCCGATATTTTTCTTTAACTACTAGATCGCCTTCTATATTGCCCCATGTTGGGCGCCACAAAAACAACACCTGCTCCACGGAAATTTGGGGATTTGATTAATTAAGTGGCACTAACCTTGAAAGACAAGAAAGACAACACCTGCTCCACGGAAATTTGGGGATTTGATTAATTAAGTGGCACTAACCTTGAATTCATCCTCTTAGATGGGGTTTAAGGCACGTGCTCAGCATTCGTCATCTGTCACTCATTGCGTCCCATTTTGCCCTGTTTACCTGTTCTTAAGGATATTCTTTTCACGAACTGTTTATCTTAAATATGGTGTGACCACCCATAGCTGATGAAATCTTGTAGTCACCTACGGGTACCTTTTATAAACACCACTAGAAGTAGTGTTTAAAATAGGTACTATACCTTGGTTACCACAGATTAAAACTGATTCCACACAATACTCTTTCACTATCATTGTTCTTTCTTTCATGTTTTGTTTTTTAAAACAATTTTACCAAATCATAGCCTTATATCACCGTTCACCCGACATCTATGGATCACTCGCACAACATGGTCCAACTCCTAGTGGCACCACGTTTATACCGCCCTGATATAGCGCCTCTACTATATTTTACCTTTATTTCAACTGTACTTTGGGTTATCTTCCCTATTTGTTATTACGAACTGTGGGATTTCGTGTTCGCCATGCTTATTCAAGGTATCTTTCTATTTTGTGAACAAGAGTCGGCTAGATGCACTTGATATTGATACTTACTGTCCCAGTTAGAGCCTGGAAAATGAACCGGTACTATTGGAATATCGCATTGTTTAAAGGCATTATCATATAAAACAATAAGTAACGGAAAACTTGGTGTAAAGCGGTCTTCAGCTATCAATATGAATATCATTACTGGTTGATAAACTGCCAGCTCTTTGGGTAGGGGTTTAAACCTATAGAATATAAGATATTACCCAGATAGTAACCAGAGCTTGTTGCAGATTTAACAAAGCCCAGTCGCAAACGGAGCCCTCTGGATACCTGGCGACCTCCAGTTGTAAGTAGCCTTACCTGCGTAAGCGGATCTCTGCGCAGGTGGACCATATATTTCTCCGATACTCGTGGGAACCACATGGAATCCAAAAACAATAAAAACAAAAACCGGCACTCTCAAAAGGCCGGAAAAAACCGAGACCGGCACTCTCCAAAGGCCGGAAACAAAAAGTGAGAGCTCAAACCGTAAAGGTGGGGCTCCCTCAAAGACACCAGGGGGAAGCAAGTTCAAGGCATTTAAGCCAGGGACGAGCGGAACTCAGGGGAAGTTAAGGGCTGCTGAGGGAGGTTCGACCAACGTCAACCAATCGAAGCAGCGCTATAGGGATAGACGCGTGGCGTTTAGGGTTTTGAACAGGTGGGCTGCAACCCCTGAGAGGCAGCTTACGGCTGAACAAAAGCAATCCGTGACATGGGCCAAGAAAACGGTCGAAAACTCAGAGAGGGACCATGTGTCAAAAAGACAGCGGTCCCAGGATGAGCTGGAGTTCGTGGACACAAAACGGCCCAAAACGCAGGCGGAGTAGGAAACTCCTCACAAGGTTTTGCCTCGTAACAAGGCTAGACCAAGATCCTTCAGGGATATTGTGAAGGAGCGTATGTTAGTGCTAGCCGTCATTGACAAGAGTCATGAAGATGGGAGCATCACCATGGGAAAATGGAGCTTGGTGTACAATGTTTTGCTAAGGATCCTGAGAGAAAATCCAGGACCCCCTCCATCCTGCAGAGATGCGGGCTGGCATCAAGGGCGCGTTAAACTTATAGCGTGCTCTGATGCCAGATCAGTAGAGCTATATAAAAAGGCTGTAGCGGAGGTAGGAGAGGTGTGGCAAGGCGCGAAGCTGGCGGCTGTAAGCAGGGAAAATCAGAATCAGCAACCCCGATCTTCCGACAGGAAACTGGAAGATCGTGAGGTAAGAGGATGCAAAGGGGGGCTCCAGATTATCAACTATGATAATCAACACGGAGTCCCTGGCGCCGCTTGCCGCGACTAAGGGAGTAATCGATTTTGGTTTCGGGTCGATTACTCTCAAAGTATACAAAAAAGACGAGGCTGAAACACGAGAGGAAGGCAGCCCGTCCACAACTGATGAAGTAACACTTGGAGGAGAGACAGCCCAACCGATGGAGCTCTCCGAGGTGACCGCACTTGGAGAGGATATGGGCAGCCGACTGTCCCTGGTGTCAGACGAAGAAGACCTGCCGGACCCATGGGACGGAAGGACTGCAAACGTCGGGGAAACAAGTTCCATGGGGGGAGAGACGGGAGACACCGGCGACTTCAATGGAAACGAATAAAACTAGCCTGCGGTAGCGGGGAGTAAACAGGTAAGTAGGCTCAACTTGGTTATGCTAAATTTAATACAAATTAACCTACACCATTCAAAGGTGGCGTCGGCCGCCTTACTCCTCAGACTGACTAGATCAGAAGAGGACATGGTCCTTGTTCAAGAACCTTGGATAAACACCAACAGGATCTGTGGCCTTAAAATGAAGGGGTATAACTTATTATACTCAAGAAATTCGGGGAATATCAGATCCTGCATTCTTGGAAAAAATAATTTAAATATGTTCCTTCTTCCTCAATACAGCAATGGTGACGTAACTGCGGTCAGCCTAGAGGTTGGTGGCAGTATATTTTGGCTGGTCTCAGCCTATTTGCACCGGGACAAACAGGTTCCGCCGGATAACCTGGGGGACCTGGTCCTCGAATCGTACAGGAAGAAGATTGGGGTGCTCCTTGGATGTGATGTAAATGCGCACCACGCAATCTGGGGAAGCACTGATATCAACGAGAGACGTGAGTTACTTTTTGATTACATTTTAAACAACAACCTCATGGTGTGTAATATTGGGCAAGGACCCACTTTTATTACTAAAAATCGGCAAGAGGTTCTGGACGTAACCTTCGCCTCAAAAAACCTGTACCCTTTGGTCAGGGAATGGAGAGTGGCGAAGGAACACTCCTTCTCTGACCATCGTTACATAACATTTAGTCTTAACGTTTCCCCTGCCACCCGGAAACCTTTCAGGAATCCAAACTGGAGCAAGTACGGGGAAACGCTTATAGGACTACTATTACCAGAGACCCCTGAGCCACCAGCGACAGTGAAGGAACTGAACAGCGTAGTGGAAACTTTCACAAATGCCTGCAATCGGTCCTTCAACGCTGCTTGCCCAATAGTTAAACCCAGGGACAAGCAAAAACCGGCATGGTGGTCCGAGGAACTGGCGACCTACCGGAAGGCGTGTAGGAAAGCATTTAATAGAGCCAATAGAACGAGAGAGGCTCAAGACTGGGACTCCTACAAGGAGGACCTCAAGATATACAAAAAAGAATTAAGGAAGGCACAGAGGAAATCATGGAGACTCTTCTGTGACAAAATAGAAGAAGTCTCCGAGACCTCTCGTCTTAGGAAGATTTTGGCTACCAATCCTACCAGTCCCAGTTATTTAATTAAACCAGATGGATCCCGCTTATAAGCGGGGCACTGAGGACAACACCTACAAGTGCCCTAGAGGTCTTGTTTCACCTGCTTCCCGTGGACATTTATGATAAGCAGATGGCAGCGATTACAACCACTCGACTATCAGCCATATCTCAGTGGAAATGTCTTCAAATAGGACACTCGACGATAGTCAGATCGCTGAGGAAAGAACTGGCGAATGTAGACTATGTTACACCGACTCTGTTCGATTGGTACGGCGGCCTGAAGCTAAATATACCCAAACAATTTAAAGTAGCTACATTATAACTCTATGACTCCATCAACCGAGAGAGGCTATGGTATGCGCTTAAATATTTAGAAATACCAAACAAATACGTACATCTATGTGTAAAATGACAGTAACGATGCTGAGTAAAAGATGATAACAGGTTATCGAGAACTTTTGCTCTTGATTCCGGTGTTCGACAAGGGGGCTGTCCTCGTAACTGTTTTAGAATATCCTTCGTAAAAGTTTAATGCTGTAAGACAACATCTTAGTTCGACAATCCAATCATCTTCTTGTATATGCAGATGATATATGTGTTATTGGATTAAATGGCAACGAAGGGAAAGAGACTTGATTCTTTGTTGAACAGAATTCAGCTTCTATCTTGGATCTCTCGTAACTCACGATAGTGTGTGAGGGTATCTATGCCGCTGACAATTGGGCTTTATATAATTGTACAGGTGAGGTTGATCAGATTCGTTGGCATTTATGGATGTGAGAGTTGAACCTTAACGGATGAGTACGAGGATGGTATCTTACATTCGACACGACAATTCTGTGGGATATTCTTGGTTCAAAATGCGATATTAATGTCACATACCGAGATCTTTTCAATCACGAAATCAGGAATTAAATTCAAATTCATGATATAGTGATGTTATAGTGATGTTTGCGTTCTGATTTGACTATTTGGTAGAGTGATATACTATTAATCGGAGGCTCTCCCGCAATTTGGTAGACGAAGAGGCCGTGTCGACAATGGTGCCTCCACGGCGTAAAGAGAGATTTGGAATCTTCTGTCACATTTTGAATACAATCACATTTTTCAATCATACAATAACGTCACCCATCAGATCGACACCAAACAACACTAGAGATCAAAACACTTCGAACAAAGTTAAGTGTCTTGAACTTTTTAGTTTAAAAAACGATCGTAGTATGAGATTATGTAACCGGTTTGTGACTTCTGAATGATTAATGGATGAGGTCTCGAGAGAAATATATTAGGAAACCTACCTGGGGTATAAAAATGATATATTGTGATTGAACCTGTCAGTAGTATTCGAAAGGAATCATTCAGATGGGTTAAAGGAAAGACCAAAAAAGTTTGCCTCGTTACGGAATGCAGTAAAATATTTGAGGCAGAAGATCACAGCGATTACACACCAGATGATGACAATCTCAGTTGTAAATTATTGACCAAGACCACAAAACCTACACGACCTTTGAAAATATTATTGTAATATGCACAATTGACAGAAGCAAGCACAGGTGTTGCACAGTGCCAATATTACACACCCAGTGAAAACTAATATCAAGGAAGGAGCTTTTACACTCGTAAGTATTTCTATACTCGTTTTATTTATAAGGAGAGATCATGATGATTTAACATGGTAGCAAACACTCGGAAGAACAGGCAGCATGTTGGGTTGAGAAATTTCATAGCTCACATTAATGCATATGTTTTATGCACATGATAAAATATATTATGTAGATTGTAAACATTGTGGTCGAGTGGAGAAGTACTTAATAAGTCAGATGATATAGATCTATCGAACATACTAGAGAGGTGACTTGAGTAATTAATTGTCCACATTAATGCAGATGTTTTATACACTTTATGCATTTTAAAATGACCATATAATGTAGATTGTAAACATTGTGGTCGAGTGGAGAAGAACATAACACAGCAGATTGGATACAATCTATAACGAATAGATTATAACGCTGGGTTCTGAAATTCAATTGCTCACATTAAAATGCACATATGCATTATGCACATGATAAAAAGCCATCTTAACACTGGGTTAAGAAATTTCATAGCTCGCAATAAGACAGATGCTTTATACACATGATAAAATGATCATAAAATGTAGATTGTTAACATTGTGGACGAGTGGAGAAAAACTTAACACATTAGATGGTATACCATCTAACGAATATATTAGAATACACGGTTGAGAAATTCGATAGCTCACATTAATGCAGATGCTTTATGCACATGATACTAATGACCATATCATGTAGATTGAACACATTGTGGTTGAGTGGAGAGGAACTTAACACGTCAGATGGTATACCATGCGACGTGCGCGTTGCAATAAAACAGTATTTACGTTTTGACACTGCATTTCTTTTACGATTTATAAAAATGTTTTACACACTGACGTAAGTTAATTTTGGGCCGTCCTCTCCCCTTGTTCTTCCTCTACCTCCCCAATTGGCAGACAATTTAATTTGTATTTTGGGCGCCAGCCCACGCACACGAATGTGGCTAGCTCTATTCGGTTGGCTAGAGACCTTCGAGCTGGGTGTAACAATTGGGGGGAGGGGCTATGCTGTTGATATATGATCTTGTTTCACAAGGGACTTAGAAGGGAAAAGATAAAATGGCACTAACCAGTTTTTCCACGTGTCTACCTCTCTGTTGGACAAGCACCACGATCGCTCGCGTTCCACTTGACAATCCTCGGGCTTTAGCGCGAGCACTTTCCTTGCTTATTTTCCTTTATGTCCACCACTCTGACGACATGGTCCCACTAATACCAAGTTCCACTTTGTTTATCTCGTTTTTCTTTAATTTTAGCTATTATAGATTACTCGTTCACTTTCTAATTTTAATTGTACTCGTTCAATATCACATATTCACTTTGCACCAATTCACACCATGAAAAGAAAAAAAAAGCCTCGTTCCCGCCACACGCATCGCCTTATATACTTTTTTTTGATATATATCGCACTGCACATCGGGCAACGTTATCTTCTTCGCGCGCCTCCCGCCATCTTTCGTCCGGTATAAGATTCAGCCACGGTTGATATTCCTATGTTACCATCTTCGAAATATATTTGACATATGTCTGATGCATATCAGTGTCATTTGTTGTCATAGAGTTTCGTGCGATTTAGTGTGTTGTGTGGTGATTTGTTACTTGTATTTTTGTTTATAAGGAATTTGTGTTTGTGTGACAGGTGTATTCAAAAAGTGTCTGTGATTTTGATAATTGTTTCTGTGAATGTTTATTGTAATAACGTGTGGGATGTGTTGGCCGCCGGCCAATGCATTTCCTATATGTTCCTTGCATGCTGTCAATATGCATTTCCTACAAGTTACATGTTATATGTATGTGGCTTGTCATGTTTTTGCTTGTCGTTTCCGTCTAGTTCATCTTTTACATCGTGCCTAAGGATGGGACTGGATTAGGTTCAAGGACCGAGGTATCACCGACCAACCGGACAACAGGTTTGTAGGTTTTGTCTTAGCCATTTATGCCTGATTTGATATTTTCCTTTTTTTTAGATCCCGTTCAACCATTCAACGAATACATTAGAACGCTGGGTTGAGAAAATCGATTGCTCACATTAATGCAGATGTTTTATGCACATGATAAAATGATCATATAATGTAGATTGTAAATATTGTGATCGAGTGGAGAAGAACCACATCGGATGATATACCATCTAACGAATATATTACAACGCTGGGTTGAGAAATTCAATCGCTCACACTAATGCAGATGTTTCATGCACACGATAAAATGGCCATATTATGTAGATTGTAAACATTGTGTTCAAGTGGAGAAGAACTTTACACATCAGATGGTATTCCATCTATAACGAATAAATTGGAACGCTGGGTTGAGAAATATTTCTAGCCCACATTAATAATGTAGATTGTAAACATCGAGTGGAAAAGTGTGCGATAAGTCAGATTCAGATGGTAAACCATCTAATTACAACAAAAATGACAAATGTGAATATTCCTAATCAAAATTCTTATACATAGATCAAAATACTTTGTACAAAAGTTTAGTGTCTTCTTCTGATAAGTACATATATAGTATTTGATTTACGTTAAGAAAAGTTTCTTAACTAAACTAAACTAAGTAAATAACATAAAAACTTTTAACACAATAGAGACAGTAATTTAAGACTAAAACCAAACAAAAAAAATATTTAAGATTCCTGAAACGAAATTCATTTTAATCTTGAACAATAGAAAAACGTAAAACCCTTATAATAATCGTAATCATCATCCGACTATACGTACGTATATACATGTGTATAGAGTCGTAGGACTGAACATTAATTAATAGACCGAGAATGTTTATATATAAAATACTATTTCTTTGGGTTACACCTAAGAGAATTTAAGGATCAAAAATAAAATATTTATGTTGCCTCGTATAAATGTATGTATGTACGAGTGTATAAACATGAACAGCTAGACGGAAGATATATTGCAACAAATAATGTAAGGGACATTTTAAGAAGCTCCAAAAATAAAAGACTATAAACTATAAATACATACGCACTGGATAATTTAGGATGCTGGGAAATTTATACTTTTCGTGTTTTGCCCGTAATTGTGAATTGTTAATTGTAAATAGTAGTAATCATTAGTATTTTATGGTTATTGTTTAGCAGAGAGCAAAAGGATATAAAAACTATATATAAATTATATATCTTATTATGGTTGGAAGAAAAGTTTTTCTTCGAGATACGTACTCACCCGTACCCACCCGTAAGAAAGAGTCAAGTAATTTATTTTGATTTATAATTATTTAGAAAGAAGAAAAAAAATCATTAAATTGTGATATATTTTTATGACAATCTTACATCGAGCTGGGTCGAGAGTTTTTAAAGCAAAATATCTTCGTTATATAATCGTAATAATAATATATTCATTTAACTTGACGTTAACCGCGTACATATTTATAATAGCTCGTGCACCCGATAATATCAAGATATTTTATTTACTTTACATTACCAATTACCATAAAAAAAATTATCATGAACCACGTCTTGAAGAAAACATAAAAACCGCATTATTCAAAACCATTAGTTTTTATTAGCAATTAAAATCACTTATTAATTAATTGTAATTCATAATTTTCACCGTCTTTTTTCACTGAAATTATCTATTAAATAATCATTTTTGACGCCTATTTCCGTTTCCGTCTATAGACACCGCTCGTTGAAATATTCCGGGCACTATATACATTGTTACAATAAATATTTGTTTTTACTGCAGTTAGACCAAGGCATCGGGTTCAAATCATGATTAGGTGCATAAGCGAGTGACCATCATTCGATTACGATCGTTGATGTAAATAATCATCATTGACCACCACTATTGCCTGGCATGGAACAAAGCGATTCCAAAGTGGCCCATATAGCACTTGTAATTTCAAATATCGGTCATTTCGAGTTTCGCACCACTCACGTCATTCGTGTTATGAACTCGTAAAATTGGATTATTATTGGATAAACCAACACATATGCTTGTACATTGCTTAGAATGTGTAAGAGCACCCATCAACATCAGGTCGTCAGAATTGGGTTTAAGAATTGAACATTGCACGCAGTTCTGTGAGGAGCATTTTTTATAAAAACTTCTGAATGGAACCATAAAAAAGCTCAACTGTTACTGTTGGTTTATTTACAATTTTGTGAAGTACACACCCTATACTTTGAGCTTATAAGCTCATTCGTAGCAAGATGTGAGACTGATAGATCGCAAAAATATTTACCAAAAAAACCTGTGGCCATATGAGATATCCAACTCCATGATCTTTGGGAAATATTGTCTCTACTTTTAAGTCATTGAGGTTATTTGAGGGCCACGAGTTCCAACGAACTTGCACCAGGTTTTCGTGATTATACGTGCCGGACTCGTTGTTATGTTGGTATCCTTATTTGTTTAATTTCATTAACATTTAAAACATTCAAAGTTTTTATGGATGCTGGTCACCAGCCAGTGATCCATTACTCTGATTACTGTGGTGGTAGTTTTTGGCTTTTATGTTTCGTGCCACCAATGAGGTTTCATAAATTATACTATACTTTTTTTTAGACGAGAATCCAAACTCCCTTAACTACTGCGTCAAAACGCTGTGCCTGTGACCTTCGTTAAGGTTTAAATTAACTGTTGGATCAAACATAAACGGCTTTGGCTTGAGGTCAAATGATTAGAACAAGAAATCAGAAGAGAATTCTTGATCTGATTGGAAAAGAATTAGAAAGATCGGATTGCAGTATTTTTTTAAGGGTTCCCAATATATCAAACCTATTATCTACAAATGTGAAGAGGCATCCTCTAAAGTAAATTGTGAACAAACGGATTCGAGTATAAAGTTCCAACTTCAACATTAGCAGAAAATAGTGGAACAATTCGACAGAGCAACTTAATTAAGAATCAAAACGAGCAGCAAAAAGATTTTTTGGAAAAGTACATGTCCAGTCAAAATGTTCCCTGGTGCTGCAGAAGATTATGAACTAACTCAGTGAAACACCGGGTTGAGACAGAAACAGCAATGCCAGTTCGACAAAAACCAAGAAGATTACTATTGGAAAAAACAAACTGAATTGATTGAATAATCAACAAATCCCACGCTATGTAACGATTGTATATTAAGGCTTTTGATTATGTAACCCCCTTGCAACTTCTAAAAGACTAATGGACAGGTGTCTAAAAAACTACATTGAAAAACGTACCTTGGGTATAAAGATGAAATTATTCTTATGAAACATGACAGTAGTATTCGAAAGATACCGGTCTGAAGGTTAAAATAAAGAGCAAAACGATACTTGTTGCGGAACGAGTAAAATATTGAGGAATCATAACTGGGAGAGGCTTACGCACCAAATGAAAATAATCTCAGACGTAAGGAATTGACCAAAACCATACAAAATCTACACGAACTTAGACATTTTATTGGACTGTGCACAATGGACAGAGAGTTCCACAGGCATAAGGAACATGAGCGTTCGATGGATAAAGCAGTGATGGTCAAAGGAGGAAATTGTTGGCCTTAATAAAATAGATAGAGTATTTTCGGAACTATTTCTTAAGTCAGGTATTTTTCATAAGGAATATATGATGATGCCTTAACATGGTAGCAACAAGAACTCTAAAGAACAGGTGCCACGCTGAAAAATCCAATTGCTTCGTCAAAATCAAAAAAGCAGAGCTCACAGTGAATTGTAACCATTGTAGTCGAGTGAAGAAGCACTTAACATATCAGATGGTATACCATTTAACTAATGGACCAGCAAAAATATCCAGTAAAGCAAAAAGAAGATCTAGATCTAATTTTCTATATTGAATTTTTTAGAAGACCGGAACATACCATTATGGAATAAAATTGGTGATACAAACCCAACAGTCGCAAAGCGTATTGGACTCAATGGGTTAGTCTGACAATTGAAGATGGGTGTTTCAAAAAGTTTTCAGAAGGTCTCTATGGCAGAAATAAGCAATTGTGGCAGAATATCCATTCCGGATAAAATTTACTTTGTTCATGGAGACAAAGCTTATATAATACAAGTAATGACTCGTTTCGCGTCAGGTATATCCCCTGAGTTTACAAGTTTTTTTGAAAAATCTTAATATGTAAGGTAATACCCTTTGTAATTTAGGATACGATGAATATTTTACCAATCAGGATGTTGTGAAGATTAATATTTTATTATTCGTCTCTAGAACCAATCCATTGTTGATTTATTGGGATGGCCAGACGGCCACTGGTTCATGAATCCAATTGGGGCCATTCCACCATTAGAGACGTCGTTATAGTTTGCTTGGTGATAATCCTCGTGATGCACAATCGGCCGGGTAGTCCGCTGAAGGTACATGTCTCCAATACTTTCTTGGTAATGAAACATGATTTCCGAAGTTCCATTGCCTACGGATGTGCTCCATCGTCGTTATTTTAGAGTCCGTCCAAGCAATTTTTTCTGATATGCTTAGCTGGGTTTCAAGCTGAATTGCGTTAATTAGCTTAGTGAAGAGTACAGCTGCACCAAGTTCGGGCCGAAGCAGAGAGACTTGTTTAATACCTTTGTTTTTGCAGAGATTATATTTACAAATATTTTATCGGATGAAGTTTTCAGTCTTAGGTAAACAATTGCAGCATACGAATCTTGACTCGCATCAGCGAATCCATGAATTTGAATAATGTCATCCACGGTTGTTTGAATGAATCTGGAGATGATCAAGTTATCAACTTCATGTAATTGATTGCGAATTATGAGCCACTTTATACTTATATCATCAGAAAGCTCTTCATCCCACTCTAGATTACGGGCCAACCGTTTTTGGATAAACATTTTGATTTCTTCGATGATAGGAGCCAACAACCCCAAGGGGTCAAAGAGTTGACTCGCTTAAGAGACAACCATTCGTTTTGTAAATGAATTATTTTGTGGTAACTCAAATGTAAACGTAAATTGATCTGACGTGAGATTCCAGTTTAGTCCAAGCACTTTAACCGTGTTTAAATTATTTTAAACGTCTTCATGTTTACTCTTGATGTAATCGCCAAACCCTTGATTTAGATTGTCTAGTACGATAGATGAATTGGTCATCCACTTACGAAGATTAAAGCCATGTTTATAGATAGCAGCATATTTATAGATTCTCTCAGTTGTATTACTTCAGTTTCAGTGTTGGCTCCAGTCATTTAGTCATCAACATGCGGCAACTGGAAAATCTTCTTGGCTCGTGTAGTTAAAAATGATGCCGATGCTAATCCATAGGTGACCGTGGTTAACCGAAAATATTTTATTGGCTCTAAGGGGTGATTGCGCCAAACTATTTTTTGAAAGTTGGAATCCCAGTTGTCGTCAACCTTTACCTGACGATACATTTTCTCGAAGTCAGCCGTTATTACAAATTTATGCTCTCGAAATTTTAAGATGATTTCGTGTAGAGTTTGTTGTATTTGTGGACCGATTGCTAAACAGTCATTTAGAGAGATCCCTGTTGTGGTTTTAGATGAGCCATAAAATACCACACTTAGTTTTGTTGTTGAGCTTTATCTGCCGTGGTGCGGCAGATAAAATCCGATGTTTTGTTCTGATGGAGGCACCTCTTCTATATGATTGAGGTTCAGATATTCCAACATAAATTTATGAAAGAATTTAAATTTCAAGGTTTTAAATTTAGAATCACGGTAAAAGCGACGTACGATGCTTCGTAAGCGTTGTACCGCAGTGTTTATGGAATTCCTCAGAGTTTTAGGTGATTGCTTAGATGACAGTTTAACAATAAACCGGTTACCTTCTAATAGAGTGATGTGTTTGATAAATTCTTGCTCACAAAACGCTTCTTTGGAGACATGTGATCGGTGTTGGGAATCGATTCTGATGCCCAAAATTTGAGCAAAGCTATAGTTCTTAATCAATTTCTGGGTTATTTCTTATTGCGACCATTGACACTAAATCTTTGTAAAATAAATTATTCATTCTTCCAGAAATTACCCATCCAAAAATCGTTTTAAATAATGTTAGTCCACCTTTAATAGTTTAAACTTCGACTTGTTAAAAAACCAGTCAGTGCCAAGGATGTCAATATGAGTAGACTAAAAATTCTGGGTCAGCTGATTGCAGCTCAGGCCAATGGTCAAATTTGGAACTTTTTTATTTCCTGAGGTGTATTTAAGGTTATTTTGGGTAGTATACATGCGTCTATAGAAAGTTTGGAATGATGTGGAGGTTAAATAGCAATGGTCACCAAACGCTCTAGTACCACCTAAACCAGTAATGGACGATCGGGAATTTTTTCTTTTAAACCAAGATGCTGTACACTTGCCTCCGTGATAAAACTGACGTGCGTTAACCAGAGTCGAGTAGTGCACGACATTTACAAATATTCCCTAAAGCATCTACAACATCAATTAGAGCTGTTGGCAGAATGGAGTGCGTCGGATAATTTTGTGAGCATAGAGAGGTAACTCCTACCGGTTTCGTTAATTGTTTTGGACTGGTTGTTGTTTCAATATTTTCTGTCAAATCGAGTAAAGTGTGGTGTTTCTTGTGACAATTTAAGCAGCGGCGCTTCAATTGTCAGAAGAAACTCCATACGGAGAATGTCTGTCATAACTTCAGGCGTTGGATGTCCATGTTCTTATCAATTTATGTTGTTAGCTTCATGTTGTGTCATTTTTTGACGTAATATTATCATTATCATGGTATTAATGGTGCTACAATTTCGCTCCTCGTCAGCATCTGAGGGATAATATTTTCCGTCGTTAGCTGACCTACTTTATCAGTACACTCACGACCCTCCCGCTCCCACCGTTCACAGTGAAAAAAGTGTGTTCTGGTGTATCATTTTCATCATAGTAGAAACAACAGGGCCCCTCTTAAATATGCATTTTAAACAAATAGTTAACAGCCATGGCCGGATAGGAATTGCGTTAAGTTAAAGTTGATTTCACCATGCTAACGCTCCACCCACTCTTTAACTTTAGGAATCAGCTGTCTAATCCATGACGCAGTGTGTGTTTTCCAATCGTTTCTGCTATTGTTCCAGCATTTTTAGTTTGGCGCTTTCCTTAGGAGTCCCACTGAGTACTATGACTCTATGTTTGGCCATAATAGATGGCATGCTTGATAGTACGAAAGCTGCCTCTTTCGAGATTCTCCTATATAAGCACTATACATACCCGGAGGCAATAGTTCGTTGTACTCGTTCCAGTTGATCACGAGGCTTTGCAGTGTCCAATGCTCGGATCCAGACGGGTACCCCATACTACCGAGGAGAGCAATTTCCTCATACATGCGCTCGGCTCGCCAGTGTTGACCATTAATCGAATAAGGACAGTTTTTGTTCGATTCGCCTATACCACCGTTTGTCTAATGTGCTCTTGGAGCTCATTCGATGGTCCAGCCATACCCCCAGGTACTTAATCTTTGTTGTTGTACTATTCTTATTCCTCCTATTTTGAATTCCATAGGCGAAAGCATCTCCGCCTACCTGTCATTCCAACTGCCTCGATCATTTTTGGCGCCAACAGCAACCGATGAGTACAATTTCCGGGGTCCACCAGTACACGCGTATTATCCTGCCTGTCTGCCAGTTTGTAGTACCTCCTTACCTTGAATCCAGGTGACGCTGAATTGCACTGCGAAAATTTTCTTGTTTCGATTCCTTTATGCGCCAACTCCTATTTGCAATTTTATTCTATTCTACTTTCCTATTTAACTAATTTCTAATCATTTCGAACATAATATAGCGGGTTAACAATTCTTTCGGAACCAAAAGTTACATCGAGGAAAGAGCCGTAATTGCTTCATTCATAGGTTGGTATCTACCCTACATTTAAACTATTAAGTTTGCAGGAAGCGGCCCAGTCTGCGAGCATTTGTACTCAGTTGTCCAGTATTTCACCTCCCCATAATGGGGACTTTGAGTTGAAATCTCCTGCTACATCTTTATTCAGACTCCGAATAACCAACCCAAGTTCATCTAGCCTTTGGACAAACTCTTCCATCGGTTTATTGGGTGAAAAATAGCAATTCATAATAATGAGATCGTTTAAATCCACCCAGACAACTCCTTTTATAGTACCGAAACTATTGTGGTGGCAATCTTTTTGGATAATATAATAAGTGCGGCATCACCGTTCTGGTCTGCTTTCCAGTTTCCTCCCTGTAGTTGCCGTCGGTTTGGTTTACTCACCAATACCACGTCCTCATCGTTTTGAATAGCTGTGGCAGCAAGGAGATCCTGTGCTGGTCTACTACGTCGCGCTTTAATTTGTAGTAGACGCATGACTAGCTTCCACTACTGTATTCGATATTACTAAACTTGCTGCTGCGGTCAAATTGTTCACATTTGGTCTATTGTGCGCTTCACTACATTCCATCCGCATATATGCCCACTTTTTCCACAGCTAAAGCAGCAAGTACTACGATCAGGCCTCCGGCAGTTCTTTGCTAGATGTCCCGTTTTCCAGCACCTATAGCAGTGACGGTCGTAAGAGCATTTGCAGTCGGCAGGAAACCCATCCAATTTGAATGTGCTTCCTGTTCACTATCTGCCTTGCCCATTCCTTGGGAAGTTTAACCGTGGTTTCCTCCGTGTCATAGAAGACCGGTTTTATTAATGTTACAAGTATCTCGTCGCTATTCTCCTTTCCAAGAGCTGCCTGGACTGCCTACTTTATATCAGAGTCACTGGTTCCTTCTTCCAGATCCCTAGTGTGTACCAGCTAACTTTTTTTGATGCACTGCCACTACACCGTCAACTTTTTCCACAATCGCTTCCCTAAGAGTCTCGGCTTTGTTCCTTCCACCTTTCACTCGAATCATCAAATCATTTGATTTCGTTTTTCTAATGCCGACTATCTCTACTTCCACCTTTTTAATATCGACACCATTTTTTACATTTATTAGCAGATCGGCATAGCACTGTCCGTCCGCCTTAACTATGACCTATTATCCTCAATATAATTATTTTCTAGTTTACTCCCTAGTACATCGGTATTGAGGTAATCACCATTTTCCCCCCGTTCAGAGTCTTTATGGACTGATATACAGCAGATAACATTTGTCCCGCTGTCGATAAAACAGCACTCTAATATTTTCATCAGTTTTGGCATCTTATGACAGATTGAGACAACGCTGATATCCTTCACAACTCGGATGGAGTTCCTCATTTTCTTTACCACTTCGATGTACTGTTCCTCTAGAGCAGTGCCGTCGCTCTGTTGATCCACGTATCCCATGAGTAATGTTCGAACTTCGTTTTCGGTTCTCGGTTTTCCCTCCAGGACAATTGTATCGGCGCTTTGTATGACTGCCACTTCTCCCACTTTAAAGCATTGGTCATTCAGGAAACACTGAAGTCCTCGAACCTGCTCTATAAGTTGAGAAACATCTTGGTTTTTAAGGCAACATGGGTCTATGAATATTGAATATTCTCCGTACCAAGGTGTTTGACAGCATAAAGCTATTGCGGTAATAAGTCGCTCGATACACTTTTTGCAGCAATTTCTCGGCAACAATTTCTTTGATTTCGTTCGGTGTCATTGCTGAATGCATCCTGCTATGTATCTTGAGTGCCTGCGTAAAAGGCTATATATATTTATATATACATATATATATATATATATATATATATATATATATATATATATATATATATATATATATATATATATATATATATATATATATATATATATATATAACATATATATATATATATATATATATATATATATTTATATATATATATATATATATAAATATATATATATATATATATATATATATATATATATATATTCATATATCTATATATATATATATATATATATATATATATATATATATATATATATATATATATATATATATATATATATATATATATATTGATAGATAGATAGATAGATAGATAGATATAGATATGTTTATATACATTTTACGGTTTATGATATTAATAATAAAATTGTTTTATTTATTTTGAATTTTGGACCATGTCGATAATGGGTAAGGTGCATTCTATGCATTTCAAACAGGAACATATTAAAACTAACCTAATTGGAATCGAAACACCATAGTTGAAAATGTTTGGAGATTTAAGGTTTGGTACAATTCTTACATGAGCTTTGTGTGGACAAATTTATGTAAATAAAATGCAAGAAGACCTGGAGAAGAAACTACATAGATACGTCAGAGAAAGCTTTTAAGCAATTAGTTGAAGGGTATATATAGTTAGTTTGACAACCTTTGGAAGAGCGGTTTATCATCAAAATTACAATTCGGATAGAACCTTATACAACGCGATTCGTACCAAAGGTTGTACAATTGGGAAGATCAGCCCGATTCAGAGAAAGGTGATTGTTACGAATGAGGCCGACATCTCTGGCTCAGAAGAGTAACTAAAATGATTATAAGCAAAAAATAACATAAACTTAGTAGTCATAGAAAAATAAACAAATGGAATTTTCTATGATGACTTGATCAAACTCATGGTGACCTCATAGTGTGTAAACTAGTAAGTTATTTTGGAAATTTTGAATCAGCTATCGAATCTTATTTCGATTTGAATACCTGATTTGCCTGAAATCGTCCAAACTCCGCAATACAATGATAAACGGTAGAATTAATATGAAATTAATAAAATTACAGACGGAATGACGATTTTCTAAAATTGTAATTTATGATATTATATACCCTACATTGTACATTTTCTCGGTAATCGTAACCTGTGTCGCGTATAGTTACATTCAACGATACATTAGTTATTTATTAGAAAAATTAAAAGATTTTGAACGACCGAATCGACGTTCATTACCATAAATTTTAAACAAACCGCATTATCACACCGCATTTAAAAGATTTGTTCCTTTTAATGGAAAAGTCGCCTTTCGTAAATAGCCTTAATAAAGGCGGTGTATAATAGCATTATAGGACTATTGGATCTGTTGTGTGCACAGAAGAATTTTGTAAGGGATTGCCGAAGAAAAAAAAATTACATAGGGTAAAATGTTAACTCTTACCCCCCACAATAATATTTATACTTTTATTTTTGTTACAGATACTTCGTTTAAAAAATTAAACTACCCTTCTTATTGTTATTCGCATCGTTTTTTATTACTTTGAAACATAAGAAAGTATTTTACAAAAAAAAAAAAATAAATTCTTGCTATTTATCTTAGTCTTATATTTTTCCCAAAAACGAAAAAAAAAACATTCCATTTCTTAATGCATAATTACTTTCATCAGCGATGACAAATTACCCTCGAGGATATTATTTTTAATCAGAAAATAATTAAAACAGCTTTTGATATTATAAAAAAAAAATAAAAAATTCTTTTCAATTTTCCGGTCGTTTAGAATGAAAACTCTCAAAAACAAAATTAAAATTAATTGTTAATTAACAAATTAATGTTATTTTTCTTGCGTCCTTAAAAACAAAAAATTTTTTTTTTTCAGTGTTATCCAGAATCAAGAACCGAAATTGTTTTTATGTACATTACAAGTCCATTACAAATCAATAAACACTTTTCATTTTTTTACAACCAGCCCCCGCAATAAATAAATCAATTTGTGAAAACTGGGGAAAAATTGATCCTTTTTTTCCGGAATCCTTTTTATATTATTGTTGTTGTTTTCCGTTTCTGGTCTAAGCAAATAAAACAAATAATCATTCAAATTAATTACAATTTCAATTTTCATCCAGATATGACGATATCCTTTCGTTTGTAATCGCATATATACCAAAAAATTGTAACCCTTGAATGTAAATATTTTTTTGCTTGGTGGACGAGAGAGGGGGGCTTCCTCTATACCGAAAGGGGTCAAACATTTTTATTATTTGTTTTTCGACTTTACATAAGGAAAACGTTTTGTGGTTGACATTCACTCTATCTCCTTTTCTATACATCATCCCTCTAATTTCTAATGTTTTTGTTTGATGATGATTGTCTGTTTGTTTTAATTTAAAATAATAAATAGAAACAGATTATTTGTTTTTTTTTCTGTTTAGACAAAATTGTTACAATTTCATTTCATTAAATAATTTTTAATTTTTACTTCAGGAATTTGTTTGGTATAGTTTTTGAGTTGGGGTTAATTTTTTGTATGTCCTTTGGGCGATTTGGTCAAGTAATAAAAAAGTTACATGCTTTTGAAATATTTCCTTGTAAGCAACATTATACAATTATTGAGGTCATTCCTGCATGCATGGCATCTGAGAATTGTTGTGAAGAGTAAAATTGGAAATTCCAACCAATTTTAAAACAAGTAATTATTTCGTGCTGCATTGTTCCATTCTTTAGCGCTTTAGGTAATGTTAAGAGTTTATAAAATAAGAGTGATTCTCATTTTCCAGAAGTCGGTCGAGCGACAATGAAAGGCATCAAGCAACATTTGCTTGGGTTAGTGGAACTTTTCGGCGAACGCTTGGAAACATTTTAAGAGAACTAGGAAATATTTAAGATTCAATAGACCAATTATTTATTAATTTCATTTCAGAAACGAACACAAAAGATATACACAAGCCGGCAAAATCAAAATTGATCCGTTTTATTCAAAGTGTTATCCATCGCCAACTACTACTTTTGTGGCTGGATACGCTTCGTCTTTTGAATTGACCCAATTTTTCTGCTCATGCTAGATATGTGTGGTAGGACGAGGCAACTCATTTTTCTTTTTCCGGCTCAGTTTCAGCAATTGTGTTCCATAGAGAGTCCGACTAATGGGTTTGTTCGAATACAGCAAGCTAATGCAACCAAATACGGAACATTTTAGAGTTTGATTTATCCATGTACTGGTTATCGATGTTGAAGTACAGAAGGGGCTTATACAATGCAAAAAAATCCTTTCGGTTATGTTAGACCTTTAAACCAGCTATATATTTAAACGTTTATAACCACAAACTTTCTTCAGCATTTATCAATAGAAATCCGGAATTCATACATCTTCCTATCACCGCAGGTAACGAAAGGTATGACGTTAACGACACATCAATTTGGCATATCATCCGATCAGCCAATGCTATCGTACCCTGACACGAATTGGAAACTGAAAAATCGAGATATTGCATCTCAGTGATGTAAAATTAAAAAAAATTAACTATGGCTTAGAGGCCGTAAACGGCCCTTACCGCGTCTCAAATGAGACCTTACGAACCAGTTTTAACGATTGGTGCACATTGTAGGTGGTCGCCCAACGAATATTTTTACACACAAATGCGTTTTTTATGTCATCCGATTGCATGTTAAATTTTGGTCAACGGCGGGAATGGAACTCGAGACCGCGGCGTGATGAGAAACTTTCTTAACCATTAAGCTACATCCGGCGACGTGAATGTAAAATAGAAAATGGAAAAATAGTGCAAATTTAAAACTTCAGCAATAGCTAAATCAAAGAAAGCCCTACTCGATTGGAAATCGAACCACCACAATACAGTTATATGCACCTACGAATGATGTTGATGGCATTACGAAAGATTATTTATAATAGCAGTAGTCAAAGTATCTAGAACACACCATATCTCATAAAAATACTCCAAAGGGATTTCAATATTAAAATCGTAACGGACAATACGGGCCGAAACCTCGAACTGAAGGTGGAAAGCGCGAATTCATTTATCGAACATCTAGAAAGTGGAATTCGTTGTCTGGTTTTCAGTTTCCATTGGAGTATAAAATGCTCAAGTTCAAGGCAGCTATAAACCTTTACTTGAAGGATCGCGCGTTGGGTGCAGAAGTTGTGACAGTACCAAGAAGCTAGGACAGTTTAAAAGTCCGTCCTGCACCCAATTAAAGCTAAATTTAAAAAAAAATACGACAAAAATAATGTTAAAATGTGCGTTGACAGCAACACGATATGACAATGAATGGAGATCCAAATCATGTATTCATCGGAAGCACTAGCTTCCTATAGATATAAATAAAATATAAATACACTTAGTCATCTCGCAGAAATTGACCATAAAAATCCAAAAGAAGGGCAGTCTAAGAAAATGCAAGATATCTCTTGCATTCTCTTAGAATGCCTTTCTTTTTACTTCTTAACAGCGCAATTTAAGAAGTAGCGATAATAATCCTTTTACGAATATTCCAAGAAGCAAGTGACTTTGGGCCAGGAAGGAACTGTACCAGATAATACCAAAACTTCACTCATTTTAGTTAAACGAATGGTTCGAACGTGTATTTGACTCAAGCAGTCGAAAAAATTTAGGAAATGAGCATACATATACAAAGAAAATAATTAGACTAATCTAAGATACAACCTAAACTAGAAGAAACTATGATCAAAAGGATGTTTCGGGATGCCAGAAATTGAGTTCAATATAAAAGAAAACAAAGTGTATAGTTTGCGAAGAGTTTGTGCAATACCTCCGCTAATCATGCGTAATCTCGACACCAAATGTCTCTAAATGGCATTTAATGGGAACCACTCAATTGACTCAATGATCTGGACTATATACGCAGCTGATATTTGCTAACACATTATTTTGATCTGCAATGGTTTATTTAAAATTAGATTGAATCAGATTTAAGTCAATGAAAAAATTATCGAACTTAACCGCAGTTTACAGTTTTACATTACGACCATGGCATATAATAATCTTAATTAGTAGAAGATTAACATTCGGCTTCTTTACTTTATATAACTGCGAAAGAAACCTGTCTCATTAGTATTTCGGTTACGTCAGGACGTTTCCCTTAAATATACTTTTGTTTTAAAACCGCCATAGCGGTGTCACAGAAAAGCCACACCGTGGGACACCAACCACGATATGAACTATGGCCCTTTGAAATTATGAACCAAGTTTGAATGGGTCGAACCGACCTTCAGTTAAATTAAATTGTCTACATCATAGTGATTGTCACTTATAAAGACTATGTATAATTAGTGATCAGTTGTTTCAGTGGATGCGACAGGTTAATTCGTTATACGGTGAAGGTGTCACCATTCAATGCATTCACCATTCAGGGGTCACCATCAATGCTCACCATTTCACATGAAGTAAAACTCGATCATATTTCCAATGATTTAAGTGGCTAACTAAGCGCTTGTTGATGAAGTATACTTGTTTCAATCTCACAACAATTTGGAGGATAATTATGAATACAAGTTGAGTACCGTGTATAGTCATATGTGTGGAAATACGCAACAGATTTAAAATAATGCGCATATTACAGTGCGTCCAATACATTTCTCGTTATTGTCGTATATTAAATAATTCCTAACCGCCCAGGTGGCTCAGTGGTTAAGCTGTGGTAGTTGAAGCGGGAGGTACCGGGGTCGAATCCCGATAGGGGCTAGATGCAAGAAGAATTTTTCACCTTCTGATTACGATTGGTTGTGTAAATGAACACATCTATGACCCTATTGGAGTGCAGAATTCATGGGCCGACCCATATTCCATGTCAGTGCTATAGGCTGGCATGGAGCTATGCAATGCGCAGATGGTTCCTCGATTTGGCCATTCAGGCGCAAAGTAGGACGTAAATAAGCGAACTGCAAAAGAGCTGGTAGAGCCTTGAGCCCCAAAAAAGATTGCATATATAAAAAATAATAATAATAATAACTTCTAAGTATTGCTTATAACTTTGCACTTATAGTTTGTTATCTTATCTTATGAAATTGCCAGATCGATAACTATTTGTCATCTTCATATAATGAAATGTCATTATTCGCTCTAGATCATATTTCATTGATGTTGAAGCGGGTGATGGCTTGTACTTCCAGTTGTTGCTTGTATCTTGTCGATTTCTATCTGATGATGACGTCATTGAATTTCTATGTCATCGAAAAGATCAAATCCCTCTCATCAGGCATACTACTGGACTTGATGTGAATGCTTTAAATATACGTGCAGTCGTGATGCGACAGTTAATAACAAGAACACTCGAAATATCGACTTTATTAATTGATTGTGGCGTGAGGTAATTTGAGATTTTTTGAGTTGTTCTGAACGCCACATTACTGCTTCGAATCGAATTCTCCCTCCGTTTGGTTATGATTATCCATGCCGTACTTAGTACGATGGTCGTGCCTGAATTCGAACGCTTAGTGATTAGGCTTCTAGCACAACATCAAACAAACCTGGGACTGCATGCTATATATGTACAGGTTGCCTGAGACCAAGTGTTACCAAATGAAAAAGCTGTAATTATTTTAATTTTGATTATTTTTTATTGAAATTTCGTGGAATATGTTGAAAACATATTACATTATATGAAAAATATGTTACTGCTCGATATAACCTCCTTTGGCTCTGATTATTTGATTCAGTCTTCCATAGAAAGCATTGCATGCTGACCGTACGTGGGCTTGCGGAATTTTATTCCATTCTCGAACAAGAGCTGAATTCAATGCATCAACACTTACGATTTTTTAGTGGACACCTTACTCTCCAAAATTTACCATATGGAGAAATCCATGGTATTCAAGTCTGGTGAATATGGTGGCCATTCTTTTGATGAAATCAGCCGCGGAACGCAATTTTGTAAAAACTGCTGTGTCGCTCGAGCTTTGTGTGACGGTGCCGAGTCCTGTTGGAATGTCCAACGGTTCGTACCAAAGTGCTTACGGGTCCAAGGTAGCAAATCATCGTTAAGGATCTTTTGGCGGTACATCTCTTGGTTAACCTTGATTCCATGTTCGATGAAAACCAGAGGAGTGCGTCCATCTGTAGTAACTGCAGCCCAAACCATAACATAAGCTGGTGATTGCTTATTTTATGGTTTGGAACTCTTGTGTCCAAATTATCGTTGGACTTGTGCTCTAACCAAACACGATCATTTTGTTTATTCACATACTGTTGAATGGTGAAAATTTTCTCATCAGAAAAGCCAAATTTTGGAATCTCACCACGTTCGGCCAAGGCCTTCAATGCTCGTGTTCTTTCAAGCCTAACTTTGGGCCTCCGTAAGATCTTGAACTTTTTGTATCTTGTAGGGCTTCAAGTGTAGTTCATTTTTCAATATGGTTTGAATGCTGTAACGTGAAACATGTAGACGTGCGGCTAATTGATTGGCACTTTGACGAGGATTTCGTTGGATTCGTTTCTTCACCTTTCGTATTTCTTTTGATGTTGCTGTCTTTTTAGGACCGCCTCTGTTGCGTTTAGCTATGCTACCAGTTTCGTTGTATCGAGTTATGGTTCGATACACAAACATTTTATTCACATTCAAATGCTGGAGCTGACGAACTATTGCTGTTTGTGAATTTCCACCCAAATACAGTGCAATTACACTATTACGTTTGAATTCCATTACGATTTTTTTATCAAGATATTAATTTAAAACAACTATATAAACAACTAACCAAACTTCAATCTGTCAAAATTTGACGCGCGAAAAATGTCAACTACACAAATGACAGCAGAGTGAAGTTAGTAACATTTGGTCTCTGCCAGCCTGTATATAAATATATATTTATATATATATATATATATATATATATATATATATATATATATATATATATATATATATATATATATATATATATATATGCTGTATTTGTTGCTCGCATATGCCCACCTACAAAACACATGTGTTTTAGTTTGTGCAGCATGAAAATGAACTTCCTAGAAATATCTATCCCTTTTTTGAGAGCGCGAAACGATTAACCACGTATTGAGAGATAAGGCAGAAAATTCCATTGTGAGAAGTTAATTTTCCCATGTAAGGCTAAGAAGGAAGTAGGATGAAAGTTATTAGGAGGTTGTATCAGAAGGTATTGAGACGACATTTTAGTTTCTCTAAACAGGTCCGTTGGGGTCACCACCAATGAAGCGTGTAAGCTTGATATAATTTTGAATAGTAAATAATTGATCGTATGTTGTAATTCGAAGTTGTTGCTTGTATGTTGTAATTCACCTGACCGCGTTCGATCTGATGATGACGTCATTGAATGAATATGTGATCGAAATGATAAAATCCATCTCATCAGGCATATGCTACCAAACTTGATGTGAATACTGTGCAATTTGTATATATAAGTTCAGTCGTGACGCGAAAGTCCTAGTGAATTACAAGAACAATCCGTTTACACTCCAAGGAATCAAAATGATCCATTTACATGCCAAAGTGCTCCTCTGCTCTGGTAACTGGTAAATACACTGTTAACATCTTCTTCACTTTTTCCATGATCGACTGTTTTTTTTTAAACATGACTGTAAAAACCTAGCCGTTTGATATCAGATCTATGAAAGAATAACGGTTGAACTCCTTGCTCTCCAAGAAAATCTATGTCCTAAAGAGGAAACCATGTGTGTCAAAGCTATACTTAGCCAAACAAACGAGTTGACCTCGAAACGTGTGCTCTGCGGCAATTGATTTCTCAGAGCACACGTAAAAAAGACTGTGTTAGACTTAAATTGGAAATCAATAATGAAAATTACAAACTTCCTTTGCGAATGAAATAAGCTGGTCCGTTTCGATCCTTTTTAGGCCTTTGCAAAATAGAATAAAAGCTTTAGTAGGCAATTTTCCTATGAAGATCTGACGAATGAAGAAACACAATTAAGCATCGGCTTTGCCGCCTGCAATCGAAGTTTTTATACTCTTCTACCTGTAAAAATTGTACAAAGTTGAGCAGTTCCCTTATCATATGGGGATTTAAGAGTTGGAGCTTGACAACAGCATTTTCTGATTTACTGACATCTTCTGGTTATTTACAATAGTGATAAAAGAAAAAGATAGAATCATATGGTTGACAGGGTATAAGCCCAAAACAGCCTGCAAAAGCCTGCCGTTTATTAGTAAGTATTTAGTATTTTTTTAATACTGTTACTATATATGGTGATGTCATCTTACAAATTATATATATTTCTTATAAAAAGATAAAGACATTTATGGTTATTCCTCACACACATCGATGTCCAAAAATAAAATTATTGATCACATTTATATTTAATTTCTATTCAATAAATAAAATATTTTCAATTTCTTAAAATACCGATACATATAATTTAAAATCAGAACTAAACAAAAAATTGACAAGTCGTGAAGTAACACCCCGCAGAGATTTACAAAATTGTATAAAGTTATCTCAACTCGAAAATAAAATAAATTTTTATTAAATAAAATCGTCCAAAGTGCATGAACTTTTCTTATATATTGAATTAAAAATAAGAAAAAAATATATATTATGGCGATTTAATCGTGTCTCATATAATTGCCTTTATGTCCACGTTCATGTATAATATATATATATGTCTTATACGTATATGAGTGTGTGTTTCAAAGTTTTAATTTAAAAGCACAACACACAAAAAAATCACTTTGATTTGTTGTTACATTTTGATTGAGATGATAAATTATTTTAAGATCGTTTCTGCTTTTTGGGTTGAATTTACTTTGGTTAACTAAATTTTGATATGTTGATGATCGTGACATAACAACTAAATTCTATATTTATCTCATACAACATGGATATACCTTCACTATACATACACTCTCGAACAACTAAATCTAATCAAACTTCTGCGCGTTTTTGACAGCTTAGTATTTTGTCTTTACAAGGAGGCTTTAATCTTTAATTCTTTTTAGTGATTTTCGAATTAAAGCAATCGTAGCAAAAAGCATAAACAATTGGCGTGCTCCAGTCTACTATATAATACCAAGTTAGGATCACTCACTAAACAGACCTAAACCAATTTTTACTAGTTTCATTTGTTTTTTTTTCATAACCATGGGTACTACACCTGCAAAGGCTACGCAAGTTGTGCTTTAATGCAAAGATGCAACCAACGAGAAGTCAACACAATCATAAGCAAGTCTTTTGTCTCAAGAGTGTCTATAAGGTTTCATGATAATAGTATTTTCAAACAGAGACTACATCTCAACCAGTATCGGTGTACATCTGATAGTGACAATCAACAAAGAAAAATTCGAAATGCAGTTGCTAGTTAATGAACAGTAAGAAGACACTTGAGGGAAAAAACCTCACACCAAGACGACGCGCTAGATGCCCAATATTTACAGCCCGCCACCACAGGAAGCAACTCTAATTTCTCGCGAACTTACCAATTGAAGCATCGAGTAATGCAGGTTCGTTCTATTCACTGACGGGTGCAAAATTTGTCTCCAAGGTGGTGATAGGAGAGGTTGACTCCACCGGCGTTGGAGTGCTGGTTTGCTGAAACAATCTCTTGTTTCATATCTGGTGGAACCGGTAAAGAAAATTTGATCGATGAACGATATATCGAAGACATTCTCTTGGATCATGAAGTGCCCTATGCAGAATATATAGGAGAAAATTGATGGATGGTAACGCCCGGTGTTACATAGCTCAAAACTCTCAGCAGTTCATCGGTGAGGTTTAAATCGAGACGATGCAGTGGCCAGTCCTCAGTCCAGTGATAAGGAGAATAATTACAACTACATTATGTAATATATTTTGACTAGAGTTAGCTATCAAACGTGTATACTGGGAACGAGTTTAAAGCTGATTATACCAATCAACATTTACAACAATGTTCATAGCCTTAATGTGCATTGTGTCACGATCGAATCCACATCCCATATGTTGATAGTAGTCGCAAAAGGTCCCGTCACGGTGCCTTTATTTTTAATTCGAGCGAACGATACACCACTAAAATCTAGCTCGTAACAATCAGTAGCTGTATGTCTTGCTATCTTTAATTTTTGACATACAATACAACTCAGCACTATTACTCTACATCCTTGTTCATGTATGGCTATACCTCTTTCTTTCCGATATTAACTTTACTGTTGCTTTCATACCAGAATGTGCTAAGCAATAAAATAATCTCAAAAACACGTATTCTTAGACGTATTCTTTCAGTATTCTCAGAGTCATCAAGAATTCTGATTGTACACACAAGTTACTTTGCGAATGATTAACCCTGGAATACTTATGTCATTAATTAATAACATTGCTTCTATAATATCTACACCAGATTCCTGTTGTAAATCTGCTATTAATATTGATTCGTAAGGCGTAAGCGTCTATACATTATGCGACCGGATTCTGTGAAGATGAGGTGTTTAGTATCTTCATTCCAAATATGTGTGGCAATTTTATTTTAATCGTTAAATGTTAGTATTTTATCCATGTTACTGCCCAAACCGAATTCTGAAAACGTTACAAATTATTTCGAGGTGTGCGAATACTGATTAAATAGATGCTAACATACGACGATAAAATAAGCACAAATATTTTTGGGATGTCCATATAACACCTCCAAATAAATCTTGTGGAACACTCGTACTGCAAATCTAATTGAGTAAATAGACAGTTACTAGCAAGTTGACATGTAAAGTAGTCGAGATATTACTGAACGGCATTGTCAGATAATACCCACCAGGTCTCCATTCTTCGTTTTTTTGTACCAAGCAATGTTGAGCGTGTAAATTACACGATGTAATTTACACGATTTCTTACATGTAAAAACGTGTTATTTACATAAGATTATTTTTTACATTCCAAATGTAAAAAACGTTAAAAACGATTTTATGTAAAAAAAACTGACGCGCCATTTCTTATGAAATATAATTATAACTAAAACACCATCTGTTGTAAAATCTTCTTACTATTTTATGAATGGAATTTGTGCAATAATTAACTGTGTAGAATTCTTATAACGCAGCCTTGAAATCGAACTGATTTTGCAAATACCCATTTATCAAATTAATAACGAGCAAATCGAACGTTGGTAAATTTTTAACATTTTAAAATAGATGGCACTGCGAAAGTTTTTACATGTAATATACGTTTTATGTAATTAACGCTGTTTTTTTACATAATTTACATAAAAAAATGTAAACAACGTTCTTTACATGTAAAATCCCAACAGAAGTACCAAGTGCAAGTCTCTAGACCAGTTGCTTACAATCTTGGTATTCACATTTCTTGATCCATTATATACTATCAAAGCAGTCTTTGGCTATACTATAGCCTTATCTAGTACTAAATGACAAACTTTACGTGTTGCACACGGGTTTCGATTTTTAAAGATGTTTCAAGTTTAAAAGTAAAAATGTAAAAACGTTTTTTAAAGTCTCAAGTGTGCTCTAAAGCTCTTATTATGTACTGCACATTGAGAGGCTTATGCATGTTTTTCTCTAATTGAATCTCCTTCCATATTTAAAATTTCTGTTTTTTGAGATTTCATATACAAAACATATTACCTGTTTTTTGTTTTATTTCAGTTCGATCTTCTAAAAGTTTTCTTCTTTCTTTTTGAGGAACCTACTTTACGGCAGTCCGTTTTTGGCGCGGTTAAAACTATCGTCTCATTCTTTGAAGTTTTATTTTCACCTATGACAAGACGAGACGCTGATACTGTGACTTTGTTCCCAACATTTTTAATTGGTAATGGCAGATTATCATTGCAATACACGGTTTGGGAAATCTTATACATTTTAAAAAATTTCCATTGTCCATCTCCTGTGGCATATATGTCCTTTTTGGTCTGTCCTAATTTTCAATTAAATTTATTATTGAAATCAATCGATATCTGCAATAAATAAGTATTAAGCCATTTGACTTCTTCTCTTTTTAGAAGCCCTTAGCTGTTCAATTGATGGGCGAAACCATCCCACGCTTCATTATATTGTTGCTTTGAGCTGCCAAATACTATATAAATCCAATTATTAGCGCAACAGCAACGCTTAAAATTCCACCATATTCTCTAAGACATACTACATGTTGACAAACAACAAGAAAATAAATCATGTGACGGTTGTCAAATTAAACGACCAGTGTCGCATCAGTTGTCTGATACAATACCGAAAGTTGATTATCACATCAAATAACACGACTCGGACTATAGAGGTGTAAGAAACGGGATTTTCATTAGGACATAACTGCTTTGATATTTCACTGTAAACACACTCTCAAATAAATAACCACCCTGTCAGTTTTGAAATATTCAGTAAAGATATTTTGTTAATGGTGAATTACATGAACTAAAAACGTTTACAAACAGTTCAAATTAACTACAAAAATTGCGAACTGATGGCTGCAACTTCAAGAACGTTTATTCCTATTATTAATCGTAATTATCGTCCTAGTAGACAGGCAGTTCATAATCTAATGAGAAAATGTTTGTTTAAGTACTCGCAGCTGGAACTTCCCGTGCAAGTAAGACAACAGATTGGTTGAAGTGCCAATAATATTTTTTAGAATTAGGTATCGATTAGATCACACTTTGGCTAATTTAGCGTAGAGATCTTGGCTTTCATCCTTATAAGATCTTCGTTAACAATATAAAATATGCATTATTGATCCGGTGAAAATCACATGTGCTTCACAAAAAACCACATCATACACAGAAAAACCCTATTAGTGTGATTTTCATGATGGTATAGCTGATAATATATTGCTCAACTGATAGAGATAGCTGATAATATATTGCTGCTCGGGAGTGTATAATATATTGGTCTCGATTATGTTTGTTTCTATTTATTGGTATAAATAACCTTTATGCTCTTTATATCGAATACATAAATATCCATTCAAATCGTTTGTGTAATTTGGTAATTATATAATTTGGATGAACACGAAAATTTGTTGTCTTACAAGACAAAAAGAATTTTAAATTAAACGTAAATCCAAAACAAAACAGTTCAAACGAATTTTTCCGTCAATCCTCTATGAAGATGTATACGATATCGTGCGTATATTTTCTAATCTAATTTCACAAACCACCACCCAACCACCACCCAACCACCACCATCCTACACCACTCCAGCGCATAAAGTAGTATCAAATATCAACAATGTTAATATTTAAATATTTTCCTTTTCCCCGAAACCAATGTCGAAAGGAAAAACTGAAATAAAGGAAAAGGAAATGAAGGGAAATAAAAAAAAACGTTTTGATATTAATTTTTATCTGGTGCGGCTAGGACATTGTGTTTGCTCAATGAATTAGATTTTAATTTAAAAATAACACAAACAACAAACATGCGAGCATAAAAATTCATCACAAAAACGAAAGTCCTTTGTTGTTTTTTTTTTTTTATTTTTATTTATTTAAGATTTTATTTTTGTATTTTCCACAATTCTTAAACATTAAAACAAAAATTATTTTAATTTTGACTTAACTAATAAAACGTAAGAATTTTCTCTGTTTTAATCAAAAATGAAATGATGAGAAAGTTAAAAGAATTTATTATTTGAATTTTCTTAAAAAGTTTTCTTCAAAATATATACGTAATGATACTCGTACGTTTAAGTCACAAGGCTAAGAAATGGAAAAATTTACAAAATAAATGTATCTTATATGCAGATTATGTGAGATAGGTCTTAAACTTGTCATATACTTGGTTTCACAACAAAGGAACTGATAAAACGGCAATGTCACTATAAACACTTGGCCGCCACAAGCAATTTATCACGATGGTAACTATTCTGACTTTGCCCTGTGTTCATGTGTTCCAAGGCTATAAATTGCTACAAAGTGAAGATGACCTTAAAAATCTTGGAGTTGAATTTCTCATTGGGTCATAGGTCATAAAACTGAAATTCCAAGCAGATAATCGTCAAATGTGTAAACGTGTTCGTACTTCCGAAATGTTCGTACTCCCGACATGAAACTGCGACCGAAAGTGGAGAAAGAATGGTGTACTTTGCGATCGCTGATGATCTCAAATTGGCAAGCACATTTTTTCATTTAAGTTTTGTCAAGGAAGGACTGAGGAATATAGAACGAAACTTTTTGGTTATAGATCTAATAACCAGTATGTAGAAGTGAACAGTGTTTGGGAGGTATTGAAAAACTCGGTGTCATCCATCATCTTGGGAAGAGTAATTTCTCTGGCGGAGGAAATTATCGGTAACTCAAATTGGTCAGTCACTGATCAAGTTTTTTCACTACAGTTGATTCTTTCCAAGTACTACGAAACTTCTCGCGATGGACCTGGTGTATTCCTAGATTTCAAGTATGCCTATGACTCGATCGATCGAGAGAGACTATGAAATATTTTGAAATACCAAACAAATACGTTTATCTGTGTAAAATAACAGAGAGTAACAATTCTGCGTTAAAGTTGAGAACAGGCTATCGAGAACTTTTGCAATTACTTCTGGTGTTCGATTACTTCGCGCTGTCCTTGATACTTTTTAATCTAATGTTGGAATACATTCTTCGTAAAAGTGGAACAACTCAAGTCAATATCTTATTCCGACAATCCAATCAACTTTCTACATATGCAGATGATATCTGTGTGATTGGATGTGCAAGAGATACTTAATCTACTGGAACTGTGTTCAACTTTGGTCTCAAAATCAAGGTGTTCAAAATATCTGATCTTTGGTTTTAAAAACAAAGACGCAATTGTTTTCAGTAGTGGCAACCACACGTTTGAAGGAGTAATGAGATTCAAGTATCTTGGGTCTCTCATTACTCAAGATAATAGTGTTGGAGAGGATATCAAAGTTCGCCTTGCTGCTGGCAGTTGGACTTTCTATGTTCTACGTCCACTTTTGAAATCAAAATATCTTACAAATGCGGATAAGCTGAAGTTGTACAGAGCATTGATCAGACCCGTTGTCATGTTATTTGGCCCAAAACGTGACTTTCATGCAACTGGCAACGTCTAATTGTTTACCACAATATGAAGAGCTGGATCGTGAGTGAAACCGAAGGAATCAGATTTTTGACACGGTATGGGCCTACAATGACCTGTAAAAATCGACCAAAAACATATAGAACTGATCCAAAAGCAGCGTCACTATGAACACTTGGCCGCCTCAAGCTACTTTTCATATATGCGATAACTACATTCTAACCTCTCTCGCTAAAAAATCTGTAATGCCAGAAGGATCGATAATTCAGTATCTTGAAATTGGGCCATACCTGTGTGCATTTGTTCCAATTGATCATGTTAGTGAGGATACAATTAAGATCGTCCTAGTATTTTATCAAAATGCACGGACAGTGGTTTTAGAAACAAGATTCTCAAAAGAGAGTTGGTTGAACTGATGTAGGTTGATCACAGCTACATATGAACCAATTGTGCAACACACTCGTCGACATCGTCACTTAATTTTTTCATTTATTGTTTGTTTGTTTGTTTGTTTGTTTGTTTGTTTGTTTTTATCTCTACTATCTGTTTTGGGGCTCGAGGCACTTCCAACTCTTTCGCGGTTCGCTTATTTACGTCCTACCTTACGCCATTACAGCCAAATCGAGGACGTACGGCTATAGGTCCGATTTACGTAGAACCATCTGCACATTGCATAGCTCCATGCCAGCCTATAGTACTGACATGGAAGATGGGTCGGCCCATGAATTCTGCACTCCAACAGGGGGTCATAGATGTGTTCATTCACACCACCGATCGTAATCGTATGGTGAAAAATCCCTTTGCCATCCTGCCCCTATCGGGATTCGAACCCGGTACCTCCCGCTCCAACTGCCGCAGTTTTAACCACTGCGCCACCTGGGCGGTTCATTTATTGTTATAAATGTTAAGATAATTCTGTTGAAAAATGTATTTTAGATTTTTTGGTACTAGATACTTCCAAATGGCATGCGTTATGAAATGTACAGGTTTTTAGTTTCATTTGATGATTAAGTAAAACTCATCCGTAATTCACATGAGATCAATGTCTTTGGTTCTTTTGTTTTCCAGCACAAACAAAGAAACATAATGGCTTGCAGAGACCTGAACAAGCCGGCATAAAATTGTCCATGTTAGTCACGGAAATCTTTTTCACAGCCAATCTCGTTCCATTGCATAGTCAAGGTTGATTGGTGTTAAGCAACATAATGAAGACTTGTTCTACTTTCAATTGCAAATTATGTGGAAATCCGAACAGTTCCAAATTGAAAAATTCTGTAGAATAGTTCACTACTTCATCTTGGTTGATAACTGTGTTAACCGATTTAAAGGACAAAAACGGTTTTAAATGCAATTTTGGTCGCCTTGATATCATCAACATATTTATTTTTACTCCGTTCGCTCCGCCAATCATGATTTTTGAAGGTTTTCACTATGTTCGGAAAAACACGTCGAATGTAAACAATCGTGATGCCAACTGCGTTCGATCTTATCGCAAAAACATTCACATGTTAGTTGTCAATCGGACGATATTCAAATGGCTGCACAAGTGTCATGATAATAAAGCACGCGTCATCAAAATCACCGGATCCACCTAAAATGTTTTGCTTGTCACGAATATCTTTCAACATTCTGCCCAGCATATATAAAACCATTTACGTGCCAATGAGCATTCGTCTATTCGTCAGCACTATTTATGGTGATGTTTCAAGTTGGTGTCTCGTTGATTTGCATATATCAGTATTATCCGAATGCTTATCGTTCTGGAGCAACAATAAAAGTTGACACGCATCACAGTACTATTCTCATTTGTTAAAAAGACGTCGAGTATGAATATTCACCAACAACAATGGAAGTTTCGTCGTTATTTGGATGCACAGTGTTGAAAATGCGACACAGAGCGTCTGAAGCAACTATAGTATAGTGATTCAACTGGATTTCCTTATTTTCGAAGCTATCAAAAAAAATCTATTAAGCTCAATGAATTCTAAGGGATTAATTGTGAAGACAACACCTATAATGTCAATATAATCAAACTCGTGCTCGAGAAAGGAAGGCCTAGTTAGAGTATCAAAATCATTTATTATATAATTATAGTTCTTTAAATGGGGCTTGTGAAGTTGAAGAAGTTTTTCAAGCTATCTCAGTTATGGATAGTGCTAGGATAAAAATCATCAATTTGGTGGAGTGCCACCTGTAGCTTTAGGAGCCGGTGAGCATACTCTTAGAGAACTTTATCGCTTAAGTCTTTTCAAAAGCCACTTAATTAGATTTAAGAATGTAATTCAGAGTCTACTCGAATTGATACTTCAAATTACATGAGCGTAGAAAGAAGGAAGAAGCGTCAAGTCATATCAATCGTAGGGTTATACCTCAGACAGACTATAGCGATTAGCACTCGATTAGCTAATATACCAGTGAAAGACATTAAATAAGTTAAATAAAATTTTTAAATAGGTCAACCTGAACCTGAAATATAAACAAAAACATAACCTCAAACTTTCAATGATGTTATCATTCTGGCTAAATATTATAATGTCGCTGCTTGTACTTTCAGTAAGGTGTCTGCTTTTGTCAAATGATGGCACCATTTGTATTTATATAAAGTTATTATAATTTCTGTCGTATGATGGTAGCATTTCGATAAAAATTTTAAATTTAAGATAGTTCACTAATTGCGCTTAGTCACTAATCTCAAAGTAAAACGAGATTAGCTAATCTTGAACTTGAACTATTCTGTCTGAGTTATTAGTAATGGCGTTGATTCAACAATTCTGGAATTCAAGTTCGACATTTTGAATCTATTCCTGAAAGATTATATTTCGTAATTATTTAATTAAATGATTCAATCAGCTGTTAATCTAACGAAGTACGTTAGGGCTCTTGAAATATTTTTATTTTTAAGAGCCTTACCATACTTTCGATTAATTGTAGATATCTTATTTAATAAAAATCTCAGAATGTGAGATTAAAAATGTTGGTCATTGCAAATCCTCATATAGGGTTGAATCAGGCGAAACCTTTCAGTAAGGAGGTTATTGATAACATTTTAAAGCAGTTGCGGACTATTGAGCAATGCAATGCAAAACCAACTTGCAGTTTATACCACATTTAGACGTCTAACCGCCCCTTTTTTATAACATGAAAGGGTCCTATATCAAAATCAAAATTAGATCACATATTTTTTTGGCAGGATAACTCTCATTTACATTTGAAACCTCCTAAAGTTACATTCAGAAAAGGCTATTTTAGTTAAAAATGAATTCTGATCATAAGTATCTTATAATATCTTTGCTCATCAAGATTATGAAAAGTGAGATTTCCGATATTGTCCTGATATTCTTAATAAATATCAATGAAGTATAGTAAACTGTTTGAGTATAATATTGGTCTAATCGTTGAGTATACTTTTCCTATAAGTTGTGTATTGGTACACCTGCGACTCTTTATTCCGCAGAACCCGTAGTCTCATTTATTATACTAGATAAGATCAAGTATACTTTTATTTATTGCAGGTCTACCGGAAAAAGTAATAAAAATTAAGATCTGGTTATCTAATAACCGTCCAACGGAATAGTTCAAAATGCATAACCTATGGGCATAACGAATTCTAGACGGATAACTCTATCCGATACTGAATATTGTATGTAAATTAATATTGGATGCGGATTCGGTTCGTCGACTGCTGTCCACTCAGCTGACCGTCTTTTTTTGATTCTGGTATGTAATTGTGAAGCCACGTCTCATCTATTGTCACATATCGACGATTGAATTCCATTTTATTGTGGTTTAACAGCGCCAAGCACTCCTTTGAAGCATCGATTCGTTGTTGGTTTTGGTCGACTGTGAGCTGGGGCGGTACCCACTTTGCACAGAGCTTTGCATACCCAAAAGTTCGTATAAAATGGTAAAAACAGTACAATCTGATATCTTTAAAATATCAGCAAGCTCGTGCATCTTCAATTTTCGATCGTTCATAACCAATCGTGCATTTTTATGATGTTTTCTGGAATAACAGCCTCATTTTTGATTCTTCTACAATACCGATAGTGACTTATTGACTATACGAGTCACTCTTTTGAGAAGACCTATAGGAGATTTATTAAATGCCTCTTAGAGAGTTTAAACAAAATTATAGGAAGGTTGGTAGGCCAATGTTTTCTTGGTACCAGTGATGGGCACTTTACATGTAAAAAACGTTATTTACATTTTTATGTAAATAACGTAAATTACAGTACAAAACGTGTAATTTACCTAAAATATGTCAAAAATGTGAAAACTTTGAAAAATAACTGGAAATAGTGTATAAATGGTTGGAAATAGTTATAAAACAGTCCAAAGCTGAAACTCTAAAACTATACTCGCTTAAAACCATTACTGCTTTCTCGGATACAGTGCTAAAATACTCTAAGGCATCATACTCTATGGGAACAGACTCGATGCACTGATTCCATTCCACGACTAAACTTGTAGTTATTCGTTAAGTATGGAGTCTAGTATACGCTTAAGTATTTGTTATACGATTTTGATACTTTGTCCTCCGACTATTAATTTCATCACTTCCCGTTATTTCCTGCTATATTCAGAATCGCCACTACTGTCTTTTGGTAAAGTGGCATCTAATGGTCATCCCACACGAGATACGACCGCAAAAACATTTCACAGCAATAGAGTAGCATAATAAAACACGATCCACGGCTTTATATTCTTATATTCTTCAGTTGCCCCGATGTAATTAGTGATAACCGTGAGTAAGGTTGCTCGTCTCGTGTAGAAAACGTGAAACGTCGAAAAATAATTTTTAAAATAATAAGAGACTGCCAACAGCGCCTTGCTGCATAAAGCGAGTTTCTCTACGGCACTCCTGAATACAATCGAGTAGTTTATTCTATGGGTGTCACTTTTGAAGACCGATCTTCGTTTTTCATCCCAATTATCTTATTCTACCAAAGATGCTTTTCCAACTACCAAAATGCGCAGCACATCTGGTTATAATTTCTCACAGCTGTGTTCCAATATATCGGTTTTTGTATTAGTGTGATTTTCACCTACTCCTCTTGTAAAGACCAAAATATAAGAGAACGTTCAATCACTCCATTAACATTTTGCTTCCTTTCAAGAGATCAATAGATTTGCTGGAATTTTAGAATGCTTGTAAGGTTTTAGTATAAAAGTAAATATATTGGCGAATTTTGCCGCGTATTTTTTACTGACTACCTCGAAACTATTGGTTCCCTTCAAATAAATTTCCGCCCAATACATGGCTCTGGTTATACGCATCATAAATATCAATCAAACCGTTCATTTAGAGGGTCAATCATAATTATTTTAGGCTTTTAGTTATCTACAAATTCTAAGCAAAGTTTATTTATATATCTACACTGCCATCTGTGTTCAAATTTAAAAAACAGATATGTATTAACCTACGATTTTTTTTATCAAAACGATATCAAAAATTTTTGGCATATTAATTTTTTTTTCTTTTATTTGTAACGTTACACAGGAAATTTTTACAATAATTAAATTATAAGTTACTACTATTACTAGTTATTAGATTATATAATAGGTAGCGCCTTTGTCATGAAAAAGTCGTTATTTACATTACGTAATGTAAAAAATAATTTGTGTAATTTACATGTAAATTACATGTAAATAACTGTGTAAACTACATCGTGTAATTTACGCGCCCAACACTGCTTGGTACCATTCTGTCAAACGATATATTCAGCATATATATGTACCTCGAAGTGTTTTAGAGAGACGGTTGCAAATGCTGGGAAATTAGCTCTAACGAAAGGAGTTGATAGGATTTATGATTCTGATACAGCTCCCTAGAACTATGTCTTTTTGGCCAAGATTAACCCAGAAAATTAATTTATTAGAACTAAACCTTATTCTAATTCCTCTTCTCTTTCCTTAGTTTTCTTCTGCTTGAACGAGGACAAAGATAAAAGACGACTCATAAGCAGTCTCTCTTAAACCAATCTTGATACGACCATTATACACAACCGATACCTTCCTCTCTATATGCACTTAACCACCCCTGAATTGGTTATTTATGCTTCGAAGTGCAGATAAATTCTTCATGGTAAACTATGATGAATTAGTCGGTGAACAATATCCTCTGTTCCAAAATCATTAATTAACATTCAGTCGAAGTTATGTCGTTAAATACGGTTGATCCAATGTAAATTTTCATTCGTAAATGTGTCGATTGCAAAAATTGTTGTATAATGTTCATCGGATCGTGGTTATTAAGACATATGTTGTGGTGAGGACCGTTGCTTGTGGTTAATAGATCTAGTTGTTACCACGTATAACGGCTTTGAAATAACATATTCGTTATGGTAGGTATAGAAACTGTAATCTTTTTCTGACTGGTACCAACCAGCAACCGGTCTGGAAGTCCGGTCTACCAGTCAACCTTTTGTAGATCTACCTGGCCACGCCTCCATCGTTAGAGGGAAACACGGAAAATTTTTCAAAAGCAAGAACATTAGAAAATAGTGTTAAGATGCGGTGTATTCAAGCATATTTTTCTCAACAGGTGTTGGCATCTAATATACAAATAGAATTAAAATTTATTAGAAATAAGAATTTATTTAAACAAAAGCTACTTTCTTGATATAAATAAAATGATAAAAGTTACCGTTTTCTTTAAGATAGTTGTTTGCATAATTGAGAAGATCAAATGATGTCAAAAACATTACTCAGTCGCACAAGTACATGATGTAGCAGTGAAACGTTTATCAAAACTCATTGCATACAAAGTTGTCTTAACCATTAATTTCTTATAAAGTTGTAAGAAAACGACACCTAACACTTATAAACAGACAATCATATTCCTATAAAAACAAGGTGAGAAACTTATCACAAATAGAACTCAATTCTACCAACAACATATCAAATGGATATAACATCGCAAAATGTTTCTTTTACTGTGTGCTATAAAAACCAAAGTTATAGCGGCGATTGATATCTGCAATCAAAAAACAAAAAAAAAAGTGTTACGTATATAAGAAATGAAAATTTATATATTTGCGTTCGATACACATAAAGAAAAACACAGAATTATTATCTGACATCCAATAAATAATTTATTACGACAATACAATATTTTTATTATTATTGTTATTATTATTATTATTATTATAATCATCAGAGAGCCGATATTATTTTGAAAAATAAAATTTTTATTTGTATGTACATTGTTAAATTCTTCTTCTTTGTCGTCATCGCTTCGTACATGCCATATAAGTCTATAGTTTTTATTAAGATGTGAATAGATGGTTTCCTTTTAGACGTTGCACCGTAATATTGCAACTCTGAGTGGTTTTCCATTTCGAAATGTTTATGACATTTTTTGTGTATATGTTTATAAAGGGTGATCCAATAAGAGCTTCCGGAAGTTTAAAATAGTCGCAGGCAACATTTAAAATTTATTTTAAATGTTGCCCGCGACTGGCCTTTTGGTGATCCATTTTAAAGGTCCACATTTGCAGCACTCTTTCGAACATTTCGGCCGATAATTCGTATTATCTTCACTTCAAATGCAGGAACAAGTGATTTCAGATACCCCATAAAAAGTGATCTAACGGCGTCAGATCAGAAGATTGAAATGAGTTACCCTTTGCTTACGCAAAGCAGACCCAGTTTCTCAAAATCGCCTCTAGAAATGTTGAATCTCAAGAGGAATAGTTTCCCACAGCTCAGGTGGTAGAGGAAGCGGTCGGGATTGGTGTGTTTCATCTTTAGAGACCTAGAATACCCCACTTATAGAATTAGGTTGAAGGCGAAACGTAAAGTTTTACGTTTGCCTTAATAAAAGACAGAGAGAGGGTTGGGATTTCATGAAACGTATACCAGTATAGTATGTGCGGCCTGCAAAATCGAGAATGCAGATAGTGTCTTTGCTATTCCAGCCGAAAGTTAAAAAATTTATATTTTTTGATTTATTTCCAGCCAGGATAACCTTACGGCAACCGCTAAACTCAAGATTGTTCTCTGTGGGAACATGAGAGTCACTGTCGGAGCTCTAGAGAAACCTGATGGAACTCACACGAGAACAAATCAGGAAGCTTTAGATGTACTAATGAAAACTCATTTTCCCGAAAGTGAGAATTCAAATGAAGTTGATATAAATCAACTCCCACACAAACAACCAAGTTTCAGAGATTGGAGGTTGGTGGCAAAGGTGGTGGCAAAAGACCGAATACGATGGAACATCGATTTTTTCTCAAAATTTCAAACACTAGTCCAGACGGAATATTCCCGGGTCTCCTACAGAAAGGACTGGAAATTATCCTAGACCACCTTAAACAAATCTTCAGAGCCAGTTTACCTATGGGACAGATTCCAAGATCTTGGAGAGAAGTCAGGGTAGTGTTAATCCCAAAGGATGGAAAGCCTAGATATGATCAGGTAAAAAGTTTTCGGCCTATCAACCAGTCCTTTTTTCTACTTAAATGCTTGCGGTTAGTTGACTGGCATTTTAGTGATAATGCACTATTAGGAAATCCCATACACTCCAAACAACACGCATACCAGAAAGGCAGATCTGTTGAAACAGCACTCCATGAAGTCGTTGGACGGATTGAAAGATCACTGGACAACAAAGAATTTGCCTTGGGAGCGTTTCTGGATATTGGTGCGCTTTTGACAATGCGTCCTTCAATGCAATGATCTCGCAGCTGAAAGTGGTTTAGCGTCATGCTTGGGTCAAGGAGAATTACTGCAGACTAAGGTAGTGATACGACGACGGTGACCACCCGAAAGGCATGCCATCAGGAAGGAGTTTTGTCTCCGCTCTTGTGGTGGCTTGTGGTCAACCCACTCCTAATCCAACTAAACGACAACGGATTTTTCTGCCAGTGTTATGCTGATGATATCGCCATAATACTGGTAGGTAAATATACGGATGTAATATGTGATCGCATGTAAACTGCGATCAACATAGTTGTAGCCTGGTGTAGTGACCAGGGTCTTTCAGTCAATCGTAGGCAAACTGAGATGGTTCTCTTCACTAGACGCAGGAGTCTTGGAAACTTTAGTCTTCCAAAAATTGGGGCTCATACGATCCCACTCTCTTCAGAAGTCAAGTATCAAGGGGGTCTGGTTAGATCGGAAGGTTACTTGGAAAACACATATCGAAGAGAAATGCAACATTTACCGGAAATGCAAACAGTCATTTGGTCAATCATGGGGCCTGAAACCTAGACGCGTGTACTGGCTATACGTTTCAGTGACCCATAGTCTCGTTTGCCGCATTCATTTGGTGGTCTAGAACAATGAGCGAGATTGGAGGGAAACCTCTAAGCCGCCTTCAAAGACTTGTTGTCTTGATAAAGTAGGAGCTATGCACACCACTCCCACTGCAGCTTTAAGACGGCTGTGGGTCTGTTGCCGCTTGATATTTGGATCAGAAGGTGTGCAGCGCAAACAACCACTTCCTACAATACAAAGACAATCTATTTGGTCCTTCGGGGCACTGTCAAATATGGAGAGAGAGGTAGGCCGGCACATAACTGCCCACATGCCCTCAGACATTATGGTGACGAAGCACGTCTTCGGGAAATTATTTCATGAAACTATTACTGGAAATCACATGTGGGATAACAGCCCATCCTACCCCTCCGGCAACGATATGTTAATCTTTGCCGACGGATCAGTGTGCCGTAATCTAGCTGGTGCTGGGTAATACATACAAATTCCTGAGGTTAAATTATCTAACCCGCTTGGTAGATACGCTACTGTTTTTCAGGCAGAAACTGCTGAAATTTTGAAAGCAGCACTCTTTGTAAAAGGGATACATTGCAGAGATAGTCGTATCTGCATTCTTTCTGACGGCCAGGCTGCCCTAAGGGCGATTGGTTCCAATACTGTTTCATCGAAACTTGTCCTTGTTAAGTGCCTTAAATCGAATAGGCAGGCTGAATACAGTTAGACTTCACTGGATACCCAGTCACAAGGGTATCATTGAATTGGGTGCGACATCCACCTTTTTGGGACCTGACCCCGCTTTAGGAGTGAAGTCACTATTTATAATCACTCACTTTAATCTTATCTCTTGTCGTTTATCCAAAATCTTCTTTGAATCAGTAAAACAACAAAGATCTTAGTCTTTCTTCAACTATGATAGACGCACTTTAAGGATCTTGCTGGGCACTCTCACGAGGCACTACTACCTGAATAGTCATATGAAAAGAAACAATTCAGCACTTTTTGTTCTCATGTTCTTCATACTCTTCCCGTAGACAGCTCTGTTTTGGCTCACAAGCCCTATTTGAGGACCAATTGCCGACCTGAGAATACCAGATATCCTAGACTTCATTAGAAAAACAAAAAGATTAAAGGACTGAGAGTGTCCGCCTGGGAAGGGATGTCACAATGGGCCAATTGAGCATGAGTGACTGGGTAAAAAAAAAAATTCTCCGACATTTTCTAGCCAAAAAAAAATGTAAGCTTCGAAAAATTTCCAAACTAACGAAAACAACTTACATTAAAACTAATTAAAATACTCATATGTAATAATGTATAAATTCACTAATCTCTCTAAAATTAACCTCTAGAGTGTTATGGCTAGTTATAAGTTTATTTTAAGCGGTTTGTCAATGGCTATCACTGGAAAAGAATTTGGGTCAAGTTTCATGAGTGGAGTTCGGGAAAATTCTATTTATTAAACCCGTAGTGCAAACTTCTAAAATCTCTATAAATCAGCCTCTAGAGTTCAATGGCTGGATGAATATATATTTTAAGCGGTTTGTCAATGGCTATAACTAGAAATTGACGAACCGCTTAAAATAAACCTATCTCCAGCCATAACACTCTATAGGTTGATTTTATAGAGATTAGTGAGTTTAGACACTATTATATTTATTTAATTTATTTTTATTATAAGAATTTTTCCGTTAAATCTGGTAGTTTTTCGATGTATAAAAGTTTTTGGCTGGAAAATATAAAACAATAATTTTCGGTTGATGATCAATCAAAAATCTAAAATTTTCAACTTTCGGCTGGAATAGCAAAGACACTATCTGCATTATCGATTTTTTTATTTTTCGGCTGAAAACTTTCGGCTTACTTTAACAGCATGATACCGTGACTGGTCACCTTCTTTTTTCCTCACTTCCCACCCTCAGGAACAACCGCTCTATAATAGATCAAGTCATTCGAATAACTACGGTCTAAGTCTTAGTAAAAAAGAAATATTGCCCGCTGTATTTCTGGATGTATCCCAGGCCTTTGATAGGGTTTGGCACGAGGGATAATATTCAAGATGAGCAAAATGCTACCACAAAACTATTGCCAGCTGCTTCAATCATACCTTTCTGATCGTCAATTCAGAGTCATCCATGAAGAAACATGTTCTGACTTTTATCCAACGTTAGCGGGAGTTCCGCAGGGAAGTGTTTCGGAACCTGTCCTCTACCTTCTCTACACTGCGAACATACCTACAACGAATAAAACATTCATCGGTACGTTTGCCGATGACACCGTAATTATGTCGGTAGACGAATCACAATCAAAGGCAGGGAAAATCTGCAACGAGCAATGAACAACGTTACTAAATGGACGATTGACTGGAAAATCGTGCTTAATGAGCTTAAATCAACCCATGTGACATTTACACTTCGACACAAAAATAACAATCTACGCCTATACCTCAATGGAGCGCCAGTGCCGCAGGCTGATTCGGCAAAATACCTTGCTCTGCATTTTGATTCAAGGCTCAACTGGAAACATCACGTGAGACAAAAAGCTGAACCGATACGATTAGAACAACGTCAAATGTACTGGTTAGTTGGGCATCATTCCAAAATGAACCTGTGTTGCAAAAGACTAGTCTATCAAACTATCTTAAACCAATAGGGATGAATGGCGCGCAGCTATGGGGTACTGTACTCATATAAGTCTAATAGAGACACTATACAACGTAGTCAAATTAAATTTCTTCGAATGATCACTAACGCTTACTGATTCCTGACTATCCGGGAAATACACAATGATCTAGAAATTTTATTGATAAACGACGTCATCCGCGAATGTGCCATAAAACATGAGAAGAAACTTCTTATACCCACACCAACGTCGAGGCCGTACAACTACTGGACAGTACAAACGAAGTAAGGCGGCTCCAACGAATCAAACCACATGAGTTAACCGTATGAATATTACATAACAAGGGAACTGGACACTGGTACAGCAGACCCAAACAAGTTTTATGCTTATCTCATAAGTACTAATGTCAACCCTACTAATGAATTAATAATATTCAAGATTGGAGTACTCATACCAAAAAAACAAAATCTTCCCACTCTGACTCTGGTCCAAATTGTTCACTCATGTCCAACTCACTCCCTCGGGTTCGACTCTCTCACTCGGGTCCAACTCCCTCACTGACCAATCAATCAAATTTTCCGCGGTATTTATACAAATTTAGTAAGTTAATCGAGGGATATTCATTGAAGGAAACATGGAAAATGTCTTCGCACACTTAACAGGTAAACATTTTTTATAAACACCGACCATTATGAGTGTTTTGTTTTTACGTTTATTCCACTTATTTGGATGAAGTAATTCTTTTGATTGGTATAGTTTGACTTGTGTCGTATTCCATTACATATTGGCAATATAAACTCATTGATATAATTGTTTGCGCCAATTACGTTTACGAAGGATAGCGTCTTCCACATTTTTAAGAATTACAATCGATGGTGTCACCTGCCCATAAATCGCACCCAACACTGCATTTTTCCAAGGATGCATTGAAAGCTCTTGAATCCTTTTTTGGGTGTTTATCAGCCTAAACCTGACGTATAGGCTGATAAACATCCAAAAAAGATTCAAGAGCTTTGTTGACGTAACCATTTAGCTTCATTCAAAAAATGAGCTTCATCGCTGAACACAATTTTGCAACCAAAAGTCAATTGGCTTCAATTCTTGAACAAGCTGTATATTGTGTGACCCAGAGCTTGAGAACGGCAACGAATTAATTCATTGCGATATTCATGAACACTTTCAGCTACAGCAGCAATATTCACATTAAAATGACTTGTACGCACTCTAGTCGGGTGATAGATATTCAATATGAAATTTTCTTTTGATTGTTTCGCGAATTCGGTTGGATGATTATGAACACCATAAAATGGCCGAAGAGCTCGAAAACCATATTTCACTGAACTCTGATTTTGAAAAAAAATTCTCGCTGAAAAAATGTATGAACATCACAGTTATCACACATCAGTTCCAAGGAGAATCCCAATTGGAAAAGTACCTTCTATTGGGTCACTCTTTAGTTACGGGTAGTAGCATATTTATCCAGGGTGGGTTATCTGTTTGTCCCTTTTTTCGAGCAATGTATATTAGTGTTAGATATTATCTGTTAACAACATTTCATAAATTACGTGAAATTTTTGGTCGACAAGGATTTTCTATCGTAAAGGTGCAATTGGCAAAATCGTTTTGAAGAATCTGCCTTTTGCATGATGACTTTTATTTGCATCCTTACAAAATTAACCTAACTGAAAAATTAATAAGCAAATATTGGCGTATTTGAGTAGCGGAGAGTCCTCATGTTGTTAATGCAGCAGAATCTCATCCTTCAACAGTCACTGTTTAGTGTAGTTTATGAACTGGTGGCACAAATAATGCCCGTAGAGACATAGTAAAATGACCTTAAATCGAATGGGAAACATTATCGTAACATATTCTGCTATTATTTTGCCCAAAATGAATTACTTCTGTGTCCACAACCTCTGGTTTCAAGATGAAGCGACAAGTCATGCAACAACCCATTTATTATTTTAAAAAAAAATCTGCTGATCACATAATTTTAAGAACTTGCGAAGAACACCAAAAAGCCCGAATTTAACATCTTTTATTATTTGTTGGAGTTTTTTGAAAGGTAAGGTGTATGGCCCAGTCTGCCTTGAAAGCGTTCCGGACATCGAAGATGCGTTTGGTGATATTTGTTTGTTGGTTAAGTACCATGCTTAGGGCAAGCTTAAGAATTACTGCAGGCTTAGATATACTGATACGATTACGATAACCACCCGAAAGGGATGTTTTAGAGGATAGTTCTGTACCGCCCTTGTGGTCATCTTTCTTCTTGTCCAATCAAACAAAAATAGATGTGGCTGCCATGGTTATGCCGTTAATATCGCCATATTACTAAGTGGTAAATTTATGGATGTATTATGTGATCACATGCAAATAGTGGTGAACATGCTTGTAGCCTGATATAGTGATCAGCGTGTATCAGTCAATCCTATAGGAAAACAGATTATTCTCTGGTTAATAATATTCTTTCAAAAATTTGGGCTCATACTATCACGTTCTCTTCAAAAGTTAAGCATCTCCCCAGATCTGGTTAGATCGAAAGATTACTTGCCAGAAACATATAAAAGGAATGCAACAATTGTTTGGTTAACCATGGGGCCTGAACCCCAGACGTAGTACTGGCTTAACGTTTAGATTATCAGACCCATAATCTCTTTTCTTGCACTTATTTGGCGGTCAAAAACAATGAGTGGGATTAAAAGGAGTTTCTTACCACCTTCAAAGACTTAGTTGTCTAGGTCTTGTGGGAGCTAGGCACACCACACTTACTGCATACCTTGAGATGGCTGTGGGTCTGCTGTCGCTTAATTTTTAGATCAGAGAGTGTGCAGCGCAAACATCTGCTTGCCTACAGGACAGATACAATTTATTCAACTCTTCTGGGCACTTCCAAATATGGAAGAAGGTCGTGTCGAAACGTATTTTCAGAAAATTATTTCATGTTACTGTTACCGAAAAGGACAAACGGGACTACAACAGCCCATCCTACCTCTCCGTTTACGATATTTTATCTTTAACTGTAATCTAAAACCTTAAGTCACATTATATATTCCTCCTTGGAGGTATGCTACTTTCTTTCAGGCGGGAAGTGCTCCAATTTTGAGAGCAGAATTTTTTCAAATTATATGTACTGCAGAGATCGTGAAAAGAGGTATTCTTATAGCCAGTCTGCTCTAAAGACGATTATCTCCAATACGGTTCCATTATACAGCCCTGGATACTCTGTCACATCGATATCAAAAGAAAGGTATTAGCTGATAAATAGACCCACTTGGGTGCATCTCCCACTTTCAATGGGCATGGGTCCACTCTAGAAGTGATGTCATTATAACTCAAGAGAAATATCGCCTATCATTTTGGTGATCTGCACTAGAAGATCCAAAATCTTGTTCTTCATACTCTTCCCACAGACTGCACTGTTTCGAATCACGATTCCTTTTACAAGATCAACTGATGAGTGATGACCTTGAGGGTACCGGATATTAAGACCAAACAGATTTCGGGATTGAGGTCCACCCTGTACTATATATAAGATGATTAGTTTTCATTTATTTTTTCTTCTCTATAAAGGTGGAAGTGAATTAATCAATCAATATTATATATCGTTCGAGATAACCGGAAAGTTTATTATGCTTTCGTTAGTACGATGCTCTAATCAGTGTACAATAATGGTCTGTTAAACTATATATTTAACAACTGCACCACACAATTGTTATGTCACGGATAAAATTTATACTTTAAGACAGTTTAACAGATTTTCGAAAAATAACTCGCAATTAAAATTTAACAAGATGCACACACACACTTATATGAAAAAAAATAAGAACTAAAGTAAATAAAATGACATTCAAATGTCGAGTGTCCAATTCTTGGACAGTTTAATAATTTAATTTATAGACTTGTTACAAAAACAAAATATTTATATACGAGGTACGAGAAGAAAATTGCGTAATTGAATTTGTTGTTGTAGCGCTCGGTGAACGAATATTGATTTGTCACGTTTTTGTGTCTTAGTTCATATAAGTATATAAGATTAAATGTTGTATTGTATTTTAAAGATAAGAATTATATTTTTATATTATTGACAGTACAAGAAATAAAACGTTTATAGTCGACTTAAGTTCTTAATTACATTTCTTCGATCGAAATACAATTTTCATGTGTCAAATCTATATAGCAAAAAACATTTTTATCGTTAGCAACACACACAACCCCTTCAAAATATACTTAAGACTCCGTATACCATATATATATGTGGTATACGTTCGTATACAGTAGTTTCGCCACTTTAATTTTCTTTATTATATAACGTTTAATGACACATGATACAAACGCATAAGGATAAATCAAGAAGAAGGAAGAAAATGTGAAAAAATTCCATTAGTACAGTAGTTTACAATTAATTCTTTTCCTCCAGTGTTGTGAGATAAATTAGAGGGGATAAATTGTTATCGTTAGAAATATTTAGATAATTAGTGACATTGTTAATGTATAAAAGAACGATTAGGGGTTGGGAAAAATAGTGGAAAATTAAATTGAATTTTTTGTACGGGAATATCGTTCTGAGAATGTATACGGGGCCACTATATACGAGTTCGTCCTCAGAGTGCTTAAATATATTACCTATATTACCTGGGTTGTCCAAGACGTGAGACCTTATCAGTCGTTAACAAAATTCATGACCATTATCTGGTCACTGCAAACCTACGGTAAAATGTTCGTTCCAGTCGAGAGGGGCAGGGCAATATACAATGCGGTTTTTCTATAAAATTCTGATAAATGAACAAATGAAACGAAAATATCAAGATCTTGTCCTGTAATAGCATTTTCGACCTAATTACCAATCTGAAGATGTGAACAGTGTCTGGGCATTATTGAAAACCTCGGTTGTTGATGCTGCCCAACGTCAACAACCGAGATTTTCAAAACTTCATTCACGGTATAGTGAAAACGACGCCCAAAACTGATTGGTTTGATAAGAAGTGTCGTCTTGCTATTGATATTCGGAGGGCTAACATTGTGGAACTGTCTTTTCGACCTTGTTCGATTGGTGTGGCGAAATGAAATTATGCCTGAAGAATGGAAAGTGGCCACTTTATGCTCAATATTTAAGAAGAGTGATCGCTTGAAATACGAGAATTATCTCGGTATAGCTCTCCGTTGCACAGCATACAAGCTACTGTCATACCTTATATTGGGAAAAATTACTCCTTTGGCGGAGGAAATTATCGGTGACTATAAAGGAGGGTTAACTCCAAATCGGTCAGTCACTTCGCTACGGATGGTTCTTTCCAAGTACTACGACACCTCTCACGAAGTTCACCAAGTGTTCCTATAGATTTCAAGCAAAGAAGTGGCCGAGAAAATTAATTAGTCGAAACCACTTTTCCTCTTTTTCCGATTTTAGGGCGTCAACTAGATTGGAACATTTAACTCTATCTAGGTTAGCATTATTCTTTTCCAGGTCATTACTGCCCTTCCCACTGTTCGCTACCCTTGCGGATTGCTCTCCAATAAAATTCTTGTGATGTCATCGGACCTTTCCTTTAGTGTGTGTCCTATTTATCCCCATTTTCGCTTCTTAATTTCGCGTTCTACCTCGATTTGCCTCGTCCGCCGCAGAAGTTATTCATTTGTGATGGTGTTCGGTCAGAAGTATGATTAATAAGCGAAGCATTTAGTCACAAATACTTGAATTCTTCTGGTTATCTTCTGCGTGTGTTTCCATGTTTGACACCACACAGCGGTAGTGATTTTACAAAGGCAAATTTTTTTAATTGGATTTCACTATGGATGCTATTTGGGGATGCGCTGTAGTGTTGTACACTAGCACTATTAAGAACAGTAGTTTAGAGAGTACACATCCTCGTCGTACTCCTCGTCTGTTGTGGTATTTATCTCTTTGTTTGACCTTGTATTGAACACTATTTGTGGCATCCCTGTACATTTCCTTAATGAGTTCTATTATTTTCTTCGGAATGCCCATTTCGTAGAGTGATTTCCATACTGCGCATCTACTGATGGAACCGAATTCGTGTCCAAAGTCCACGAAGAGTAGATATAGTGGTCAGATTCATTCCTTTGATTGTTTGATGATTATACGAACTGAGTTAATTTCATCTGTACAGCTTTTTCCAGGTCTAAAGCCAGCTTGGTTGATTGTTGGTGACATTCGTTCAAGAATGATCATTGCTAGTACTTTCATTTTACTGATGAAGAGGAAAATTCTCCAGTTCTTGCATTATCTAAGATCACCTTTCCTTAGAATTGTTACAGTCAAGCTTCCTCTCCATTTCTGTGGAACTACAAATTTATAGTTCTGAAATATAAGGTGGATAACTACATGAATTCTGCACTCCAACAGATGGGATTCGAGTGTGGAAGGTACCCCACTCTAACACTCCCAACTTTAACTACTCCGCCCTTTGGAAGATTCAAATGAAGCACATAACGCTGCTACAGAGAACAACCATAGGTATGCATTTGAAGTAGGAACTAGCTATGGGGTTGGCTCTGCGGAACAACGGCGGACGGTTGTTCAGATGATGTACGTTGTATGGGCAGGTACTTACGTCAACAAAACCGAGAATTTAAATTCTGTGTAGTGCCAACTTTGAAAACCGAAATCTTGGTATTGTCGTGTGTGAAATGACCTGCCAATCGAAAACATTTAAAAAAAAATAGGCTGCTCGAACAGTAACGAAATTGTGCCATTACATTCCTCCTGTTCTCATTCTCAAATTAAAAAATATTTTAAAACTACCAAAAAAACAGCGTTAGAAAGAGTGATGGCTGAGATGTGTGCTTATCATCCGGATTCCTCCGCAAGGGTTTAAATGTGTTTAATTTGGGTGATGTTCCAAAATCAGCAAATACTATTAGAGCTATGGTAGTCAAGTATGCTGAAACGATAAGAAAACAATACAAGATTGAATTTGCAAGGCAAAAAACTATAATTAAGGGTTTCAGTGTTACATGTGATGAATGGAGCTCACTTAAAAATCATCGATATATTAATATAAACCTTCATTCTGTATATGAGTCCCAATGAAAATTTGACCAATGAGAATAGTGATGATACAAAAGAAATCGAAGAGACACAAAAAGAATCTAGAAACCATAATTTGAAAGATAAGCTTGATCTGGCTATCAGTAAAAAATTAAAGAAATCACAAGATAATATTAGCTTATTAAAAAAAAAGAAATAACCTTGTTCGAGGAAGAAGGATCCAGATAAAAATATATCCCAATATATCCCACAAATGTATAATGAGTTGCTTACAATCCGGCCAACAAGTGTAGCAGATGAGAGGGCTTTTTCGGCTTCTGGAAAAAATTTCGGATTTTCAACGTCCATCGATTATTTGGGCTTTTTACGCGCCTACTTCCAATTAATAAATAATAAAACTTCTTAGTTAAGACATTATATGAAAACTTCACTGTGAAATTTTGTATGAAATGTGAAATAAACTTGAAAAATATAATCATTTGAATTAAGGTTTCCACTTGCAATGCATTGCAAATATTTGCATTCTGTTTTAAATTTTTTCACACGTATAGTATACATTCAAAAAAAATTTGTATTGGTATACACATTTTTTCACTCACACATACAAATATTTACATAGCGATTTGCAATGAAAAGTAGTCGCGCATAATACTTTTTGCTTTGCAAATATTTCATTTTCAACAAAATCGAAAAATGTCCCTTATTTTGTTCAACCCTGCATTAAATACTGTCAAAAATTTGTTTTCATTTTAAAAATATTGTTCTAGGGGCAAATATCATTTGGATTATTTATGCTGTGGAATTGTATTTAAGATGAAAAGTACGCTACCTAAAATAAAACAGATAAATAAATTTTCCGTCTCTTATTTTCCAATATGAAGTATTTTATACTAATCCAGTCACAGAAACTAACAAAAAAAACAAAATTTCCCTTTGCAAATATTTGCAATGCATTCCAAGTGGAAACCATAGTTTAAGGTTTTGCATTTTCGGTATTGAACACCGGAATCCGGGTTTTGGTTTCGTTAGAATCGAAAAACCGGTTTTCATAATTTCTTCCGGTTTTGCACCCTCTAATTTCAATTAGGTTAATTCATTAAGCAGTAAGAAAAAATTAAATTGTGTAATACAGTAATTAAAACAATACTGAAAGAAATTACTTCATTACTTTGAATAACAGTTCTGAACTGTCCATCTCAATTAACCAAGCGCGCAATGACTTTAAGAACGGATTGATATTATTTAAATTTTTTATATTATTTGGTAACTGATTAAATAACATGGGAGCAGTGTGTAGATAAAATCGTCTGTAAAATTCTTTCTTCGAAGCCGGAACCACACAATATTTATTCCTTAACGGATATAATGATTCTTTAAAATGACGATTGCCACTTCGAATAAAAAAAAATTTGAGTACCTTGAAAATATATAAATTCCTTGTTGTTACAAAATTCGCTTTTCTAAATAAAGGGTTTCTTGTAGGCTTTCCAAATAATCGAAGATTTTTAATACTCGATTAGCAAGTACTTTAAAATGAGATACTCGATAGTTGAAAAAATGAAGAAAATATAAACAATAACAACAATAAAATTATACTAACAACAGTAAAATATTCAAAATTATTTTAATTTATTATTATTAAATATGTATTTTAAGAATAAAAGTGAATTGAAAATTTCAAAGTTCAATCTGGTTCGCAATTTTGTTTTAACCATTCCAGCGGTCGAAAATACACGTTCAGTTGAAGTTGATGTCGGTCTAATAGCTAATAGGGCATGGTACAATATATCCAATAAAGGTGTTCTTTGCTTATATAAATCAAACTTGCGAAAATTGTTTTTTATTTGTTTTTGAAAATTATTTTCAGCAACACTTTGTGATGGTGATGGTATTAGTTACTGAATTTATAGTTTGTTTAAGCTCCTCGTGCATATTTTGATCACCAGCTGCAGTTTGTTTTTGCATATAAAGGTCTTGTATGGATTGGTCAGGATTTTCGTGTTCGTTTAGGTCTAATGAATCTTGAGGAAAAATTTGTTCCATAATCTTGACTCTTAACAATATAGCTGCATTCTTTGATGAGTATTTAAAATGTTCGGTTGACTTAGGAACATTTCAACTATCGAGGTATATTAGTAAGGTCATCAAGACTTCATCACGGCGTTCGTTCATTCTTTTTTTAACTGTTGCTAGCAAATTCGTACTAATGCTATTTTTGTTTTCCTCTAATTTATTAAATATGAATTTGTAAACGCCTTCGGAAGTTATTAGAGTGGCATCATTTTTACTTAATTCAGTAACCGCCATTTCTATAGGTGTTAAAACTTCCAAAAAACTTTTTATTAGAGTAATCTCGTTATCGGTAACAGTAGGCAAATGGATTTCTGCAAGTGACTCAGTTACGTTATGCACTAAATATATAAAACGTTTCAACATTTTACACATGGAACTCCAACGAGTTTTTACGTCGAGAATCAGTTTCATCTTCTTTTTTCCTGACTCAATAATTTTTTGCTGCAAAATAGAGTTTTTTAAAGCAGATCTCTTAAATAGTAGGATAATTTTTCTTATTTTTTGCATTACACTATTTAAATCATCAGCTAGAGATAAAGCAGCATCACTTTCTTCATGCTCAAGCTCAAAATCCGCAAAAATGTTTCTATCTAAACAAACTTCGTCATTAATTGGATGATCATCATCTTCAATGACATCATCAACATCATAAAAATTTTCTTCATTTGCGTTATGGTCCTCGTTTATATCAATATTACTTGCCACGTTTTTCTTATAAAAACAATCTATTATAGCCAAATGTAATGCGTGGTTGTGACACAGCTGGCTAACTGGATTTATCATTTCACCATACTTACGCATTACTGATACAGCATCATGTGTAGAAGCAATGACGTCGATATTTATGTCAATACTAAACTCTTTTAATTTTTGTTCAACCAATAATTTAATTTTATCAACGTCTCCTTTGCCTTTAATTTCACATAAACCAAGAACATATGAATTACACATTTTAATATTTTCCAAATCAACTACGTGAACAGTAATATTCATATAACGAATGACGTTACAATCAGTCCATTCGTCGACTGTTATAGAGAACTTTCTATTGGCTTTTTTATGAAATGTAAATAATTCACGCAATTCTTTTGAAACCACTGTCGTAATGCTACTTGGCATTTTAAACCCTCTGAAATTCACATATTCATTTATTGCCTTTGAGTGGATCATACTATTGAGTGACATTCCATCTACTGCTGCTACTCTCGCTAATATTTCATCTAAAGATTCCTTCTTTAAATAATTCGATATACAGTTATTTGATTCAAATTGCAATTTATTTTTTTTCCTACATTATTCGGTGCTGCTTCTTCTTCATTTTTCTGAAGTTCTTTGATATGTAAATTTCTCATGTGATTTATCATGCCCGTTGTTGTTGAACCCTTGCAGCTTATCGTTTTGGAACATGTGTTACATATTGCTTCGAAAGAATTTTTAGAATCCTTTTTAAAATGTTTCCAAATATTAGATCGTTTTGACATGGCCTACAAGATTTTAAAGTTAATGAAATAAAAATTAATTTTCATATACATAGTTAATATACATCAAAATTTGTTACTTGGTTTACTTACCGCAGGTGATAATATTATAACATATAATATAATTTAATAAGTTGTAGTATACTTATTATTTTTAAACGATTATTTTAAATTGATTGAATTTTTCTCAATTCGGTTGCCACTTGACGTAAAATGAAAAACAAAAGTAATATGGCGTAAATTAAATCAACAACAGATCGGCCCTCCATCTATTTTTGAGTTTTGTAATGTTAAAGATTAATAGCTGTTTTTCTTTGGTAAAATGTGTTTTAATGGGTTTAGTAGACGATTTTGGAGTTGCATATAATTCAATTGTTTAATATTTAGGATTTCGAGTAATAATCGATTACTTAAATAAATACTCGATAATCGAATTAGGTAAAATGGGACGAGTAAAACCGAGTAGTCGATAATCGATTACTCGATTTGGAAAGCCTAGTTGCTTGACATATATCTTGATACATTATATATATTTCGTAAAATAAACTTTTGGGATACATACAGTCGTTTTAAATTATTATAATATATTCCTCCCCAACAACTAATTCCATAACTAAGCCGAGATTGTACTAAGGAGTAACACAAATTTTTGAGAAGAAACTGAGGGCATAATGGATTTAATCTAAACAAAATACGATTAATAAGAAATAAATGCCTTTGTAAGACGTTTATATGCAATTTAAAATTTAAGTTCTTGTCTAAAGTTATTCCTAAATATTTGAAGGAATCAACATAGTCAATTTTCACACATTTGCTGGAACAATTTTTATCTGTTAATTTAATATTAGAATTATTTTGACACCCTGTTGCATGTAAATATATAAAATTGCAATTTCTGTCAAGTACATTATTTGTTATTTTGAATTGAATTATTTTAGATTTATCGCTCACAATCATAAATTGTTGATCAAACCAAGCCCGTAAAATCTTCAGATCGTGGGTTATTTTCGTAGATAAACTCAAACTAGTATTAGCACTATACATCAGTGCCAGGTCATCTGCAAACGCTACTTTATCGGCATAGAGATTAAGTTCAAGAATCGAATAACTGTAAATGAGGAATAGTAGTGGCCCTAACACAGAACCTTGAGGCACGCCACATTGAACTTGTTCAATATTACTCAAATTTCCATTGATAGTACCTACTTGTATTCTATCTTCTAGATAAGATCGAAACCAACGATTAGATACTCCGCGAATTCCGATTGTGGATAATTTTTTAATTAATAAATTGTGGTCTACCGTATCAAAAGCTTTTTTAACATCAATAAACAAACAATTAACATTATGGCCTTCATATAAACTATTATAAATATATGTAAGTAACTTCATTAGTGCATTCTCAGTACTAAGTCCTTCACGAAATCCATATTGATGTTGAGAAATGTAATTTATTTTGTCCAAATAAGAAAGTACTCGAGATTTAACGCATTTTTCTAAAATTTTGGAAAAAACTTATAATAGTGATATAGGTCGATAGTTGAACTAAATTGGCATCACCACCTTTAAACAATGGTATTACTGTAGCTTTTTTATGTGTTGCTGGAAATTGTCCCTGAATAAAACTATTATTAAAAATGTGGACCAGTGGAAAACATAAAATGTAACCAAATTTTTTTATCACAAGCGAACTTATACCATCACTGCCTAAAGAAACTATAACAATCTGGTTCGTGTTATAGTTAAAAAACTTAAATTTATTAATTTATTATATAATTATTTATTTAATTGAAATTTATTTTATATTTATTAAATTTACGAAGTTTGGTTTTAAGTTTAAGTTTGTGTTTTATTTAATTATATTTTATTTTATATAAATGTATTTATTTATTTATTATTTTATTTAATTTAATATAAAATTATTTTAATTATTATTTTATTTATTTTATATATAATTCTTTTAGGAGTTTGCAACCCTGTTTTAACTATCAACCCTAACAAAGCCATAATCGCAATTATTGAGCGATTTGGGAACAAAAATATCTGTTTGTTTCGCCTGTCTAGTTGAAGTGGGGATGAGATTTTGCATGGTGGTGCGAAGTTGATTGACAACTGTGTCGGTTGGTGGCAAAGACGGAAGAGGATTTTCGACGAAGAACTCACCGGATAACTTAATTGTTTGGCCATAGACCATCTCCGCAGGTGAGCACTTCAGATCTTCTTTAACCGTTGCTCGAATACCAATTAAAACGAGTGGTAATTCGGAACTCCAATGGATTGTATTGCCTCTGGCCTTAAGGGAAGCTTTAAGTTGGCGGTGAAATCGTTCAACCATGCCATTAGCTTGCGGATGATAAGCTGTTGTCCGTATCCGATGTGAGCCAAAGAGTTTCGTTAACTCACTAAAAAGTTTGGACTCAAACTGCGTTCCTTGATCTGTAGTTATGTCAAGAGGAACGCCAAAACGTGATACATAATTTTGGACAAATGTGTTAGCTATCGTAATTGCAGACATATCTTTCATGCAATAAGCTTCGGGCCAGCGAGTAAATCTATCGACACAGGTAAGTATATAAGTAAATCCATTAGATGGTGGAAGAGGTCCAACAACGTCCAAATGGATGTGTTCGAATCGACCAGATGGGTTATCGAACTGTCCATGAGGTGATTTAGTATGCCTCTGGACTTTAGATTTTTGGCAGGCTAAACAGGCTCGTGCCCAATAGGTCCTTGTTAATACTAGGCCAAACGTAACGAGCAGTAATCAATTTACGAGTAGCACGGATACCAGGATGTGAAATGCCGTGTAAAGTAGTAAAAATTATTTTGCGTAATGATTCTGCGATATAAGGGCGATTGTTGCCTGTTGAAGTTTCGCAGTAAATTTCGAAGCCAGGTAATTTAAAAAGCTCTAGTTTCATATTGGAACTAGAAAGACATTCGGAACCGGAAAGAAAATTCTGTAGTTCTAGGTCTGCTTTTTGTGCTTTGATAATAGTATCATAGTCGAAGTAAGTCTCGACTTTGGCTGAATTTGTATTGGTCGAGCGGGAAATAACATCCGCGACCAAATAATCGGTTGTGCGGGAAAAAACCTCCACAACCGTATCATCTACTGTGCGAAAAAAAGCATCCGCTACTACATTATCTTTACCGATCACATGCTGAATGTTCGTGGTAAATTGACTAATATAATCCAAATTACGTGCTTGTCTTGGATTACGTTCAGTTTTAGACTGAATTGCTCTTGTTAAAGGCTTATGGTCGGTGTAAATAGTGAAATCCCGATCCTCGACAAAGTATCTAAAATGTTTAATCGATAGATAAATTGCGAGTAATTCTCGATCGAATGCGGAGTATTTACGTTCGGCATTCGTTAATTTTTTAGAGAAAAATCCCAATGGTTCCCAATTATTATTGTTAAACTGTTGCAGGACGGCGCCAACTGCCGTGCTCGATGCATCAGTAGTCACGCTGAATTTAGCATCGTTCAGCGGATGAACTAATAAAGTTATATTAGCCAATTCACTTTTAAGCGAAATGAATGCGTTCTGACATTCTTCGGGCCAGGAAAAATTCCTTGGCGTCTTGGGCTTCTTTAATAGAGCTGCCAAGTGTGAGTGAATTGGGGCAAGCAATTCAGCTAACTTTGGTATAAATCGGTGGTAATAATTAACCATCCCGATAAATTGCTGAATGCGCCTAATAGTAGTGGGTGCTGGGAATTCCATAATGGCATTAATTCGTTCTGGCGAAGGCAGAATACCATTAGGAGTAATCTTGTGGCTGAGGAAATCAAGAGTTGTAACTCGAAAAACACATTTTGTGCTATTGATTCGAACATCAAACTCTGCTAATCGTTTAAATCGCGTTTCCAAATGGAGTTTGTGTTGCTCCTCGTTAAGTGAAGCTACAAGAATATCGTCAATATAGACGAATACAAAGTCCAAATCTCGTACGACTTCGTTAATAAAACGCTGAAACGTTTGTGCGGCGTTTCGAAGTCCGAAAGGCATTCGGGTAAATTCGAAAAGACCAAAAGGTGTGGTTATGGCCGTCTTATGAACGTCTTCAGGAGCTACGGGAATAAGATGATAAGCTCTAACTAAATCGATTTTGGAGAAAATATTATTTCCATGTAAATTCATGGCAAAGTTTTGAATGTGGGGTATCGGATAGCGGTCTGGAATAGTAACCGTATTCAATCTACGATAATCACCACATGGTCTCCAATCGTTATCTTTCTTCTTGACCATATGTAACGGACAAGAAACTGGGGATGCCGATGGCCGGCAAATCCCTAAATCTACCATATACTGAAACTCTAATTTGGCAGCTTTATGGCGAATCGGATCTAGTCTTCGTGGTCTTGATACTGGTAAATGCCCTTCAATAACAATATGATGTACCACGGAATGACAAACTGGTGAATTATAATTCGGCTCCGCTGTTAGTGAAGGAAATTTCTTCAAAAGCGTGCTATAGCCATTGTCGATTGCGTAAAAAATCGGTGTGGGGGTATTGACACGCACCGTAGTGGCATGTATTGACAGCTGAGTCGCTGGATCAATAAGCCGTTTTCGCTTAAGGTCAACTAAAAGGCCAAATTTGCTTAAAAAGTCAGCGCCAATAATCGGATGATTCACTGCTGCCAAAACAAATGCATGCGTGAAATTACGTCTAGGTCCGATATTCACCTGGAGCAATTTAGTTCCAAAGGTGTTAATTTTTGTACCATTGGCGGCTGCTAACACTAGATCGTGTGATTTTAAATTTAAAAATATCGATGTGGAAAAACGTCGGACAGGGAGTACCGAAAGGTCAGCTCCCAAGTCTATAAGAAAAGTCAGGTTGTTAATTACGTCATTTATAAAGAGGCGGCTGTTATTTAAGGTCGAGAGTGCGGCCGACTCGACCAGGGGATCTACAAGTTTTTTGGATCACTACCTGTTTGGGGCTTAAAACCACAAGGTTTAATACACCTGTGAGCCCTTTCTTTGTGGTGAAAATGATACCAACAAAGATGGTTCGGATTATGTGAACCGGAATATTGCCATTGATTATTTGAGCGAATACGAGATCGTGAACGTGATCGAGAGCGTGAACGTGATCGGGGTATTGGCCGTGCAAATTGTCTGCCGCGTTGGCCTGGCGCACCTAAATTTAATTGCCTGACAATTTGCTCAATTCGTGTCAAGCGAGACGCGAATGAGTCAGATGACGATGTCGATGGTTGCTCGTCTTGAAGTGGCCTTGCTCTTCGTGGCTCTCGTACTTGTGAAAATGGACTTGATGCCGGAGGATTATAAGGTCTCTCGACGGCGTGTAAATTTGGTTGTTGCAACCTGATGCTTTCATGCATGCGATCCACGACCTCGGCTAGAGTCGATAATGGAGCCGAGTCGGGTTGGGCAGCTAACGCAATTCTTATTAACTCGTGTAAGTTTCGGGTCCAAAGTGACCTAATAACTGAGACACCAAAATTATTCCCTGCCAGACTCTCGATATGTCTGAGAGCTTCGGACGGTTCACGGTCGCCAAAATCCTGACCCCTGAGCAATGCCTCTAGCTGCCTTTCGTCTGAAGGCGCGAGACGGTTTAGTAAGATAGTTTTAAGCTGCTCGTTGTGGTTTGTTTGCGGGGGATTTTTTAACACGTCCGGTATCGTCGTTTGGAACAAGTGCGATGAGATCGACGATAAGATTTGCAGGTACTTTTGCCTTGAGGATGTGGTATTTTGCAGGTCGAACGTAATTTCCGCTAATGCCAACCATCCTCGTACGTCATCCATCCATAGCGGCTGTAAGGGCAATGTCTTTGCCGACAATACTTCACTGTATTTAACGTCTACCTGGTCCATCTCGACATCTTGTTCCTTAGTTTCACTCATCTTTTACACTACACTAATATTCGACCGTTTATATGCGATTAAAAGAGAGGAGAAAAAAAATCGACTATGCGGAAAAAAAGAAAAAATATGAGGAATGGTTACCTTGTGTTGAATCCGGAGGTATTCACAACGAATTTTTCTCGACGGATTCGGGGCCAGGATGTTCCCCTTTGTTTAACTCCCGGTGAGATGAGATACCCCCAAACGGGAGGCTATCTTGTTCTCGACCACTACTGTTTGGGGGGCTCGTTGAAATTTAGCAAACAATAAAAAAAAAACTAAAAAAATAAGGTTTTTCGACTCTGTTTATTAAAAATGAAAACTTTTCTCGTTAGTGAAAAACGTGGCGGCGGAGCGTATTGTACCGTTGCTTAAAAATTTTCAACGGTATCGGCGTGTGGACGTACGAGTGAGAAAAAAATTTAGATCGAGAGAAATTGTGTGTCGGTGGAAAAAAAATAGTTATATATATAAAAAAAATAAAACTTACAATTTTTTTAAAAAAAATGTTGCGCGAGGTATGCAATGCACCTGCGTTTGTCTCTCTCTCTCTCTCGTTGCGCGGGGTATAGCACACGCGAATTCTCCGATCTCTCGTTGCGCGGGGGTTTGCACACGCGTTAATTTCCGATCCCTCGTTGCGCGGGGGTTAGCACACGCGTTTTTATTTTTACACGTGCAATTTGGCTCCGCACTTTTTACGTGTAATGCCCTAAAAAGGGCCGTCGGGGTCACCAATTTATAACACTCTGGTTCGTGTTATAATTAAAAAACTTAAATTTATTAATGTGTTATAATTAAAAAACTTAAATTTATTATATAATAATAATTATTTATTAAATTGAAATTTATTTTATATTTATTAAATTTACGAAGTTTGTTTTTAAGTTTAAGTTTGTGTTTTATTTAATTATATTTTATTTTATATAAATGTATTTATTTATTTATTATTTAATATAAAATTATTTTAATTATTATTTTATTTATTTTATATATAATTCTTTTATTTTATTTCCACCTTCACTCAGCAACGTAATAGTAATAATTTAAAAAGGTAATGGCCGAAAATACTCAACTCAACCAAGAGGGAGGACACGCGCGCCACGATCGAGAAATACTAACACGAGAAAATGATAATGCAGTTGCTAATTATGATAATGTAGATTAATAATGTGGTGCATTATACTTTGAATAGATGTCGGACACGAACAACAAAATATCTATTCAAAAGTAGTAACAACTGACTGTACTAAATATGCTATCGAAACGAGAATATTCTACAGGAATATAGATGGTGCACTTGTCACTGTGAATATTTATTTACCTCGATTATACGATAGAACGTGACGTAATAAAATTCGGCATTGTAAAAGTTGCATTAATAAATAAAAAGCGGTTTGAAATATTATTCAACAAATATGTTGAACCGCTATATAACCTTATTTTTGAGATTAGATATAATAGCACATACTTCATAAATATCAGTAGGAAAAAAGAAAAAATTCGAATTAATAAAATGATCATTGTTTAAGTGATTAGAACAACTATTGGAGCTTATGGATGTTTTCAAAACTTTACCTATATTTGCGAAGTAATGATTAAATTGATTAGCAATCTCAATGCTTTCAGTAAGAACAGTATTATTGTCACCAAAAATACCATTAACTTTGTTAGATTTACAACACTTTCCTAGTAAGTTGTTAAGTAAATTCCATTGCTTTTTTTGGTCAAAACTTACCGCCTCAAATTTTTGAATATAATAATGCTTTCTACTAGTTTCACAATCTGATTTAATTTGTCTCGAAAGAATTTTTACTTTACTTCTCAGTTTAGTGTTATTCGGATGTCTCTTACAAATTTTAGATAAAGCATTTTTACGGCGAATTTTACCTAATAGAACATTATTTATCCATGGTTTAGTATAGTTTGGATTATTGAATACCATAGATGAGGTTGTGCAGTTTCCTACATGGTTAGATAACGTTGATAAAAAGATATCAATTGATCTAGAAGGATCGTTTTCATTAAAAACATTCGTCCACGATACTGTTTGTAAACACCCGTCTAATTCTTAAAAATTAATAAAAGTTTTATGCTTAGGTATTTTAGGTAGAGGTTCCCAATTGAAATTAAATTTTATCGAGGTCATACAATGATCAGATAACTCTAAACTAAGTGTTTCAGCTTTATAATTGATGGTATAGCCAATTTTGCTGCTAGTAAAGATATGATCAATACATGTCATACTATCGGATGTGATTCTAGTAGGTTCATTGATTAATGACTCAAGTCCTGAGGAAGACATCATTGAAAAATATTTACATTCTTGCGAATCTACGTGATCTATATTTCGAATATTTATATTCATGTCTCCAATAACAATCAAATTTTTTGAATTTATTTGTTTAAGGTAATTTTCAAATTCAAGAATAAAAATTTCAACAGGACTAGAATGTAAGCGATACACACATACCGCGGAAAAAACATATTAAGGCAAATATTTCACCGATTGTAAAATTTACCCGAAGTAGGTCAGAAGACTGAAGGTGAGTACTAGAGAAGAAAACTGAATCTCATTCTTAACATATGCTAATACACCGCCAGATCTATAGTCGTTGTTACACCAATCCAATAAACTATAATCATCTAAATTGTAAAAATTAGTTTCTGTACTATCGATCCATACTTCAGTCAAAATAATAATATGCGGATTTGTATTAAAAGATGACAACTGAGAAAATAGACTTAAACTGTTAGTCCTAAGACTTCGAATATTTTGTGAATGATCCATACTAGATTGTTTTCACTTACATTAACGTTATTTGGCAAACTGAAAGATAAATCTAAATTATTATTAAGATCTTGAAAAGATATATTAGATAAATTGAGACTCATTTAAGATGAAATTTTAGATAAATTAATATTGTACTTATCTGTAATCTTTTCAAGATCATTGCGGAATAATATAGATTATATTAAACAAGAAAAATTTATTTTTAATATACTTTTTTATTGTAATTAAATTTGAATTTTTTGCTTGATGTTGACCCCTCAACAAACAAATTGCAACTGATCCGGAGTTCATCCGGATATATATATATATATATATATATATATATATATATATATATATATATATATATATATATATATATATATATATATATATATATATATATATATTCATATCCGGATATATATGTTCATCCGGATATATATATATACACATATCTTCATCCGGATTTAAGATGTGAGCTCCAGTTGGTGATTGACGAGTATGATAAAAACTGTGGTAAACCGAATAAATATGACAGGGTTGAATTGCCATAACCTTTAACTACAATTGTTGATTTGAAGAGTTCAACCTACAATTAATGTATTAACCTTGTTTGATTTGACATTGTCAATTTGTATGATCTTCGTGGACTTTAAATTATTCCTGGAGGATAATAATATCCCAAAATCCAACTTTGAGCTCTATACTCAGGTGATCCTGTCCACCGAAGTGATGTTTATAGCTCTAATAAATAAACGTATTTACTTTCCACTATACCGCAAAACCAGAGTCAAACGTCAAGTACAACCGTTTTATAATCAATCAAATCAGTCAAACGTACATAAAAGACAAACAAACAAAGCAAAGAGAAATATAATAAATAAGAAAACAAAAATCGCGAAAAACCGTGAGACGATACAATAAAATAAATGGACATGATACTATTGTTGATTATGATGATGATGATGATAATCTTTCTCTATACCACTTCCATGAAATGGCATTAAAAGTAATTGTCATCTTATGAATAAATTTCTTAAAGTTGTAGAATAGAAGAAATACATTTCTCTAATCTTAGAATTAGATATGCTAGCGCTGATAAAAATTATATTTTCCTTAGAACCGCGCAATGCGAAGAGTTTCTTAACCTAATATTAGGTGAGTGACTAGTAGCTTGGTGGTAAACCCCAAAAAATCGTCTAACACAGTGTTATAATATTCAGTTTTACGTTTGGTGTGAAACCGAATCGCACCGAAGAACAACACACACACACGTTTTGATTGTAAAATTCATGACAAATTCAACATGTGTCACGATTTATTATATATATATATGTTCCGAAAGTGTTTCTATTGTACATAATACAACAATATACCAACTGTATATATAAATTACCGAATCATAAAGATAAGAAAGACATTAAACGAAATATATATTATCTTTCAATTGCAGTCAAGCTACTGTTGTGGTTTGTAGGCAGAAAACCATCCGAATAATTTATTATTCATACACAAAAGAAAAAAAAGTCTCAACTAGACTTAAGACAACCAACCACCTACACACTTAGATGTCGTTTATATATACATACACTCGTACGAGGCTATAAATACAATTTTATTGTCATTAACGTGAAAGGGGTTTCTAATGAGATTGCCGCGGTTGTGCACGTCTTTTAATCGTTTCTCGCGTCTAACAGAATCTGTTAACATTAAACAAAATATGTTGGATTTTATTGACTCTCATCAAATTTGAAGTGCTATAATAAAACTATAATGTACTATAAATTTATATTTCAAATCAGTCATGAGCTTATATAGTTAGTTATAGTTGTAAACCGAATGTCGTTGATTATACAGTTTTTGTAAGTGTAATTGAAAATTACTCCACAATTTACTAATTAATATTGACATATTACTGTGACATAATTTATTTAATTGAATTGATTTTGTTGTATAAATTGTATATGAGCTACTCGGTTATGTAGGAGGTGAGTAAGAAAAAAATTACATATTCATCTTAATTGAATTGAAAACTATTCCATCGATACGTTTTTTTTTTTCATTAACAATGGCTTTCTATACAATTGAAACAGAAGAGTATGCAAATGTTGCAAAGTATTCGTATCTTAAGTCAATCAGGAGTTTAGTTGAACCACCCTTTGATAAAATTTATTTCGGTTGCCTTAATATGTTCGTTCCCAATTTATAGGCAAAACTGTCGAATATCCTTAATAATAATCAAGGCCAAAATGTAGTCAGCGATCTTGAAGATTAACTATATACAGTGCTGGACTAGAAGACTAACTAACCATTGTAAACACCAACATTGTGCAGTTTATCGTACTACCCAGCTGTTCAGGAAACACTGGACAATTAATCACCCTTTATTTTGCCATCTTAAAATAAACGGATGGAAAATTTTTCCATCTGTCATTCAATTTTGTGTATTACATCTACTATCATCCATTTTGTATTTTTTCATCTAAATCTAAATAAAAATCCAAATTATAAGGATTATAATTTTTATTATATTTTTTATTAAACCGCCATTTTATACATAATTATTTTGGTCCTTCGAGCCGGATCGGCGACACGTGGATATAATTTCAACCCGCTTTTTGCGTAACCATCCGAGATTTAGTGGAGGTTTAGTTTGGACACCACTCAACGAAGAGAGTACTCTACCAGTTCTAGGTAACATTTTTACTGTATATTTCGCGAATCAATTAATTAAATTGTGCCGGTATAATGCGCGATGAAGGTTTAGATCGTCCGATTTCAAGTTACCAAGACTAACACTTTCCACCTTTGACGCTTATTATAAGCATTGGCAATCGTTCCATGATATCTTTATTTCAACCGTCCGCGAAAATACATCGCTATCGCCTGCTCAAAAATTTCAATATTTATTGGGACAGTTACGTGGTCCAGCCTACCTTTCCGTGTGTCATTTCCGAGTAGACGACGCGAATTATGTAGAAGCGTTTAAACGGCTTACCAAAAATACGATTAAATAAGGCAATTGTGAAAACTTATATTCGAGACTTTTTATCACCGATGTAAAATGGGTTTGAAATTGCTTGATTCGATAGCAACTGAACGAGCTCCATGGCTCATTTATTTGGCTACTGAGAAACTCGATGAAGAATCCAAGCGCCTCTTAATATGAGACTTCTGATAATGATTTCCCGACCACAAAATATTCTTGACATTTCTTTCCAGAAATCATTCCATGTAAGCCTGTAACCGCGTTGTCCGGTATGTCCTAAACCGTTCACTTGTAATAAATTCCGAGTCAAGGATGTCAATGCACGTAGAAGATTAATGAAAGGATGGAATCGTTGCTTTAATTGTCTAAGTGAGGAACATACCTTGTAACCTAACGTAAAGGTGTTAAAGGTTGCCGAATTTGTCAGAAGAGACACAATTCACTGCTATACACGTACCTCAAGCCAATACAGTTAATACCACGAGTGCCTCATGCATGATTTCGCAACCGTACCATATTGACCCGACTGGTGGACACGGTACCAATTGTTCGATACCAGTAATTTCGATGGAACCCATCGATTCCAAGCAAATAATATCGAGCCACTGCTACGCGTTATTTCAATCCTCCCTACTACCGAAATTGAGATTGAAAACAATTCCGGGAGATGGAATAAATTCCGAGCATTACTCGATTCTGGGTCGACGCACTCGTTTGTAACCGAATCTTGTATTAATCATTTAAAACTGCCAAGATCAAAGGCAGGATTATCCAAGGGTGTATCCAATTTTAGAATACGAGCATGTACCGATCATGATTATGTTATTAATACGAGTGCATACCTCCTCCCGACGATTTGCTCCAAGCCATCAATTGAATTCGTTGATGCTGATGAATCGTGTTTCAAGTATCTTGAACCATTAGCGAATCCCAAATTAAATATACCGAACCATATAGATATCTTACTTGGCTGCGAACACCTGTTCGTTGAGTTAACCGATGGTAAGGTAGCACATGTTGGAAATACACAGATAGCACGTTACAGTAGATTTGGTTGGATTATAAGGGAGAACCTTCAAATTAGATAACGTAACCATGCAATGCCATAGCCCCTTAATTATGCATGCTCAGATGAAATATTAGTTGTTAGCATGATCCGATGTAGATAGGTCACTCCAAAGATCTTGGGAATCAGAGGAGATAAACCCCAATCCAATTTTAGATGAGGAAGCATTTAAGTCGGTGAATTTCTTCAATGAAAATGTAATCCACAAGGATAAACGAGTAGCCATACTACAACCGTTTATTCATCACCCGCCCAACTTTGGGGACAGCCTCACGCAGGCACTTCGAAGGTTCCATTTACTAGAGAAAAGACTGAGTAACGACCATGACCTCAGAGACGCCTACGTCAACTTTATGAATGAATACAGAGCCTTGGGGCGTATTGAGTTGGTACCAAACCAAAATATAATAAAACAACCCAACCAAGTATTTTATCTCCCACACCATCCAGTATTCAAAACCGCTAGCAGCACTACCAAGGTCCGAGTAGTGTTCGATGCATCCGCCAAGTCCACATCCGAGGAATCGTTGAATAACAACGTTATAGTAGGCCCGACCATGCAAGATAATTTAATTCAGATCCTCATCCGATTTCGCATCGGAAAGATGTTCAGGCAAGTCCTCATCCACCAAACTGCAAGAGATTACCAGGGGATCCTCTGGCGAGAAAATCCACTTGCAGCGATTCAACATTACCGTTTAGTTACCGTCACCTATGGTACTATCCCAGCGCCATTCTTTGCCACTCAGACGCTCCATTATCTTGCAGATAAATTTGCCGCCGAAAACGTGATTTTTATATGGACGACCTAATGGGTCTGGGAGGAAACTATAGATGAAACTTTACAGATCTAAAGGGAAATCTCTATAGTTTACTCAAAGAAGGTGGATTTAAATTGCGCAAGTGGTCCGCGAATCACCCGACATTATTGAATAATATTCCAATGGTTGATCGAGAGCTGTCCTCTTGGGAATTAGTCAATGACTCTTATTCAATATCGGTCCTCGGGATAAAATATGACCCCATCCAGGACCATTTTTTCTTTCGCTTAACATTGCCAACAACGACGAAATACACAAAGAGATAATTTTTATCGGAGTCCTCTCGAATATTCGACCCACTAGGACTATTGTCATCAGTAACCTTAATTAGCTTAAAAATTTTGTTCCAGTCGCTTTGGGCTAAGGGTATTGATTGGGATGACGAACTTCCGGGAGAGACTGCCGAAGAATGGTGTCTAATTCGAAATCAAATTAATAACCTTACCGATTGAAGATTCCCACGGTGGATGTACGCGACTAAAACCCTAGAACTACATGGCTTCTCCGACGCGTCCAAGGAGGCATACGCAGCTTCTATTTATGCACGTGCTGTGGAAGGTACAACAGTGTTTACGAACCTAATCACAGCCCAAACTTAAATGGCCCCAGTCAAGGTGGTCTCAATTCCACGGTTGGAATTAAATGCTGCTACCTTGTTAGTCCTTCTTTTACAAATGGTACAAAAATCATTATGCTTGTCAAGTCAAACCAAAACTTATTTTTACACCGACTCAACTATCACGTTGGATTGGATATCTAAGCCACTCCTGGACATACATCGTGAATCGCACATCCAAAATCTTTACTTGCACAAACCGTAACCAATGGTCCCATGCATCGTCAAAGGAAAACCTCGCGGATTGTGCAACCGCAGAGGCATTTCGTCTAGAGAATTCTGTCAAGAAACGATTTGGTTTAAGGGGCTCGAATTCCTACTTAATTCCTATTATAACCCTCGTGGTGAACCAATGAAACCTTCGTCACCGTCGGATGAGCATTAAGAAATTAGCTGTAACCTTGCTGCGCCAATAATACGTGAATCAATCGTTGACTATAGAACGTTAGAATAATTGCATTGCTACTACGATTTTCCAGAAACTTAAAACTCGAAACTTTCCAGCGCACGTAAGGTACCTACATAGTGGACCAAAATTACTCGCCAATGTTGTCAGCCAAAGATTCCTGATTGAGCCAGATATTTTGTTCGACGGATAATTCATCCATGTATCATTTGCCAGTTACATGGAGCTAAGGTGCAGCAGCAACTAATGGGTCAAATACCAACCTGTCACGTAAAACCCCCGGCAAGAGCATTCCAGCAAACTGGCATTCATTTTGCTGGCCCAATCGATCTGAAGGAGGATCGTTCCAGAACCAGTAAGACCTACAAGGCCTATATAGTCATATTCGTATGTATGGCAACGAAGGCAACAACAATGGATCTGGTCACCAATTTGACCACTGACAACTTCCTCGCAGCGTTGAAACGATTTTGTGCAGTTCGTGGAGTACCGACCGATATAATGCGACAACGGCACAAACCTAGTCGGAGCCGGACGAGACCTGGCAGAATTTCATTCAACACATCTAAACAAAGCAACAGTAATGAAAACAATCAAATGGTGCTCGGACCAGATACAATAGCATTTCCTCTCCCTGGCAGCCCCTACGTTTGGTGGATAATGGAAAGACAATGTGAAATCTACTAAATTCCACTTACGCCGTGTGATTAGAGAATCCGTACTCACCTACATAACCCTTATCAAATAAATCGAAGCCCTCTTGAGTTCCCGTCCTCTACATGATCTTCATGATGGTGATTACGACCCCTTAACTCCTGGAGATTTTTTAATTAGTCAGCCAATCACTCTGCTTCCCGAACCAGAACTGACCAAAATAAAAATCAACCGACTAAAAAGATGGCAGTTGCTCGAGTCTTCACTTCAAGGATTTTGGAAACGATGGTCTCAAGGATACCTCACTTCATTCAACAAATTCTATAAATGGCACAAACCGAATCACCAGTTAAATCCGGGTGAACTAGTCCTATTACGTGACCAGCAATTACCCCCAGCAAGATGGAAAGAGATAATCTGGTCAGAGTCGTCACGGTAAAACTACCGAATGGAAGGTTCCTGAAAAGACCCATCACAAAATTAGGTCTACTTCCAAATATTGACTCTACCGAGTCAACTCCGGCGGTATGTTCAGGAAACACTGTATAAATAATCACCTTATATTTCGCCATCTTAAAATAAACCAATTCGCTTTGCATTTTGGTTGCGGATATTATTGAAAATAATTCTTCTATGTATAGTTTCTTCAAGGGGATCGAGAAGCGGTCTCAAGGTGACAACAGTTTTACTAATAAATTAATATCATAGAAGAAAAGGAGAACCATGCCCAGCATGGCAGTATATGCCTTGTTTAGCAATCCTGAAAACTGGATTAGATTCAATCTGAAAACAAAACATGACTACTGTCACGAACACTAGAAGAAATAGCATAGCTATAATATTCCGACACGAATTAAAAACTGGAACATAAGAGAGAGCTCTAACAGAAACAACCAGTACAACTTGAGAAAAAATTGAAACCAGCTAAATTATTCAAAGGCGATGCACATATAGTTGCAGAAATTATACACCATCATTAGTTGAAGTATATGGAGTACTTGTACATTCCCGCAGAAATGGAAAGAGGTTTAAACATAATGATCACCAAGAAAGGCGACTTAAGAAAATGCAATAACTGGAGAGATATTTGACTTATAACCCTTGAACAAATATTGTCATCAAACAAATAACAACTAAGAATAGGATCACATTCGTGAACTTAGTTTATGACATTCTCAGTTGTTGGTTGATTGATAGGGTGGAGTGGAGACAACTAGCAAGGCAAGCAATGACCTGGACGAGAATAGTGTTATCCGAAGCAAAAGAAAACGTTAAAACATGGAAAGACCTAAAAACAATTGGCCCCGATAGTCAAATGGTCCAGTCTAATCGTCCAGTCTATACTCCTAAATTAGAGAGTTAAAGGAATAAAAATAGTTTCAAAAAATAATTACAATGCTAACCACGCATTGTAATTATTTTTTACCATTTACTCTTAAGAAACGTGACGATAATTAAACAAAATTCGTCAAGATCGGGACGAAAAGATTAGGGGTTACGCTAATAAAGTACGCAGTACTGTTAGATGACGCTTACATGGTTGTGGATGATTGTTCATTCAACATATATAACCACAATTAAATAGATGATCAGTAAATGAAGAAAGTGGAGAGAACATAAATTGAGTTCGAAAGTATTTTGAAAAAACCAAACAGAAACTACCAAGGGCCGAGCAGTAATTACAGAAGTGATGGAACTAAATTAATCGAGCTCTAATAAGCGTGGTTCCATTGCTGATTGAACTGGTTCCTTACTGCACCTACTGTCAGTTATTTAAAAATCCGACTATAAACAGATCACATATAGTTATGAAATTATTCACAACGACCAAGCACTTCACATTCGACGGAAACGAAATAATTGTGAACTAAATACAAAGTACAATACATCTGTTCCGCAAAAATTTATTCAACGTTGAAAACCGATCATGTAGCAAACATAGAAATTCTCATTCAGTAAAAACAGATACATCTTCTGGTACAGTTAACGTTAAAGCTGAATGGAGCTATTGTAACACACGATATTGCTCACTTTCAGAAGCCTCTATATAAAATTAGCAAAAGGAGAGTACGGCTTAATAATTCAAATAGTCTCGAGCTACCTGTCAAATGAACTTATTAGAGCAACCAAATAAACCTATTCTACATAAACTATATAGCGTTAATACACTTCGAATTTCAACTCATAGTTCGTCCGATGTAATTACTCTATACGCATGATCTCTTATTCAACCGTAAGCAGTGCTGCTATAATTCCGAAAAGAACTATCAGATTCGAGACACCTTTTTCTCATTACCTAAGGAAATTATAATAATAATTTCCTCAGGTAATGAGACAAAGATATCAGGTATAATAATTCGGAAAGTTATAACGCTGCCGTTCCTTCAGCTAGCAGAAAATTATCATTAATTACAATACCTTCCTAATAGATTCAGTAAACTCAACAAGGCATGGAAACTATATAATTAATATCAACATTAAATATATGTCAACATTACAAAAACTTTTTTTTTCCATAACTGCGACAAGTTGTCATATAGAGACGTTGTACCTCACAAAATTTTTATTTTCAAGACTGTTCAAGAACACAAGACGCAAAGAAAAAGTTGCGTATGAGATAATAATTGTCGATGATTATTTTATTATCGAGATTTTAGATCATTTTATCATTCACTGAGAAAAATTGTATCTTAAAAACAAAGGATTCTTCTTTAACTTAAAGAATTTTTGTCTATAGATTTTGCGCAAAACTTTTTAAGTTTTAACTTAAACAATTCGAAAAGTTTAAATCAAAGTTTTTTTTATCATTTGGAATAAACTATTGAGAAGTAATAATAAAGGACTTTTTCTTTTCTTCAGAAGGTTATTGAAAACATAAATTATTTAAATCAAGGAATTGTCATATTTTGGTTTAATGCACAGAAGATTTTGATTTAAAGATTATCGAACTTTTATTTCAAACATTTTGAACTTTTCTTTGAAAAATATATCTCTTTTAGTTCAAAGACAGAAAACTTTTAAAAATAATATTTATTTAGGCTTTGTTTCAAAGGATCTTAATATTTGTTTCAAAACATGCATTTAAATTTTTAATAAAACAAAATTGTTATATTTTAAAATTCTTTATTATGAAATATCAATAAATAATATATATCAATACATTTTTAAATAAATTAAAAATTCCTCTCATAAGTTTGCATTATTATTATCATATTATCTTTGATTAAGATAATACTTAAAATAATTGTAAACTCGGAAATATTCCTATTTGATGATGATTTAAATGCTGAAGTCCAATCACTTGACGTTTCTTTCCATTAAGCACATATTAATGGCTAAGGTTTGAAATTTATTTTCAGACATTGTTTGTTTGTTTGAAATTAATCTGAAAATATATAAAACACATATGCATAACAAAATATATTAAGTTATTTAAAAAAAATAACCACTGGGAATAAAATCGGGAGTAAACGGGTTTGAAATTTTGCCGGTTGTTGAATTTAAATGGGAATGTTTCAAAAACGTTGTATACCTACCACATGTTACTGTAGCGATCGTACAGCTTTCCCGATGGTTTCTTTTGGCTCTTACGAGGAAAGTATTATTCATCCTGCGTTCCAATAATTTATTTTAAAAATATTGTACCATAGCATAAATTTTAAGCAAATGAATTTAGTTTATATTTAAAATTATGCTTACCTGAAACTCAGTGTTGAAAACAATTGCCAGTTTATAATTTTTTGACATAACGTGATAGTTTTGCAAAGCTTCCACAATGTCATACTCGTGATCGGATGCAACGCACGTTCAAAGATAAAAGAGAAATTTGATGCAATTTTATTAATTAGTTATAAAAATAAAAACAAAATTCTATTATTTTCCTTCAGTCAAATAGTTGTTTGAAATGGAATTCTTTTTTTTAAACAATTAACACAAAAACTAATGTAATACGAGTATACTTACATCAACCTATCCCAAATATAGATTACACTCCAAATTTCTTTTAATTATATTTTACTATTTATTAAATTTCACTTTAGATTAAAATAATCAACTCACTGCTTGTGCGGTACGACGTTAAATAAAATCACGTTCTTCACAGAAGAATTGCATAAACAAATAATCAAAACATTTGCAACAAAGCCTTAAAACTTTAGTTTAAAATATTCACGATTTTGACAGAGCATATATACTTTTCTTTAAAGGTTGAGATCCTTTTATCTAAAGAATGCAAAATCTTTAATATTAAATAATCATAATATCTAGAAAAATTTGTTTTGAAGCAAAGTATACATTCTTAAAATCTAAGGATTTTATACATTTCACCTTCCATTAAACGCCGTTCATTTAACATTCGATAGCAAAGATTTTTTTCTTTTGAAACAAATGGTACTTTCTCGTAAATTTTCTTTAAAACAAAGAATAATTTTCTAAAGGATTGATTCCTTTGAAATGAAAACTCAAATTTTTCTCAGTGTTCTTAGAGAACGGTAAGATCGGTTTCAAAACATTTAACATTTGATAGAATACATGCTGTATAAGATAGCAGAAAATTTCCAGCAGAAAAACGATTGTTATACTCGCCACCAGGGGCACTAGTTTCGCTGAAGAGCATTTCTTCTGCTGTCAATTTTGTAGCCAGCATAATGTTTCTGTAAATTTTTTAATTTTGTTCAATATTTCAAGAAATGAATACTGCATCGACTGCCGAATTGAACCCCAATTTAGTTGAAATAATAGTTGAACCCCAGTTTAACACTAGTTGAATTATCAAACGACAACTATACGTGATTGCCCGAGACATCCAATTCAAACCAGGTTAGTTAGCCTTTGAAAAAACCAACCAATCGACAGATATGACCAGTAAATAGCCACGCGGTAGTAAGGTGTCACAAGTTTCTTAATTTACCTATTGATCAATGGTACAATTTCGTTACAATTGACTTCGGCCATATTGCAATTCAACACCTGCATATTGTAAGCAAACTCCTTGACTTTGGCTCCCAACTTTATTTCATGACAAAACCACTCGTGTCGCCTCTTAAACATTCACATCGTTATAGAGTTCTCACAATACGAGGAATAGAATCCAATACCATTATCTGCTCTGGTAGTTTAAAAATCACTGTAAAATAACATATACATACATTCATTTTTCTATCACATTAGACGTTCATGTTATTCCAAAAATAACAAGCTACTAGCCTATGGCATCTTATCATAATTTTGAATCGTATAGACATACAAAATTAGCTGATCCGAGTTGTTTAAGTTTCAAAATATCGATTTATTGCTGGCCGCCGAGATATGTCAAAAATAGATATATCATAGTACTCTGTGGGACAATTCAGGTTGTACGATAATCTACCCATACTCCGAGAGTACTATGCTTGGTTGAATTATATCTGGAAGGTACTATAGGCACCACATTCAATTCTTTATCATTTGATCGTTGACAGTTGAAATACTCTAGTCGTCAAAAAGAAATAACTGCACAAAAAAGCTTGTGTTTCATCACATATCTTTTCATAAAAGTTTATTGCACCAAGCACTGAAGCAACCTTATGTGCAGATTCTTCATCTGCACTCTGCACATTGCATAGCTCCACGCCAGCTTATAGTACTGAGATGGAAGTTGGGTCGGCCCATGGATTCTGCACTTCAACAGGGGGTCATAGTTGTGTTCATTCACACCACCGATTATAATCGAGTGGTGAAAAGTCAACTGCCGCAGCTTTAACCACTGCGCCACCCAGGCGATAAATTATAAAATGAATTCCAACAACTTTATTATGTTTTATTTTTAAAGATTTTTTTTTTATTAACAGTATGGCGAAAACTTCTAAGGGTTTTTATTTACTTATTTACAATTTTTTCAAAAGCGTTTTAAATTTTCACAGGTTAAACATCATTTGTTTTTCCAATTCTTTATACGAATATGCATAGTATAAAGCCAAAATAGTTTTCAAAATTTTAAAGATCTTCTGGAGGTGCTGATACTTTGTCAATTATCCCTAAACTTCATATTCAGACGTATTGTCACCTAAGCTCATAATCATAATAAACCGAAAATCATAATGGCATATTGGTTACAGGGGCGTCTATCCATACTCGTAGCTCGCAGAGAAAAAACTGATTTTTATGTATGGGCCAAAACATTGAAAAATTCTGGAGGCTCTCAAACTCAGTCGATTATCCTCAAACTCATATTCGCATGTATTGTCATCTAAGCTACTGGAAATTCGAACTGAAATATTTATTACAGGGGCTTCGTTCATAGCTTACAGTAGTTAAACTGAAGATGAAAATTAATATTAAAATAATATACATATTTTATTTTAAACATGAAATAATTTTGTACTTTAAATATTGAAGAAAATTAAAAAATTTACAGAAAAATTCTGTTGGCTACAAAAATTGACAGCAGAAGAAATGATAAGACAGTCTACTATTTTAAACATTAATCAAATTTTTCGATCCTCGAAGTCCTTTGGAGCCAACTAAAGATAACTGATTGTACTTCTTAGATGGATTTTGTGAATAAAAGTCCAAAAATATTTAGCTGGTGAATGAGAGCGTATGGATAAAAAAATCCGCTAATATTTAAGTAGTTCGAAGAGAGACAATGACTAAGTAAATATTGGTACATACTTCACTCAATCCCATATCTGCTAGGAAATACCTCAAAAAAATGTTTGGCTAACTCTGAAAAGTAATACTGAACAATAAATGTTACGTTTATCTGATGGAGTGTAACAATTGTTAATAATTATCAATAGGATTCTATCAATAGTACTCATGCAGTAAACCTAGGTCTGGACAAAGTTATCTTTCACATTGATTACATAATTGGTAATTCAGACTACAAATATGTCCTAGGTCATACACGACTGTTCCGAAAAATTGAAGTTCAGTTTCAGTTACCTTAAGGTACAGGCAGATATTGCATATACTGTGCAGTTGCAAAGAGCTGTGCTAGGCGTACTGTCAGGAATCTGTCAATTATAATTAAAAAAGAAACTAGTCGATGGCCCACCCATTTATATACAGTCACAACCGTCAAAATATATTAAATATATACCAACGTTTCCAAATCCAGCTCAAATCAATCCACATTATAATGTGTACATGTAAGATATTGGGTATTGGGTTGACTTTATGAAATTTGATCAAAATCATTTCATGCCACGATCGTTTGTATTATTTGGAATAATTCACATGCGCTAGGTCATAAAGTCACAGACACACATTATTATATACACGAAAATACCTTCGAAAACCGAAAATTTTAATAGACTCGACTGACTCGACGTAACACAACAGCAGAGAACGCAGAAAATAAACCCAATCAATTTTTAATGTTGAACAAAACGAACAACAACAAAGTGTTTATTTTTGGTTATGAAAATGTCTTTAAAAATATGTATTATGTTTTATGAGAATAAAACAAAAAAAAATGTTAAAGTTGTCGCTTTATGAATAATATCTCGTAAGCTTGTCAAAAGTTTTTTTTGTTGTTGTTGTTCATAGTATTTTTATGCAATGCGAGAGTAAAACTTATTTATTTAGAAATAATTTAAATTGATTTGTGTAGATTTTTTGGTGAACAAGTTTTGGGTAGACAACACAAGACAACAAGTTAGAAATGTACATATATAAGACACAAAGTTGGGGAACAGCAGGAGATCTTATATATTTGTTATAGACAAAAACTTAATGTACATAACATAAAGTCATGAAAATGAAGCAATTGTGCGCGCGAAATGGTGTTCCCAACGTACACAATGCGATGTGTGAGCGAAATTAAATTTGTCTTGGATATGATTTGTACATATGTATGACATGTACGGGAATGTGCTATGTTCTCACTACCTTTCATAAGAATTTTTTATTATGTCATTGCTGGTTAATCAGTTCGGTATGTATTATGTTGATTTATGAAATTATTGATTTGTAAATCGTTCAAGTAAATTATATTCGTCTTATACAGTCATATATGTATACACTTTGTGAATGTTGTTTGTCAAAAATAATGATTTATACGTTGTGCCTTGCCTTACATAGAATTTTGATGAATAATATTTCTTATAATGCAAGCCTGATCATTAGAAATAAATAAGTGGTTTTGACTAGAACCAGTACATTTTGATGTTTCGTCCTTCATCTCAAATTTAAAGGAGCAAAGGCCAAATTCTTTGTTGACTCCATTCCAATTACACTCGTATTATGTACTCAAATCCCATTTGTGCTCTCTAATTCTCGGTTTCAATGTCGGGTTAGTTTGTTTACAGGAGAAGCTCTTCATATTTGATATTATCTAGCCAGAATCATCTTCTGAGTAAATTGGTAACAAACATCTGTATTTTTTGTGTAATCTTCTTTATGTTTCCGTTTCATACCCATACAGAAGAACTGATTTCAAACACGATTGATTACGGATTCATTCCAACTCTTATGAAGAATGCTGAACGTATTTCAAGGTTTGATTGATGTCTTCTACCGGGTCGCCTGTTAAGCCGAGATATACGAATTTCTCTCTCTCCTTTCCCCTCTCTCTCTCTCTTCGATTAATGTATTATTGATATCAACTTCCTTTGCGTGGTCTGATTTTGCTTTACTCCTGGTGAGCTGAACAACTTTTCAGTTTATCAATACAATTATTTTCTCCAGTATGCCCATTTAAAGCGTAATGCTGTCGATTACGTTTCAGCTGATTATATCAAATACATGTTCAAAGGCTACGAAAATTATGTAGAGTGGTGAAGAATGAAATCCATTTGTTTGACTGTTCTATGATGATACGAGTAATTATCCTTACAAATCCTTCCTGGCCTAACGTCAGCTTGTTTTATTCTTAGTTTTTCGTTGACTGATGGGAATATTCGCTAAAAGAATTATCGTTGCTAATATTTTTATTATCCTGTTCGGATATGAGATACCTCTCCACTTATTGCATTATGTTAGGTCTACTTTCTTTGGAAAGTATTACAATTCTTACAGTAGGTATTTATCTGTACCAGTTGCCTTATTATCGGTGTTGATGGTTTCATTATACTTGTTATTTAAAACTTCATAAGACGTCTGGAAAATGTCTATGGTGCATTTTCTCCCAGTTCATGCCTGTATCATTCCTTACCAGTTTCCTTTCGATTTGTAAATTTCTATAACTTGTAACTAACTGTTTCTTATAGTTTCATAGTCGAACCACTTCCTGAACTTCACCGGTTCAATTTCAATGATCTAGATTATTTTATAGTATCGTCAGCCTATAGTGACATAAGAAAATGGCCAAGAGACAAGAGAACCAATGTTTCGCATTGAACTAAAACAATGCGTTAAGTCTCATGAATTTGGACACACCTTAGCACAATGAGAATGAACATTAACGTTGCGCAGATAGTCGTGAAAATTCAAAAATTTTATTCCTGCACAATAATGTTGCCATTATGTTGCCATCAAAATCAGGTTATACCAACACGAATTACTTTAAAAATATTCAATCAACGACACCAAGCATCCAAACAACATAGCAAGAATACATTGATTATAATTTCGTTTAGTTTTAGACTTAAGTGGTAATTATATCCGCAAATATATACTCAGGTTGGTCCAAGATTAACATCGGCAAAAAACAATGGTCAAATTACGTATATTTGTAAAGGATCCAGCATAATGGTCTACTTTTTTTTTTTTTTTTTTTTTTTTTTTTTTATTATATTATTGAAACTAGTCTTTCCAGACTAACCATCAATTTACATCTGAACTCTTACAAACTAAAATATAATGTGGTCACTGTTGATCCAGCGATGCACAGTGGCTGTTCGTTGGTAGGTAGCTGCTCACATACTAACGAGCTCGAAGGGTTTGGTTCTTTTAAGTCTCCTAATCAAATGTTCATTATCCAGTAGCCGAGAGACTTCCGCATTGACATGTTCCATTAGTCTTGATTCATGCTTCGATGCAAATCGTTTTATTTCGAGTTTTATATCTGGAATCTCCAAATCACGATGCAAATCACTATTACGAATGTACCAGAGTGCATTGACTATACTCCGAAGTACCTTATTCTGGAAACTTTGTATAAGTTTAATGTTAGTATTCTTAGTACAGCCCCAAAGCTAAATGCCATATAGCCAGATCGGCTTAAGAACCTGATTGTAAATCAGTATTTTGTTGCATATGCTAAATTTTGACCTTCGCCCAATCAGCCAGTACAATTGTCTATATTTAAGATCAAGCTCTTTTCTTTTCTTCTTCACATGCTCTTTCCATTTAAGTTTAACATCCAGAGTCATACCCAAGTATTTAGCAGAGTTCACGTTCAGCACCATCCCATCGTTTCAGCTGATTGTCGGCGGATTCGTAAAGTTGACATGGGCAGATTTTAATTCATTAAATTTGATTTTCCATCGCTTGGTCCACTGGCGAATTTCATCACTTGCACATTGAAGTTTATTCGCCGCTTCTTCCACAGTTTGCTCTGTTGATAGTATCGCGGTGTCGTCAGCAAACGTTGCTATGCTTACGTGGTCGGGCTGTGGTATATCACTTGTATATAGTAGGTAAAGGACTGGACCTAGAACGCTGCCTTGTGGAACACCTGCCCTTATCTCTCTCAGTTCAGAATACTTATCTTCTTGTCTTACTCTAAAAAGCCAGATAAATATGATCTCATAAGATCAATATATGGCCCCGGAAGCATAGCATTAAGTTTATGTATTAAACCCTCGTGCCATACCTTATCGAAAGCTGCTGCCACATCCAGAAATAAGGTCGAACAAATTTGTTTTTCTTCTAACGCCTTTTCTATAATGTCTGTTATTCTGTGAACCTGATCAATTGTAGAATGTTTGCATCTAAACCCAAATTGGTGACCCGGTATAAGGTCTCTACTTTCTATTATTGGCTTCATTCTCTTCAAGAGTAGTCTCTCCATTAGCTTTGAAATGATAGGGAGCTATCGGACGGTACGATTTATCTTCATTTGGCGGTTTACCTGGTTTCGGTAACATAATAACTTCCGCCACTTTCCAGGCCGAAGGAACATGCCTTAATCTAATAACAGCATTAAACAAGTAAGTTAGTTTAGCGATAGCTTTCTTAGGTAGTTGCTTTATAATTTCTCCCGTTATAAGGTCATATCCAGGTGACTTTGCTGACATCAGATTGAATTGTATTTCTCTGGTAACTTCTTTTTGGGTTGTTAGAGGAATTCCACCCTCATAATTGCTGCTTTCATTTTCGATTATAATATCCGATTTAATCTCATTCGGTTTGAAAATATCAGCCAAATGGTGAGCAAATTCTTCAGCTTTTGCTTTGTTATCCCTAGCCCACGAGCCATCATTTCTCTTAATAGGAGGGATTTGCGTAATTGGGGTTTTTATACTTTTAGTTGCCTTCCATAGTGAGTAGTTCGTATCTTCATCAGCGGTCAATTTTCCCAGATACAAAGAAAACGATTTTACATTTAGCTTCTGAATTTCTCGCTTAAGCTGTTGTGATTTATTATTTAGAATCGTCTTATCAGATGGGCTCCTTGTTCCGACAAGATTCCGAATTTCTCTTGGGTAACTTTTACTAATGGTTTTTGATATTGTTCAATTAGTATTATTCCAAGCGATAATCTGAATGATATCGGTGAAATTTTCTACCTCTTCTTCTAGGTCCTGAATAGTTTTTAGTCGTGTTTGTAAGTTAATCTTGTTTTCTACTTCAGATCTGAAACTCGCCCAATCAGTTGTTTTATTATCAAGAGTTGGTCTCGTTTCCTTTCTAATTATCTTGTCGCTTAAGGAAAGTATCACTGCAGAGTGATCAGAGTCCATATCTGAATTATCCAGTAGATCAGGAGTTTTACCTGCATCCGTGGGCCAATATGTTGGCTTGCCAGTGGAATGGACGTTACATCCCATTTCTACTATTGCATTTTTAAGTTCGTTACCTTTGGTTGTTGTAAGCCAAGAGCCAAAGTCAACATGCTTTGCATTAAAATCACCCCCTAGTATAAATCTACCATCGAACTGTTGTAGGATATTCAAATAGTTCGGTTTCTTCAGGTTATATCTAGGTGGACAATACACTGATCCTATCTGAAGGCGTTGCTTGGTAGATGTAATTTCTACTATGGTAAGCTGGGTTTCGGGTAATTGATAATGCTGGCATTCACGGTGTTTAATATAATTTTTTATTATAACAGCAGTTCCACCTCTTGCTTGGTTATCCGGTTCATAAAGTTGGTAACCGTGAATTTTAAGGTAAGATTGCCTGGTGGAGTGGGTCTCAGATATCAGACACACATCGATATTTTGCATTTTTAAAAACGCTTGTAGTTCATGCTTTTTATTTTTAATACCGTTAGCATTCCAAATAGCAATTCTCAGGTTTTCTTGGTATATCATTTTGAGAGAGTTGATTAGTATAATAAAGCATCTCTGCTCCAATCTTTGTAGCCTTTCAGAAAGGTTGTTTATGGCATTCATAACATTTTGCATCATTTTCATCATAGGATTCGAATGAGTAGGGTTCAAATTTGGTCCGGAACTGACCTTTCTTGTCTCAGCTACTTTCGCATATGATAAACCACCTCTTACATGATGACTAAACGATTCTGATGGTTGACTTTTTTGTAAATTCGTTGGTTTACTTAGATTATTTCTTCTTTTTTGAAGTTCTCTCGCTACCAGGCATCCTCGGTAATTTGCAGGATGGGCTTGTGCACAGTTTGAACGCTTTGCTGCAGTATTCTTGGGTTTCTCACAAGAAATAGTTAAATGTTTCTCAGCACATTTAACACATCTAGGTTCGTGTTGGCAGAACTTTTGAGTATGGCCATATCGCTGACAACGTTTACATTGCGGAATTGTACGGTTACTTCTAACCGCTTCAATTTTTACACCCATATGGCACATATGTTTTATTTCATAAATTTTTTGAATATCTTCTTTGTTATCGAAGGTCAGCATAAATAACGGAAGTGGAATTCTTAGTTCTTCATCCCCTTGCTTAGTCTTTTTAATTTTGTTGACGACATCAAAGATTTTAAAACCTTTTTCACTTAATTCTCTCTTAATATCTTCTGTATCGCATGATTGATGCAAATTTCTAACCATAACCCTTATCGGTCGTGTATGTTTATTTTCATAAGAATGCCACTGTTGCTGCGAACCGTTTAGGTATTCTGTTAGATTTCTATAATCTGTATCGGTGACTACATTTATTTTCAGTTGCTTGTTGTTCATCAATTTGGCTTGGAAATTGATGCTGTTATCCAGCATTGATGGTCTACTGATAAAAAGAAAGTTTCAGAATTGTTAGATTTTTGGCATCAAAGGCTCTCTGTTTAACTCGGAAGATCTATAGAAGATTGTATACTCTCTTATGAGAAGGATTCCCTGATTTAAGTATCATAATAACTTCAGTCGCCTGCCACAGTTGCAGTACATACTTAAGCCTAAATCAAATTAGTAAGTGGTATCAAAGAAATATTTTTCTGAAAAAGCTTAAATCCATCAAAAGTCTTCATTTTTGATTTCATTCCAATGATATCGATTCTACAGTTTGAAACCAATCCATCTCCACTTACGCGCTATTTAATGTCAATGAAGCTTTAGTTTGATCTTATCTTGCCAAAAGAATTTTATTATTCTTCCTGGCAGTTTCTTACCAAGACCAGTAGCTTTTGTGTGAACTGATTTTACATACGATTGAACAATCGTAACATTACTTTTCTCGACAGGACGAATTCATTCCCACTCTTATAAAGCATGCTGAAACTGTTTCTGGATTTGTCAAAGCTTTGATTGATGCCCTCTACTGTGCTGCTTGTTTTTGCTACGGGACAACCGAGGTATACGAGTTTCTCAACCTCTTCGATTGACGTATCTTGATACAAACTTCCTTTGTGTGGTCTGACAACTTTTGTACTTTCTGCTGCATGTCGGCATATCTATGTGTAAGCAGACAAGTGTCATCTGTATAGTGACAATCATTGAATCGCATTATTTGTCCCCATTAAATACCAATTGGGGGATATGGTGTCGAGCTTTCGTATGATGCTATCAAGCGTTATAAGGAATAGTAGCAGAAATAAAACAAAGCCTTGCCTCACTCATGTCGAGTTAATGTGTAAAATTTGAAGGATTTTTTCCTTTGTATTAAACTATGTTTCCGGAATCCCGATATATCTGTAGTGTTTCGACTGATTATATCAAATATACGTTCAAAGACTACGAAGATTAGGTACAAGGATGAAGTCCATTCGTTTGACTGCTCTAGTTTATTTCATTCTTAGTGAGATACCTCTATAATCCTTGCATTCTCTGATCCTTTAATCCAAGGTCACTTTTCTTTGGGATTGTAATGGTTAAACCCTTTTCTATTTTTCGGGATTTTTCCAGCACTCCGTACTTCAACTATCAAATCTTACAGTTATTTGTATCGCCTATGAATAATTAGTCATTATGTTGCCATCAGAATTAGGTTGTACCAAAAATAACTATTTGAAAACTATTCAGTCAACGACACCAAGAATCCAAACCACAAAACAAGAACCGATTGATTATAATTTTGTGTCCAAGATTAACAACGGCAAAAAGACTATGGTTAGAATACTTAAATTTGTAGAGAATCCTTTAGTATTAAACGAAAATTTCTGAATTGTTGGTATCAAGGCTCTCTGTTTAACCCTGACGATATAGAAGATTGTACTCTTATGAAGAATCTTCCCTGAGTTAAGTATATAATAATGACTTCAGTCGCCTGCCATAATTTGAATATTTACTTAGGCATGTCGTTCTCGTCTCGGGTTCGATTCCCGGGGTGGTAACCAAGCAGTGGCAAAGAGTTCAAAATTCCGCCTTCTATAATTTAAAAAAAATTTACTTACTTTAATGAAGCGTTAGTCAAATTAGTAAGTGGTTTCGTTCAGGATTTGCACACTTATACCGACGACGGACCGTTATGATATCTGGGTGATATGTTTCTCTCACGAGAAATAACGGATGAAAAGTTTATAAATTGATGAGCATTGATCAATATGTTTACACTATCTGAACAGTAAAGCTCAAGTTGGTGCAGCTTATAGAAAGATTTACCGTTTATAGATATGTAGACGTAGTTACTTGCTAAATCTTATATGGTTTGTCATGTACCTTTACGATTGTGTCTCCTTCTCGGTTTGCTTGATAGAATCAGCTATACTCTCCTTCTCTTGTTACTCATAGAATAACTTATCACTAATCTTTTTACCTTCAGTTGATCAATTATGTTATCAGTCCCTTTTGTCATTGGTTTATTACGTTTATTATGTTGTCCATTGCAACAGTTAGATAGGTTAATAATATTAGAATTGTTAACAGTTAGACAATTCTAATATTATTCTGACCTTGACCTAGATCTTATTAAACTTGGTTACACGCATTGCTTCCATTGACATAAAAACTCGAGATTACTTCCTACTTTGACTCCACCTGAGATTGAAATATTCGCTTAGTTCTATTGGGTTTTTCAATAAGAGCACTTCAACTTTTTTTTTTAATAAAACACAAACTGTTCGATTTTGAACTAACTTTTTTTATGAACGAATTTGAACATATACAGTTAAGTATGAAACTCGATTTCTTTTGCATGACCACCGCGTGCACGTTTTACAAAGTCCAATCTTTGAACCATATTTTCGACCACTCTTTCGCATAAATCGGCCGAAATTCCAGCAATTTCAAGTTCAATATTGGCTCTGAGCTCTTGCAACGTCACCGGCTTATTGGCATATACCAATGACTTCACATAGCCCCAAAGAAAATAATCTAGAGGTGTCAAATCACACGAGCGTGGCGGCCACTGGACGGCCCATTTCGCGAAATAACACACTCATCGAACTTAGTCTTCAATAACGCGATTGTATCTTGTGCTGTGTGACATGTGGTCCCGTCCTGTTGAAACCACATGTCGTGCAAGTCCATTCCATTCTATTGCGGCCAAAAAAATCGTTTATCATATCGCGGTATCGATTCCCATTAACAGTAACGTGGCGATCGTTATCGTCGATGAAAATATATGGCCCAATGACTCTCATTCTGGACTGCACTACTGGTTCTTGGTGTACTAAACATTTTGTAAATAACATCCTTGTAAGCCCGTCTTACCCTCTCATAGTATCCGCAAACCTTCATACGTTGTTTCTTATGTGGTCTATATCCATTATCCTTCTGGGTATTTGCTAAGCACTTTCCATTTGAGTTGGGTCCTATTTTCAATTTCGTGGAGATTTCTAGTTTGTAATGTAGATGTCGATGGAGGTTTTTGAATTAGTTTACCATGCCATTCAGCGATAAATTGCTTAAAATAGTTTATGCTCACTTGTAGTTAATGTTAACCAATTTTTGTTTTCCATTCTGAATCATCTGTCTTATAATTTATTTATAGCTTTTCAATTAGCTCTGCAATTTCTTCTTGTGACAGAAAGGTGAAAATTTCTCATTTCACTTTTAACACTCACTTTTGATGTTTTAACACCATTTGAAAATGACTACCTCTAGCATTGGCAAACACTCTTGTTTTTCCAGTTAACATATGGAATGCTTTAAAACTTCGATAGATTTTACTGACTACCTTTTGAATTGTAGATATAAGACGGACAAGTGACTGCATACGAGAAAATTTTGATCCAAACTAGTGGCTTTTAACATGTAGTGGTGTTATTCAGATTTTCAAATCAACCTAAAAGTGGCCGGAAATTGGATTTAAATTAACATCGTCTATCCTACTTTCAATAATCTTACCTTATAAACTATAAGATATATAGATATACCTCGTTATATATAGATATTTTATCATATTTGAAAGTTTTTATAGAATGCAACTCTAACCTGTAATAATCGAGATATTGACATCTGCCAAGTATTGGCAATACGTTGAACAAATCTACGCATAAAACCGTTATAGATCTCAGATACTCGTTCTCGCGCCCAAAACTCAAATCAACGATAACCAAAAAAGACTAACAATTGATTGCAGATTTCAACAGTACAGTATTAGATAAAACTATATACAAAACGGCCATCTTAAACGAACTAAAAGGTATCTTGCGCTACAAATTAAAAATTTTGTCATCTTAAATGTTACAGCTAACGTCTTTCATGAATACACGAGTAAAGATATTTTCGTGATCAATCACCAAAATAAAATGTCAAAACTAATTTATAACAATGTTCGGTTGATTCATTTTATTTAAATGACATTTTCGAGAGCTTCTACTATCTTATATATAACAAGTATAAAATAGCTTCTGTTCGAGGATTGGAGAACCCTAAAAATGGCAATAAAATTAAATTTTGTAATTTAATTAATTGTGAAATGGAGATGAGGAATTTCGATGTGTCTTGTGCTCTTGAAATCGAATTTGGTTGTGTTTTTATGTATCATTGAATGATTTTATATTTGTATATAGGCAAACTCTGTGATATCGGAGATTTTAAAGGTTACATTTGGGTTTTTTGTTCAATATTCTTTTTTTTTTTTGCTCGGTTGATATTTTAAGATAGATTATGATGTGATCTTTAAAGACTATATTATATATGAGTAAGAACATAGTTAGATTTTTCAAGGACTTCGGTTTAAAGATGACCGCGCGCATGAACAATTAGATCATACAATTATTAAACAATTTATTATAGTAGCTTGTTATAGTAGCTGGGTTAGAATTGTTGTGCATATCATTAAGCATACATCTTTAACTTCCGCACAGCATACAAAATTAATCGAATTAGAAAATTGATTTATCTTTTGAAATACCTTCGAGTCAAAGTATATTCTTAAATTGGATTTGTTATACTTTTGCACTTGTAAGAAAATAAATAAGACCTCTCTCTATAGACACACACACAAAACAACAACGACCAACAAACAATACGATAAAAAATATTTTTATTTAAATAATAAATTTATAAAATAAAGAATAAGAAATAAATTACGAGCTCGAACGAATAAAAATAAAAATCTTTTAAAACTGTATAAAAAAGGTGTTGTTTGGTCGGTATCTTTTAACGCCATCCGCGAAATGTTTATGGAATTTATTGGACATTATTAAATAATAAAAATTATTTTGTTGTTTGTATTATTAACGACATTCGGTTTTTGTTATTATTGCTCTCACTATGTTTGCTATATATGTACTGTCGCATGGTACAAAGGTCACAAGACCATATTAACGCCTCGGCACTCTTATTCTTATCATTTTCACTTGTCGGGATTTAACCAAAACTAAGGTATACTCTTTCGCGGTTCTCTCATTAAGGCCCTACTCCACCCCATTAATTATAGCCAAATTGAGGACCAACGGCTACAGGTCTGATTTACGTAGATCCATATGTTCATTATAATATAGCTCCATGCAACCCTATGGTTCTGATATGAAAGATAAGTTTTGCCATGTATTCTGATCTCCAACACGAGGTCATAGATGTCTTCATTCACGTATAACCGATCGTAATCAGATGGTCAAAAATCTCTTTTGTAGCCTCTTCGTCCCACTACATCTGACGCAGCTTCACCACTGCACTATTTGGCCGGTTTCCTATTAATTATTTTGAACACGAAACATTATTAGTTCACAATGCTACATCTATCACACGTACAGTCTTCATTTGATATAATGGTAAATCTTAACAATTAACTTTAATCTAATTATATTGTCATTCTAGCACGCTATTCAAGAAATTTTGATTTAAACGTATCGGCAGATTTCAAACTCCTAATTCTGAATATAACAGAATTTCATAGATAAATACCTCTAACAAAAAGAGGTGAATTATAAGACCTAGAAGAATTCGAGCAGGCAGCAAATATCTTCAAATTTCAATCCCCTTAATAGTTAAAAACTATCCCAACATTTCTACCAGTAGTTGAAAACGGAATGAGTGACCCATTAAGATTAATACAAGGAAACGAAAACGTATTTTTTGTAAAAAATAAAAGATTGCGATTTACTAACATTTAAGACAAGCCCATTGGAAACAGGCCAATTATATATTCTATCTAAATCCCCGTTAACCAGAGAAATATTACTAACAATAGTATGCTGATGTAACCTACTATTTCTATAAATTTGGACATCATCAGCAAAAATGTGAAAGGAGGATTCTATGTCATTAATGGGCATAGAAAATAATAAAGGACCATGTACCGAACCTTGAGGAACACCTGAAGTACCTGGAAGAAAATTAGAATAACAACTACCCAAAAAACTGTTTATGAACGATCTGATAAATAATTTATAACTAATCTACCAGCTGAAAGGGAAAATTTAAATTGTGCGATAAGCTTGTTATAGAGAATGTTGTGATTCAAAGAATCAAGGGCTTTTCAAAAATCTAACAAAGTGTGTGAAGTCAGTTCCCTGTTTTCCATACTACGCCGAATATCATCGCTGATATTCAATAACGCAGTATTTGTGCCATGCCACTTTCTAAGCCCAGATTGAAAGACATTGAGTAAACAATTATTAATTATATGGGACTGAATTTGTTTTTTTACTACTATCAAAGAGAATAAATATAAAGAGGAACATTTTATATGAACCGCCGTTGCATATAAACTAAAAATATTTCTAAGTTATTGGGTGATGGCAAACGAAATAGGATAAACATATATTTTTTATTTCGTTTTCTCTTTCGAACGACACCAAAAAAAAATATTTGATTATTTCAAAACTTCGCTTACTGTTGCATATTATAATTCGATTGTAAAATCGAATAGATATATTTTCACATTATAATCTATTCAATTTTTCAATCGAATTTTAATATGAAATAGTAGGCGAAGTTTTGAAATAATCAAATATTTTTTTTTGTTGTCGTCCGAAAGAGAAAACAAAATACAAAATAAATGTTTATCCTTTTTCGTTTGCCATGACCAAATAACTCAGAAATATTTTTAGTTTATATGCAACGGCGGTTCATATAGGATGTTCCTCTTTATATTTATTCTCTATGCTACTATCTCAAAGGCGTTGGAAATGGAACTTAAAAAACTAACAGGTCTAACCTGGGATAACTCAACAAGATTGGTAATTTCTGATATTGGAATTATTTTACTGAGATTCCATTGCTCAGGCAACGAAGAAGAGGTTACGATAAAATTAAAAATGTGTAATAAATATTTAGACTACAGAAAACATTCGTTTCACCAATTTTAAACTAACCCTATCATGACCAGAAGATTCTGATTTAACTTTCCAAATAGCAGACTGTAACTCCTGAAAGGAAATGTAAGAAAATGAAAAAGGGTTAGAACACTTCAGATTTAAGATCAACAACAGTTGGATTCAAGCTAATAAAATAAGAATATAATCCTCTGCTTTGAAATCTAAAATACCAATATTTCTACATCTGCTTAGACCTAGATTTCGAACATTACGCCAAACAACCTTGGGAGGAAGAGAGGGATCTAATTTATCCTGGAAAAAAGTACCTAAGCCGCCCTAACCAATCTTATACCCTATTGCGATCTTGTTTGTAGACTAAAAATATCTTACTATCTCCTAATCATTTCCATAAGCGAACTTTATCTACCCTTAATCTGATTGCATCCATAATTTCTCCAGACATCCATGGAGGCGATTTAGGTTTACTTATTACTTGTCTAAGAGGAACGCAACTATCGAAAACTGAATTAATAAATCCATTGAAAAGCTGGATTTGACTAGTTAAATAAGTTGGTTCACCAGTATTATATACTGATACATTAAGACTGTGCAAAATATTCAAATACATTCGAGAGAACATTCTATAATGTTGTGTATCGAAGTTGAACTCACCTGAGATGAATATTTCATCATACTGGCAGGTGAGATAGCTTAATAAAAGTTGAATATCTATAGTAAGGATTTTTTAAATTGTGTATAACACCTCTTGCTTGTTATAGGTGGGTTGTACAGAGTCCCAAATAAATATATACGTTTATTAACAAAAATACAAACAAATACGAATTCTAGATAGGAAACCAACATTCGAGAAATAAAAGGAGGTTTATTTACAGGTTTATACGACATGTGTTTACCTATTATATAAACATACTCAGCCCAACATGGCCAAGTGGGCAAATTACCCTATCTTTCCTTACTAGATTAAAGCCATCAATGTCCAGAGCCTGAGTCATTGGAGGACAAAAAATATTGGGTAACAAACTTTGCACATTCAAGCTATCTACATTAAGAGATTGAACCTACCGGCCAACATAGACTGCAACACGACCCGGGGAATGAACATGTTCAATGACATGGCGCGAAAAAAATGACAATACTTACAATTAATAATATTTTAATTTTGAATCCGGGCCAAATTACCTGAAATAAAATAAGTAAATAACCACAATGAAAAAAAATCAAATAAAAGATGAAAATGGACACAAAGGATATTTTATTTGTTGTTGCGGCTGCTAACGTAACGCACACTTAGACCGGCGTTCGGTCCGTTGTGATACCACTTTTTATGTACGGCTATAATCCGATTTTTTGTAGAACCATCTGCGCATTGCATAGCTCCATTTCAGCCTATAGTACTGACATGAACGATGGGTCGGGGAATGGATTCTAAATTCGACAGGGGATCCAGATGTGTTCATTCACACCACCGATCGCACTGCCCAAACGATCAATGGTGAAAAATCCCTTTTTTGCATCTTGCCCCGGATCGGGATTTGAACCCGGTACCTACGGCTCCAACTGACGCAGCTTTAACCACTGCGCCATCTGGGCGGTAACACAGGGGAGAAAACAGCATCCAAAATTTAGCTATAAGCTATGATGATTTGCCAGCTGCAGAAAATTATTTTTATAAATTACGCCGTGAACTAAAATAAATAAATTTCAAAACTTCTCTCGGTGAAACCCAACTAGAACGACGTTCCCTATATACTGTATACATTGACGTCAACTGGGCCTTGTTCAATTTTGTTCTTGACGATATTTGCTGAAAATTCCAATTATATAAAAGACGGAATGTCCTTTCTCTGTACATTATCTGGAGGACAGTAGGCCAGATGCAACGATGGTCGGTTCCGTATAGTAGACGATGCCAAATTGCTTGTTAAGTTTCAAATTGCCGCAACACTAGTCTCAAACCAAAATAATCTATGTAAAACTGTTTACTCAAATTTGTCGTCTCACTAAAGAGTCATAGATTTTCACTGAGATGTTTTGCAACCAGCACTTGTAGACTTCTCGAGTCTACGTGGGCTGAATGCGCTCAATAATTAACTATTTGCCACACTATTAGTTTACCGTCAATTCGTGTACTTCTATAGATCATCTTAAAGTTATTTTGCGATCGTAAACATTTTAATTATTCTACTGATCCAGAAATGTCATTCGTGTTCGTATTCCTATACTGTGTGAATTTTACCCTGTAGAAACCCAATCGTTCCAAATTCTCAACCGTTGATTTATCACGAAGTCCACTTTGGTCTCGATAGATTACATCATTAACTATTAGAATCATTTTATATGGCACTTCTCGGCCAAGCTGTAAATTTCAATTTAGCTACCAACAAACCTCTCTTCCGTTTTAGTTTGATAAATTAACTGTTGCAATAAATTGTTTGAGTTATGATTGATCTATTTTCACTTATTTTATTTGATTTTACATAATTTCGCTAGCTCTTTCTCTATGAACTCCTTACCCGAAATCACCTCAACAACTAAATCCGCTACCAAAACCTCCTACGAGTACTATCTTTTACCAACTAGTAAAGTCACTTTCTTCTTTCACTTAATTTCCACTCTTTCATCGACTGCTGATCGAATCGTTCCCATTGCTCTTATGTTATCACAGTGACTCCTCCTTTGATTGAACCAATTAACGTCAATCAATCACTTGTCAATTGTCGAACGAAGATAAAAGTCATGTAGCAAATGGCTGAATAAGTCAGCTTTACCTTTATACTGGTATTTCTGTTTAACGTCTGTTATTTTAAAGGTAACTTCCTTTCCTCCTAGTAACTGATGTTCTACTAGGGCAAGTCACAAGGCCCAATGTCACCAGGCCCAATATCTAATCCTTTTGTTATACCGGAACCATGACCTCAATAATTGTAACTCTCACCACAATGTGTGTTATAATTGTTACCGTATTATATTTGTTCAGAAGGTCTCATTAGTGACAAGATTGGGCCGTTTACGTCATTTAAACCATATATTATAACATTATATCATTATAAGGACCTTATATTTGAACCCGGAACCACGCGCTCCAACTGGCACAGCCCTAACTAATGCTTTCGCAAGAACTCCTTTGACTTGTGTTTTTGTTCATTTTATTTGGATTGATCATTTCATTTGAATTGATTATTCTGCCTCCGAGATGACACGAAATTCGACCAATAGTTGGCCAATGGTATAAGACATGTTCCGCAGATTTCAATCCCAACCCGTGCTATTTTACGACAAAGTAATCGGTTTAAAATCCACAATCTCACTTGGATTTGCTTAATTCTAGAACCTCTTTGATTCTATCGATCATGGAAAAAATAATTTTAGAATGTTTTAAATCTGGAACATGTCACTAATATGTGTTTAATTTTGAAGCCACCCAGTGCTTCACTATCGCTCCGCGTTTTCATCTTGTGACTTGACATAAGGTCACGAGCGGCCTTAATTCCAACACACCACACGGTTGCTTGTTGCTCCATCAATTTTAAACAGTTTAAAATCAACTTTAATCCACTGTTGTCAGGCGTATGATATGGTCCAAAGCGCGACGTTGATGGAGCATACTGAGGTTTTTTCAATCACGAGATCAGAAGTTCGTACTTGAAATCTATAACCGCAGCAAGTTGTACATGCTGAAATAGAGCGAAAATTAAGGGCGGGTCAGCTTTCGACTCTATGCCACTTTAAAATGGTATGCTGCGTGAGTTGTAGCAAAAGGTATAAATGACTACAGTAAAATATGTTGTTAGTAAGGAATAATTCAACCTTAATAATAGCATGGCAAGTAGTTATAAAGTGGCAGCTGGAAAATCACTATCGGCATCGTTAATGCACTAAGTTAACATGCCAGAAGATATGTCTCAACCAACAACGAAGTGATAATAACAGTTTATTTACAACCTACGTGTTACGAACAACAAGCAGTCATGATCGATTCACTATTAAAAGAATTCTGCAGAAAAATTTTAACGAGGCAGAAAGGCAATCAAAGTCAATCGAGAAAAAAATCCAAATGCTAAAAAGATTATTATTTCAATCATGAAAAAAAGAAGCTAAGGCCATTAAAGTCCTTCTTATGGAAATTCCAGAGAAACAACATATCTTTATTCCGTATTTCCAAAACCAAGGGATGCATTGAGGTATTTCTATATATGACTACAAAAAGGATACATGTATAAGTAATAAGTGGACTATAACAACTGAAGTATTAGAGCAGTCTATCGTAGATTTACAACAAGATAGGGGTTGTGCACAGATATATATATATATATATTCTGAAACCCCAAATAAATTTTCTGGTGCTGAATCAGCAGTTGCTGATAGATTAATAAAACAACGTAAAGATAATAAAACAACCGTAGGATAGCAAATCTAAAACCAGAGCTAGCAGACCTGTTACAGCAGAATGAAACAACTTGGTACTTTTTTGCATCACATTTTGGTGGTATATTGGAGGCAGGCGTAAAATCTGTGAAGACGTGCTTGAAAAAGGTTATACGGGAGACAACATTAACGTAAAGAAACAACTTCATATACAACCCAAATCGAAGCATGTTTAAACTATCGACCATTAACCGTTTTGAACTATGATTCGGAGAGCTTTGACATGGTGACTCTTCGGCATTTCCTAATACGTGAGCCAATCAAGATGACTCCTGAAACCAATGAAAACGTTTAGGCGCTCAGAACCCCCTTGCATTTGGTACATAAAATAGTAAATGATTTCTGCGATAAAGGTAAGGAAGATAACCTAGTATCAGCACGTTGGAAAATGGCTAGAGTGCAGCAGGTTCATACAGATTGAGATGTCTCAGTTTGATTACGTCAACAAGTGCAACCAAAACATTTTGCCCAGTAACAAAACTGTGCAAGCTACCGGTTGAGCAAGGAAATTCTCTGGCCCAACAAATAAGAAACATAACTGTTGCCGGAGAATTAAAAACGATAACATTATGAAATACCAACACCCCCATCAAACATCAACCAGGAAGACAGGCGAAAGAAGTCAAAAACAGCCAATAACACAGCGGCGCCAAATACCGCTCGATATGAACAAGCTTTATGTTGAAAATCCACGGAAGTTACCACAACATTAAGAATTTGGTTAAGATTAAATTTGAATAACATTAAAATACAATAAACGAAGATGGAAGCTTTACTGAGCACCAGATGAAGTTATAGATTACTCCTAGTGATGAACTTTTTTTAGGTTCTTCACGAACTTCACACTAGTCATACGCCGAGACTAATTAAGTGAGATGAACTTTAATCATAGTAGGATACAGAGTCTATCGGAAAAAGTCTTTAAACCTTGTGTCGTGCGCGTTTGCAATAAAAGCAATTTGGTTTAAATTTTGACACTACATTTCCAATATAGCTAATAAGTATGATTCAGACACCACGTTAACTTGATTTGGGGCATCCTCTCCACTTGCTCTTCCTCCATCTCCCCAATTCATAGACAAATTTGATGTTTTGTTCGACGTCAGCCTGAGCGCACGAATATGGCTAACTCTTCTTAGTTGGCTAGAGAAATTCGGGCTGGATGTAACAATTGGAGGGTTATAGTGTTGAGATATTAGTGTTGTTATCTACGGGAACTTGGAAGGCAAAAAATAAAAATGGCACTATCCTGTTTTTCCACGTGTCACCTATCTCGTTCACCAATGCTCGTTCCAAAATGCCTCTCGATATCGAACAAGCACCACGATCGCTCGCGTTCCACTTGACGATTCCTCTCGACGTGGCTCTTGCGCACGAACCACTTTCATCTTGTTTGGTATCTTCTTTAGTTGTCACTGTTCACCTGATTAATTAGATTAATTTATTATTTTCGACCCACTTGTCCAAAAAAAAAATAACCACCTCACGCATCACCTTTTATAACCTTACATTTTACAAGCTTGGCAGTATGTATGACATTGCTCTGACAATCTGACGTATAGTATTTGACGATCAATGTCATATGAAGAGTTTTGTGTTATTTTGTGGTATTGTGTTGTGATTTGTAACTTGTGTTTTTGTTTAAAATGGATTTGTGTTTATGTAATAAGTGTATGTGCATTGTAATAATTGTTTACGGTGAGTGTTTATTGTAAATACTTCTCGTATGTGTTGTCGGTCGGCCAATGTACTTCCTATATCATCTTGTTTGCATCAATCTTTGTGTCACAAATTTCTACGTCTTGCTCCAATTTAGCTTGTGATTTGCAGCGTCGCCGAGGTATCTCCGTGCAACCGGTCACCTGATTTATTGATTTTGTTCAATAACCTGTTTCAATAACCTGGTACACCTGTTTCAACCTAAAGATCTCAAATGGAAAATAAACTAATTCAAACCCTATACACAAATCTCTTGGAGGGAAGGGGTTGGTATTAGCAAGCTTTACTGAAGCAACATATAGCAAAAAAGTCTTCCATTTGTAAGTGGACTAAATAGATTGTATCTTTATACCAAAGGGCATGAACAAAACTGATGGAGTCAGATTCCTAAGACGGTAAGGACCAGTTAAGGCCGTATTAAGAGTTTCACACGACAGAGTTGTCACACGACAATGAACTTAAAACTGTAATCTAATTAATCATCGCATATTTCTTTTATACACTGTATGTCCATTTCAGAAATACCTTATGTACCTTCACCAAGTTCAAATTTTCACACGAAAAGAAAATCTTTCTACTCTTCAAAAACCACAAACACTACCACCAACAGACAAAGTACGACTTTCTTTCATAATTTTATCTAATCCCTTTTATTCGCTTCTTCTACGTCTTCCTTATACTATATGCGGCCTTTCATATACATGTATATAAGATTTCGCGAATGTCGTTTCATTATCTTATGTGTGTTACCAAACAAAATTGATAATTTAAATTAGATTTCATCATTTGATAATGATATAGAATGAAACTGAGAGCATGGATATGCATTTAACATAACGCAAGAACAATTTCAACTGCACAAACGACAAAATATATATAAACTTGTATTTCTTATCTTACCCTCTTATATATACCTTTCAATGTGCGGATTAAGCAGAACCTCACATTGTAAGAACACAACCGATCGAATAAACACAAAATGGTAATAAATTCTTTCGCCAGCACACAAAATCTCCTTCTGGTATATATACACTCGCGTTTCAACTTTCACATATTCGCGTACAGTGTCAAATCTTCAAGTACAAGAATATAATATCTATACACCTATACCTATATGACGTACGGACAAAGTAAAAAAATAAGGTAAATTTGTTATTCTTATATTAAACATAGACATTCTTTAAGACGAACAAATTTACGATAAGAAAATGATCATAAATGTTTCTTATCAATTTTTACCTTAATGCAAAAGTGATGTTTAACCGCAAGGTGTTTTATTGTAATTGTGTTTGTGATTTGTGTGTTTGTAACATTTTTCCATCTCTTGCATATATATATACTATATACTCTTCATCTTATATATAGTGGTATGACTTTCTGTGATTTTTTTTCATCTTATAATTTTTGCTCGTCATCAACCCATTATGTATATACTCGTATGTGCACTTTGTTTGCGCATTTGAATATTATTTTAAGGTCATGATCGTGTCATTACAGATATAGTTTTTATATATAATGCAGCATCCAAAAAATAAAAAGTCATTTTCTCTCTCTTGTCTTGTTCTTATATTATGGAACATTTCTTTTCGCTTTTTTTTTGGCTTTTGACAATCTTATACAATCTGATTTGCAGACGACAACCAAGTTAATTGTTATATTAATTTCGATTTTATGTTCTGTTTTCTTTTTTATAACTGTTGGCATAAATAAGACAATTTTAAATTGTCCATCAAAAACTGGAATGGTAAACAGCCAATCGTTAGTTTACATATGCGCGCGGTGACTCTTCACATCTCACTTCTGTATCAGTATATATATAAAACTAAATCACTACAAACCAAACAGCATAATGATAATGTAATTAAGACAGCGAATCTTAATTAAATCTTAACATTTGTCTTAAATTAAATCTCGCGGGTGACTCGACTGCGTGTAATCTAATATGGACAATCTTAAATGTGTCAGAATCGTCAAGATTGTCAAAATCCAGTTGAATGTATAAAATACATACATATGTTGTGCATTTATGCGTGATTATGGAAGAGCAAAATTAGCATAGCGCGCGATTATGCAGACACGAGGCAATTTTTTTGTAATTTCATCATTCGCGCTCTCCACACATATGTATGTATCACCAAGACAGTATTCGCCAAAGTTTATATAGATTGAAGTGGTTTTGCCTTCAAACAATTTACAAATATGTAGAGTGAATATCTCGTACCATTTGTGTATCGTTTGTGGTTTAGTCCCTTTATAGGGATATGGTTTCCCAAATAGAGATGTTTTGCTAGTTTTTCGGCGGTTCAACTATTGCATGTGGAGTGGGTATAATAGTTTTGTCTGGAAATGTGGAAAACCACAATTTTTGTTAAAACAGATTCTGTATAGTTTCTATTGTCGTGAACAATTTTCGGGTTTAGTTCATCGAATAATACTTAGGTCGGGAAAATTTTCAAAATAAACACGTATTTATGGTTAAAATTTACCAACATACATATTATATGTGTTTTGATATTTCATCTCCATATTCCACAATACAATTCACAGTGGATTAACTATGATTGGCGGAAATTCTCGAAATAAGTGATACAGAGTCTCTCAAGGAGCAGTTTTGTTACCAACTTTGTTTTTGTTATACATCAATGACTTGTTGGATAGCACTGTAAACCCTATCCACAGTTTTGCCGATGATGCAACACTCTTCTATTTTATTCGAGGTCGAGCCTACTCTTTCACAATTAAACGGTATTCGTGGGTCGTGACTCAATTCGTCTGCTTGGTTTTCAGGTTAGCAACAATTTATAATGGAATGAACACATTATCGCATTGGCCAAATCAGCTTCACGTAAACTCGGGTTCCTCAATTGATGCAGACGGTTTTTTAAATCGCATCAGGTTCTCCAAATATATAAAACCTTTATTAGACCGTGCATAGAAGATTGCTGTCAGATTTGGAGTGGAGCATATGGCACTGCTCTTCAGTTGCTGGATAGAATTCAGCGGCGGGCCATCCGAATAATACGAAACGCCAGACTTACGAAAAATCTAGACAGCCTATACAGCACCGCAGAGATGTTGCAGAACTCTGCGTGTTCTATAGATTAATAAATGGTAAATGTTCTGCAGAATTAAAGGAGAAAATACCACCATTATAGTTACGGGTAACACGAGGAACGGTTAATGCGCATAGGTGTACGGTGAAGCTGCCGAAACCTCGAACTGAAGAGATGCAAAGCGCGAATTTATTTATCGAACGTCTAAGAAGTGGAATTCATTGGCCGGTTTTCAGTTTCCGGTGAAATATAAAATGCACAAGTTTAAAGCAGCTATCAACCTTTACCGCGTTGGATACAGGAGCTCTAACAGTTACAAGGATCTAGGTCAGTCTAAAAGTCCGCTCTGCACCCAAATAAAACCCACGTAAAAAAAAATTGTTTTAGCGCTCAAGGCTTTCCCACCATACATAGCCAAATCGGACGCTACGTGTATCCTATACATAGCATAGGACGTACGGTTATAGGTTGAAGATGGATTGGCCCATGAATTCTGCACATAAATAGGAGGTCATAGATATGCTCATTCACACCACCGACCGTAATTAGATAGTGAAAAATCCCTTTTGTATCCTGCCCATATGGGGATCCGAACCCAGTACCTCATGCTTCAATTGGAAACAGCTATCACCACTGCGCCATTTGGTCGGTTAGACAAATAACTCATTGCAAGTGGTAATCTACATTCTTAAATGATTATGGGGACTGTTAATATATTATTTGTTACAACAAATCATGCAGATTTGTTCTCATTTTTCGGAACTTTAATTATTGCACGGAAAACATTTGCCTCCAAATTGGTGTTTTCTGACAAAAAGTCTCCTAGCATCTCTCTGTAGCACTCATCATGACCGTATGATATTCCCGTCAGCGTTCTTGAAAAATAAGGGCCAATCACTTTTTCACCGCAAATTTCATATTAAACAGACACTTTGAGAGGATGTCATGGCTCTTCGTTCGTTTACTGTGGAAATGCGCATCATCGTTCATGGTTTGCACTTGATAAGGGTTTGCATATCTTCAGGTTTTTCATCGAAGTTCAACGCAATAGATTAATGCAAACTTTGACTATCATTTTCTTTTCGATATTTATGGACTCTCTTGAACGTTCTCGGCTACAGAAGCAATGGAACCAAATACATGGAGCATGTTCACAATAATACCACGTTCTTCAGATGTGTTTCGCTCCATTGGTTGTTCTCAGCTAATTCTGTAACATAAATGTCATAACACATTGATATTTGACGCCGTTCGCAAAAATTATAGCTTACAGTAAGACATTACTCTTACAACCACTCGTGCCAAGTGTCTAAACTCTAGTTCTAGCTAAAGATTTAAATCAGAACAATGTTAGTTAAAGTTATACTTATCAAAAGCTTTAAACGAAACTTATTCAATTGAAAACAGTCAAAGAAGAGCTAAACGGGTAAACAATTATAAATATCTTTGGATACACTGAAGTACTGTGGATCAGTGTAACTTCAGTGTAATCCCGAAATAGAATCATTGGGTACTAATAACTATACTTATTATAACGCTAACCATCGCTGAATACGGACTGAGTCTATATAGATGTGATGAATTGAGCTTACCAAAATACACCACATAATACTTTCGATCGAGATTCTAGAGAAGAGCTACCAAGATATAAAATTCGAAAATGTGCAAAATCGAATACAATCACTTAAACAGCATAGTTCGAAACTTTCAAATAATAACAGATTAATTACTTCCGTCTACATAAGAAGTAATTCATGAAGCAAACTAGAACATTCGTCTGGCAATGCAAAATAATTCTACTGCTGTTTTAACCTTAATTACTATATAACCCACAAATAATTTCTTCAGTATATTCATAAGCCACAGCAATTCCATAATAATTACTATCTCTCAAAACCAGAGCCAAATGGAGATAAATCAAATATATTTATTCATGGTGTGTCCACTAACAACATCGACCCCAACTATAAACAAAGCGACAAGTAAAAAATAATTTTCGAATCAAATGCCATCACCAATATTAGAGAGTTGATCGTACAGCACTTAGAGTACACTTACTTATAATTAAGAGACAACGGTCCAAGGAAATTAACAGAAGATTACAGAACAACCAACCTATCAGAAAGCATTATCAAAACGTTATGTTCTATCCTAATATGTATGCAATCCAACTAACGATCAAAACCAATTCGTTATTATCTAGCAGGCGGCATGAAGAGTAAATAACATAGACCTTCGAATTAAAACAACTGAACAGTACCACAAACCAATGTCCCAATATCTCCTCTTATCGCCAGAGAAACTAACATATAAAACAAAAGTTAGGTTCGCACCACTAAAGTAAGGTTCATACGTTATTTGTACCACTATAGTTATTACTAGATCCTGATTTCGAACGCCTAGTAATGCTGTCTTCGAGCAGCTGTTTTATTTGCTTCTCTATTTTTCTTGTATTAAAAAATTTTGTAGCTGACATCTGTGGTGAACAATCTATTCTGAAATTAATTTGACACGGTATAATCTTTTCACGGTATAATCGACAGTTCGAACAACATGTTCCGAAATAACTTACTTCATTACATTAGAGCTGAAAGCTATTATTACTTATTAAACCAACTCCCAAACTATCGATGACATATTATAACACGATCTGCACATTTCAGTAACTCATAAATATCTTTAAGAGATATCTAGAGTCAGGTAGAATAAATGATATTAAAACATCAAAACTGTGGCGTTCCAGAGCAACTAAAAACAAATCGCAAATTAGCTCACGCCACACGCAATTTATATAAAATCGATATTTCGAGCTAAGTTCTTGTAATTCACTAGTACTGTCGCGTCACGACCAAAAATATATATACCAATCGCACAGTATAAACATCAAGTCCGGTAGCATATGCCTGATGAGATGGACTTGCTCTTTTCGATCACACAGTTATTAATGACGTCGTCATCAGATCGAAACCGGCCTAGTGGATTAACAAGATACAAGCAAACAACTCGGAAGAAGAATTCAAATTTACAGCAAACTCTACTCGCTACAAAACTATAATGTCGAAAATTTCTAGGTCTATCCATATATTTTAACGAGTTCAATGTTTGGGTGGGTCCATCGAGAAACGCTTACAAAAATATGTAACAAATCATCGAAAATCTCTTTATGTCTAAAGTGAAATGTTTTAGCACTCCTTCGAACAGAATTGTGGTAGATGATTAATTTGGTTCCAATCTACACTTGTCGAGACAATAAGGTGTTTAAAAACCAGAGGGGAGAAAAATGTAGGGAAAGCTGCTCCGAGACTAATCAGTCACCGAGTACAACCATTTATTGCACTCATCCACAGGAATGAAAACACTGGAATTATAATTGTGATGAATCCGTAACGCAGTTGGAGGACATTTGGCTCAGTAATATACAAAAACGCAAACCTGCGTGGGGCATCTAAATTTTCATGGAGGATGGAAAATTTATTGAGTGCCGAAGTAAACTTTTCGGGTGCTCCTTGAGACCAGCTTTCTACGTCCTTCCGTGACATTGAGTCAGGCACACCTTATTATGAAGTGAACTATGAACTTTATAATAGGTTAGAGAGTTTGTCGGTTAAAGTGTTTAAGCTCGAATGTGTTACATGGGCAATAAACTCATTCAAACCCTTTTAATCTCATAGGCGACATAGTATTTTTTCCAATTTTACAGGAAATAGACGAAATTCTTCTGATCTGATTCACATACCTTTCTGATCTGAATAACATCCGTTGTAAATATAGAAATGGGGTTATATCCTTTAAAACCTAGAACGAACGTCATCGTACAAATCTGGAACGCTACTCAACCCAAGGCAGATAGACCAATTAGTCTTACTTCACTTCTTTTCAATACTGTGGAGAAGGTGTTGGATTAAAACATAAGAATACAATCGATAAGAAGAAGTTCGCTGACCCAGCTAATCTACCGTGTCGTCTTTATAAGCAACCTCTTTTATTGAGTTTCATAACGGAAAGGGGAATTATTTGACATTGCGAACGCTTAAACTCCTCTTACTACTCCATTGGTTGAGCAACACAGGATAAAAGAGTGGCACAGAAAAATGTCATCCGTTAAACGAATGATTCAGTCACCATTAAAGTCGAGAAGAGTTGCCTTCAAGCCACCTCTTTATCTCCTCAGTTTTTGGAGATTGCTATACATCTATTTAAACTTAGCAAACGCAGAATTAATGTCAATCGGTATGCTGATGGCCTGATTATAATCATTAGGGGTAGATTCGATGAAACCCTATCAGTTCTAATACAAAAAGCCATCAACGTAGTGTGTCAATTTGCATACTACCCTAATAAAATAGTGATGGAAACACTAGGAAGATTAAGCTGCTCCTTACAACCACTGTTTTTTAATAGCACACCTATGGTTAATTTTAGATCACAAATTGATTTGGAATCAACATATCACCAAAATCTTTAAAAAAAAGCAACGCACTTTTTGAGTCTGCCCAAGGCTTTATGGTAGTATTGTACTTGGAGTAATGATCATATTTAACAGTCAGATCCAGAATCACCTTTGACTCCTTGGTATGGTAGACGCATATATAGCTTGCAAACGTATTATTGGATCAATATAGGAGCATATTCGACTGGAGCTAAGGAGTTTATTTTAGGAACTGCCTCCACTGCATCTGCGCACAACAAACAAACGCTGTCTTGACTATATTATATAGATGGAATCTGAAGAAACATTAAAAACGGGAAAGTGTAAAACTCTAATGCAAATCCTGCCGACTGTTTGCCAAGCAAAATATAAATATTTATATCTTTAAATGTTATATTCTCTGAACGGTGCGAAGCAGGACCCTCATTTTAAGATGGTCGATCAAGGTGAATAAGAGAACCTGTCTTTATATAGACACTTGCGGTGAAGGCCACCGTCTTTCTAAAAGATGTATCTGTCTTTTGATCGATAGCATAGAACCAAGCAGGTTCTAATAATCGGCAAACTCAAAGTGAGGCTATTTACAGGCTTAGTGACAGGTCACATCACATTAAGATATCACCTTTAAATTGTGCAGCTATGATCTGTGTACGACTTTTGGTGTGTACGTCCCACCATTTTGGGGGCCGTATAATAAGTCCTAACGAGTTGATGAAAACACTAGCATTAAAAGTCTGAACACAGACTGCAAGTCTATTTGGGAATTCGATTCGTATAGCTATTCAATACGCATCATAACTTCGATTCGAACATGAATTGGTATTGAGTTTGTTAGTTATATATTTTGTGGCCATTTCTTTGCAATAATTGGTTTTAGGTCGTTCGTCTTTTTTAGGTCGCTCGATGTCTATTTGTATAGAGGTATCCCGTTTCCGCACAACTACTGCGCTCTGAGCAATCTTTTGTTTCTTTTCACTTCTACTAACCACGGTACTCATCATCATTACCTGGGAACAGTGTTGTGCCGTATTGTCTACATGACGTAGACAATTCATTGTCTACACGTGTCGACAATGTATGTCGACAATTAAAAAAGTTGTGTCGACAATGTAGACAATGTCGACAAATCGTAGACAATGTCGACAATTGATAAAATATTGCGTACCATACCGAATAATATGTTAGTTTATTATAACTATAGATAATGAAAATAGTTAAATGGTTATATGGTTTGGTTTTATATTATTTCAGGTATTACCACTCGATATCTGGTGTTTAGCCACGCTTTGACACATTTTGATAAAAAAAAACTTTTGTTTTTTGATTTGGTCATTTCTCACGTGACAAAATCAAACAAAAAAAAATTTAAAGCTGTCAATTAAAAATAACATAGTTTCTGGGGCTTTTCACGTGGATCACCATCGGAGATACTTTATACATTTCTTAATTACCATTCTATTCTACAAACTAAAATTGTTTAGTATGGGTATCAGTTGTGTTCATTAAGGTGCGTCATAGCTTTCGAAAACAATCCTTACTTTTTTTTTACTCGAACATGCTTGCAATTATGATTAGTTCAAAATAACGTTTAAAAAGTTATTAAATGATGATTTCTAACATTTACTTTATTTTAAGGTTTAAGCTAGTTTAAATGATTTAAGCTATCGAAATTATAAATTGTTGTGTAATTTAAATATGTAATTCGTTTTCCATACATTTTATCAGTTCTATGCCTGATATTTAGCTTTAATATCTTTTGAATGTGTTCAACATGTCTAATGTAGTGGTTCTATTAGTTAAACGAGTTATAATAATTAACAAATGAACTTAAGATTCTTTATAGCATTGTGCGTATAAATCAAATAATTTAAGTAGCTGAGATAAAATTAACTAAATTGATCGATCAAATTACAATATCTCATGAGGTGTTCAAATCAAATTGATTTTATTAGTTCAAAAATAAATAATAATATTGTGCTCTAAGGGTGCCCTAGACAAATTTTTACTGTAATACTCAACTGATTTTCGAATATGGTTTTAAGAAAGTTTTTGGTTTAGATTTCACTTTGAATAAACTTTAGTTTAGTGGATCTTTAAGCGCAAATTTTTATTTTAAGTGTCATTTTTAAGAACTAAAATTGTGCTGCTGTTTTGAGTTTAAAATTCAGTCAATTTTTCAAAAGAACTGCTTCTGCGCATTCGATCGAACATAAAACTTGCTCGACAGCTCTCGATTCATCGAAACCACAAAATTTCATAAATAAATACGATTATTAGAGTGTTTTCCAATTACCGACTTATTTCAAACTTATTGACTTATTTGACGCCATCTTGAATAAGTCAGTCAAGCTGTTCCAATTGATTCTGGTGACTTATCTTGACAACTACTAATCAAACAAATTTTACAAATTATTTTTTAATTGAATACAATGTTGTGCTTTTCATATCCAGAACAAATGTTTGAATTTAACTATAGACAATTTTATATTGCAATTTATACAAATTCATAAATAAATTTAATTCAAGTTTGTTTGTTTGTTTGACATTTATTATTAATGCAATTTGACAATCGTGTTTACATGATTAAATAATTTACATGATCAAATAAGTATCCTGCTGAAAGAAAAAGATAGAAAATAAGTCACCTCGATAGCATACTTATTTGAATAAGTCGGTATAATCAAATAAGTCGGTGTTTGGAAAACACCCTTAAATGTGAATAAGGTAAATGATAGTACCACTCTCGGTGAACTTTCAGATTGTGATAATGTAAATGTAAATTATGTTAATAAAACTAATTTCAGTAATCAACTGCAACACAAAACAAAAACCTTATTTCTTTCCTAAAAAAATAATTCGTATCGTTGGAACATTGTTTTCCGATACACAAATATGTATGTTTTTTACTTAAACACGGTCTAGTTTTCGCCGACGATATGTTGCCTACAATTTTGTTGGAGTGTTACGTTTATTAAAGAAAAATTTGAAAATATATGTAGATCTTAGCAAGCGTTTAGAGGGAAGTAAGTAGAAATATATTTATTGTTTTATGAATGACATTTGAAAAAATATATTTTGTGAGTTATAGAACGCGATTTTTTTTGTTTTAGTTTTAAACTGTTTTTGTACACACGAAAATTATGATCATACTTATACAATACATTAATGTTAGAAAAAGATAGACAGATATAATTACAAAATCTATTACAAAAGTTACACCAACAAATTGCATAAAATATATTTACTTTATATTGGGAATTTTTTTACTTAAATAAAATAATAAATAAAATAATATTATTTTCGCTAATCTGTATAGTTAGAATAAGCTAACATATTTGGTATAATTCGGAACTGTTTATTAAACGTCGACATTGTCCAAGAATTATCGACATTGTCTACAAATTGTCGACATTGTCTACGAATTGTCGACATTGTCTACGAATTGTCGACATTGTCTACTAATTGTCGACACCAACATGTCGACAATATCAAAATACGCGTAATCGCACAACACTGCCTGGGAACCACGTATATAGTTGGTTAATTGGTAAATCGCCATCCGTACTCTTGAGTTTGACCTTAGCGTGAGTGACTGAAGCGGTTAGTAATATTTACTATATAAGTTCACTCTCCAGCCGCACTCCAGAACCTGTTCTGTTACCCGTATACTAACAGGGTTCATCAATGAATATGAGAAGGTAGATTTGGGAATAGAGAGGAGAGGCTTAAGCTACCTGTATTATATGAGCTCATATGTATATATATATATATATATATATATATATATATATATATATATATATATATATATATATATATATATATATATATATATATATATATATATATATATATATATATATATATATATATATATATATATATAAATATATATATATTAATATATATATATATATATATATATATATATATATATATATATATATATATATATATATATATATATATATATATATATATCGGGTTTTTCAATAAGAGGATTTCAACTTTTTTTTTGAATAAAACACTAACTGTTCGACTTTTGAACTAACTTTTTTTTTATTAACGAATTTGAACATACACATTTAAGTATGAAACTCGATTTCTTTTGCGTGACCACCGCGTGCACGTTTTACGAAGTCCAATCTTTGATTCCAATTTTCGACCACACTTTAGCGTAAATCGGCCGAAATTCCAGCAATTTCACGTTCATTATTGGCTCTGAGGTCTTGCAACATAGGCTTATTGGCATAGACCAATGACTTCACATAGCCCCAAAGAAAATAATCTAGAGGTGTCAAATCACACGAGCGCGACGGCCACTGGACGGACCCATTTCGCGAAATAACACGCTCATCGAACTTAGTCTTCAATAACGCGATTGTATCGTGTGCTGTGTGGCATGTGGTCCCGTTCTGTTTAAACCACATGTCGTCCAAGTCCATTTCATTCAATTGCGGCCAAAAAATCGTTAATCATATCGCGGTATCGATATTAACAGTAACGTGGCGATCGTTGTCGTCGATGAAAAAATATGGCCCAATGACGCCGTCGGCATGTAATCCGCATCAAACAGTGACTTTTTCGGGATGCAACGGTGCCTCATAAATCACGTGTCGGTTGCTTCGTGCCCAGTAACGCATATTTTACTTGTTGACAAATCCATTTAGCCAAAAGTGAGCCTCATCGCTGTAGATGTGATTTTTCGGTGAAAATCTGCATCATTTTCGATTTGCTCTTGAGCCCAATTCACGAATCGGCGTCGCTTCAAATGGTCAAACCGCTTTAGTTGTTGTGTCGGCTTGATCTTATACGGATGTAAAATTCGCCACAATGATGTCACAGAAAGGCCCAATTGTTGCGAATGTCGTGTGAGCGACACATTCGCGTCTTCTTGAACTGGAGCCCTGGCGGATTTTTTTTGAAATGTATACTAATGAAGTTTCCAAATGACAAAAGAACGATAAAAAATATGGCGTCGTTCGCCGTCCCTATCGGAAAAAAGATGAAGCGCACCTGTTGAAACACCCTTTATATTCGATCATGATCGAACTAATAATGCTCGTAATTGAATCCCTAAATAAGGGATATTCTCAGTCCTTCATTTTATACTTCGTTGCTTGTTTCCATTTTGTACGTTATATCAAATTCAAAAATATCGATTGTTCGTTAACAAATAAGAGCCCAAAGGGCTAATTAAGGTAAAGAGGAAGAATTATAATCGGTCTAAAGAATGGTATCGATTCGTTTCTCAGTAAACCAGTTCGTTGATATCTGTGTTAATGTGCTTAGTGCAACCATTATACATCTTTCTTCTATTTATTTTGTATAAGACGTGTCTCAAGAGTATTAAGTTCTTCACATGGTGATCGCGGAAGTTAATTACAACCTGTCGCGACCAAACAATTAACATATTATACAAAATGATAAATAATCAAATATCGTATATAAAGCGCGAAGACAAATTCATGACTGGCTGATTCCCTTTATATGCGCTATATAATTGTACCCCATTCAAAGACGACCAACTCACAAGAAATATGTTAATTTTGGTACAAACTATATAATAAATAATTAAGCAATTTCTAACTTAAAAAATAAATGTTGAAGAACACAAAAACCCAACGAAATGGTTGAGTAATTAAATGAATATGAAATTTTTCCAGTTCTTAATCCGATCAACTAAGTCAACGGTAATATACATATATTACACATACCTCTAATATTTTATGTATGACAATTTGATTAAAAGTAAACTAAAGCAACAACAACAACAACTCTCGCGTCTTAAGATTTATATAACAAGGAAACACTTCTCTTCGCCACTCAAACGACCGGGGGGAGGCATATACACAGTGAATCGGCACATCTTTATGTCACATGAATATTTATAATTTTTTTTTTTTGTTTAATTTCTTATATGTACGTATAATATGTACATGTATGTTGTCTTACGTTAAAATCTTAAATAAATTAAATCAAACAAAATAAGCGAAGCAAGAAATAAACTGAATAACCGCACCACATCAAGAAGTGGACAACGACAAAAACGATTTTTGTTTTTTGTCGTTTTTCCATCGCTTTTCTCGCCAAAGAGCACAGCCGTCCAACACGACACTCGCACACAAAAGAAATCAATGCGGCATAAACTTTTGACTTTCTACGGACTTGTGTGTCTCAATGGGTATGGCTATGTGTGTGTGTGTGTCTCACACATTTAGCTTTTGATTACATTTTTTTTATGAAACAAAACGGAAAGACACGAAGAAGCAAGAAACTAAAAATTTAAATGAACAACTGATAAGGATCTTGATCTTTTATTTTCTTTCACTTGAAATTGTTTATTGTTTTGTATTTATGAATTTGTATGATATTGTCACGGTGAGAAATTTTCGACGTGTTTTTTTATAGCATTTCTTTAACTTTATTATTAATGTTACCGTAGTCTTGGGCATTCTTGAATGAAACATTTATTTGGTATATAAAAAAAGATTGTACAAGAGATGTGGAATAAGATTGTTGGTGGATTTTGCATTTATTATACGGATCTAATTCTGTTAATAGGGTTAGCTAATGCGGTCAAACAAGATCTTATTTATTTAAGACAAATGTATTTATTATTAATTAATAAGTCATTAAGTATCGAAATACGGATAAAGAATGGGTAGCCCAGGAGGATATTCATAAAAACCAGCCATACTTGATTAAACGCTGACAAATACAGCGTTCTTACGAAAAGTTCATGGAGGAATGCCGCAAGCAAACAAAGTTCTACCACCACTACCATCAAAGAAAGAAGAAAAAAGGAAAATCGCCAAAACACCATCAACGAGTTCCATCATTGGCACTGACAAAAAACCAGAGTCAAGTGTCGACATTCCTGCTGAGCTAACCGACAAACAGCCGCTTTTGTTTGTAGTACACCCAGCACCATCGGTAAACACCGCAGAGGCTGATCCGTCAACAAGACGTTCAGATCGAGCTGCCCATATTCTCGGGAACTCCAACCATCAATTGTTTTCTACGCAAAAAATGACGTATTTAAAATCACACTAACAAAAGTCAGTGCCCAATTGATAAACCATCTACCAACGATTGGAGAAAATTACTAACGAGAATGAGAAATCCTCCAAACAAGGTTCAATAACAAACGATTACTAGCAGCTTTGTATTTCAACCGAATACTTACAATAAATCATGGGAATGCAGCAGGGATTCGATCGTTACACCATATTACAGTCGAAATGCTACATAACATCATAATGCTGCATCTAGAAAATCCATTCGATACACTAATTGCGCACATATATACAGAGACACTGGAGTGGCATGAAAGCGGCCTTAAATGCCATCGTGCCTCCGAGACTGGAGGAATGCATGGAATTTCTAATACGAAGGTTCCAAGCATTGGAGACATCCCCAAACCAACGGCCGAACTACGACCAAATAAGCCCGAAGTCGAAGAAAATCGCCAGATATTCCTAAACACCAAGTACACCAACGTTAGGCAACCAGCTGAAAACAATGCAGCCAACTGCCAGCCTGCGGACAAAAGGAGTCATGTAACTACTGTAACATGACACATCACACACTGTTACATGAGCCCTGATTGATCCAGGTTCCCAAATTTCACTGATCACAGAGGAAACGTTTCATACAGCTAGGGCTTCCATTAAAACAGACCGAGTAAATATTTCAGGAATTGGAGCATCCACCACCAATTTGCCGTCCACATACAAATTAAGTGTGTTCTGTTGAACACATTATATTTCGTCAATTAAAGTGTGTCAATCGACTCAGAATGATTAGCACAAATAGCCCAACGGAGATAAATCGAAACATTTTTGTTGATAATACGATTTTCAGATATACCAGCCAGCCAAGTAGTCCTCTTAAATCGACGCCAAAAACAAGTTTGTTATCATGGGAAGATAACAGTCACCATTGAATAGTCCGGCTAATTGTCCAGTTATTCGACTATACTTGATAGACGACATATTTGTTTGTTTGTTTGTTTTTATCTCTACAATCTGTTTCGGGGCTCGAGGCACTTCCAAACCTTCGCGGTTCGCTTATTTACGTCCTCACCTTACGCCATTACAGCCAAATCGAGGACGTACGACTATAGGTCCGATTTACGTAGACTCCATGACAGCCTATAGTACTGACATGGAAGACGGAGTATTCGAACCCGGTACCTCCCACTCCAACTGCCGCAGCTTTAATCACTGCGCCACCTGGATGGTTTGACGACATAAATATTGGCGAAATAACCACTCGTGCAGAAACTAAGCAAGGTTTAGAAGATCATATGTCTGCATGTAATTGATTATTCCACATTATAATTCCTGAAAGCAATGAGCTTGTACTTAGGTCAACTCTATAACAAGCCTCTTTTGAGCAAGTTCACTATTCGGACAATTTAAGCTTTCATCTGTTCTTTAAACCCCTGTTTTCGAACAATTTGAGCTTCACGCGGCCGTAGATAAAGTTTGTAAGATTTCGGTGGGCGGTCCTCTCAATGCCAATATGAACGAATCGGTTTTTTGTTGATCATCGAATTGCGTGCACTGTCGGGTACCATACAGTTCCATACAGTACCGTTGAATATCGAGAAGTTCTTGCCATTTCTTAACTTTCACTTTTCGGTTAGTTGCTCTTAACTCGACGGCCTCGCAGAGTCCATATAAGTGTGTCTCTAGACCATTAAACTATTTTTCTATGTTACAAAATGTTTGCAAGGATATAATCCAACTGCTTTTGTTGTTCTCACCAATTGCTGCTATACATAATAGTGGTTGCTTTTGCAACTTTTACTGCTCATGTAGTGGTTGTAATTTACTGGTCTTCCTTCTGTTGTTTTTATTTTGCTAGAGTGTTAGCTAGAGTTCTAGAATTTTGCTGAGCATAGTGCATATAACATCGACTCCATCTGATCCGATATAAGTATAATTAGTGTATAGGTATCCGATCGATTGGCCCTAAGCCTTATCTAACCTCATCGTTTAGAGCCTCCTGTACTTCTTCCAATACGTCCCGCAACTTAACACCAATGGAACCGACTAAGTTCATTAACTAATTTAAAATGGGTCAATCTTCCAATAGTTGTAAAAATTAACCTTCACCGAAAACCAATGCAAGTACAATACTATACAGACCTATTATAAGAGACATATTATAAGAGAAGCAGAATTTTGAAAGTAGCAGCGTGCTGAAACCGACAGACCAGTTTCGTTGAACATACATCACATGACTGAGGTTTGTAAAAATCAAAAACCACTGTCCCAAAATCCGGTTACTCTCGCTTTTTCTTGGCGAATCAAGAGTTATTGGGTTTGAAAATTATACATCAAACAATTAATCATCTATGTTACATCATTTGACAAGAAATCTTACAGTTTTGGCCCAAACAGTTAAAACGGATTCGACTACGCAGAGAAAAGACGGAATTACTTATGATCGAAGAATTTTTCAAAACTCCCAGCAAACCTTAGGGGATGTCGTAAAGATTTTATGGTAAAGCATTTGATTGAAATACCTAAGGAACAGCTAACTCAGAAATATGTAAATTCCTTGCCATATACCGGTTAAACTGTGTATAGTCCCCAATACCTAAGAAGGATCTCCAGCAGTAACAACATAAGTTTCAGACAGTGGTTAATAGTGTTGACCGTAAACGATCCTAGATACTGGCACGATTCATTGTGATATTATCTATAGATACACAAACCCCAAGTGCTTTAGTAATATCTTCAGGAGGTAATTATTGACAGTAGTTAGAAATATCACTCCGAAAAGGTTAAATATGAGACGAGTTAATTCCAATTTTAGATGGATGTGGAAGAATCCGCTTGATATCAAGAACATGTCAAGTTTAATGATTAACAGAGTTTCGCATCACATCACGGTTTCGATTCGATTTTCTAAGTGTTGATTCTAAGATCCTAGAGAAAGCGCTTTATATAACTGCCCAAGTGTCTATGCCATCTACGTAATATTGCTGTATAGGAGCAGAGAATATGGCACGTATATGTCACTTGATGCTTCTAAGACAGTCATTCGAAAGAAATGGTTATGTTATTGTTTTATGATCACTTTGAAGTCTATTCGTCTGTTTCCGAGGCACTCTAAGCCAATAATTGTGTTTATACAAATTATATGAATTTTTACCTTTAATTATATATTAGTCTTAGATTGTGCCTCTGTCATAAATCCCCCATGATAAATATTCTTTATTCATTTGGGGTGGATGAGGACGTCTTACAACATGATACGGTATCCACATTCGATATCGTAATTTTAATGAACAGTCACGTTGTAATCAAGCCATTGAAATCAGTTTTAAGAATGATGTTGGGTTGCCTCTCATTTGTTATCGAAATGAGGATGTAGTTCAACGTCCTTATAATCTGAGTCTCTGGTAACCCGGATGCCTATGGAAACTTGACTATAAAGTTTGGTAAAGTACAATCATTTAACTATTGCCCGAAAAGGTATGGCTGATACAACGGCAGCTGATTATACTTAAGATTATATTAGAGTTGCTCTAGTAAAGGGTCCGCCGAATAACTTTTTTTTTTTGAAAATGCTATAAAAAAAAACTACTGAATATTTTCTCAAATTTCTTTTTTTATTTAAAAGTACAATCCTTCCGGTTAATAATGGAAAATAATTTCATTCAAATGGCTGCCTCGGCTGGCCATGCAGTAGCCTACACGATCGGTCCAATTTTTAAGTACATTATCGATTGTGTGCAGCTGTATTTCACCAATGGCTTCACGAATATTGTCCTTTAAAGCGTCAATTGTCTCTGGCTTGTCGGCGTAACACTTATCTTTGAGGGCACCCAACAAATAATATTCCAACAGTGTCAAATCGCAGCTCGATCTTCAAAAACAGGGTACAAAACATCGAGTGTAGCTTCAGCTGTGTGGCACGTAGCGCCGTCCTGTTGAAACCAAATGTTGCCAATATCCTCCTCTTTAATTTTTGTGAACAAAAATTCGTTCAACATGGCCTGATAACGATCGCCATTGACTGTAACGGCCACTCCTTGCTCATTTTCGAAGAAAAATGGCCCAATTATGCCTCTGGACCAAAATCCGCACCAAACAGTGACTCGTTTTGGGTGTACCGGCTTTTCAATGCGTGCGGGTTTTCCGTGCCTCAAATGCGACAATTTTGCTTGTTTACATACCCGCCAAGATCAAAATGAGCTTCATTCGAAAAGATGATTTTTTTGGCAAAATCGGCATCTTCTGTAAGTCGATCGCAGGCCCACTCAGCGAAAACGCATTGGTTGGTCAGTTGGCCTCAATTCTTGAACCAATTAGACTTTGTATGGCGTCATACCAAGGTCTTTATGCAAAATTCGTCTCAATGATGTCTCCGAAATGTTCAATTGTTGAGAACGACGGTGAATTGATGTTGATGGCGCATCACGCACACTTTCTGCCACAGTATCAATATTCTCGGGTGTACGCACTGTATTTGGCTTTTCACGCTTTGATTTATCGATGAGGATGCCAGTTTCTTTCACTTTTTCCACAAGATAACGAACATACGAAGCTGACGGTGCTTCTCTTCTTCCAAAATCCGTACGCAATTTTCGAACACATTCTGCAACATTACCATGATTTTCAAAGTATTGTCGCAACATTTCCCAGCGTTGTTTCCTCAGCGTTTACACAACCATATTCGTTCAGCGGAAGGATAAAACTAATTATCTGTCAAATTAGACATGAGCTAAGTGTTACCATTCACGAAATAAGCACTAGTTGAAAATAAAACTTTAGATGGCATTATAGAATTCATGAAAACGAGGTTACAGAAATACATGCAAGAAAGCCGATCTGAAATCTTATATTTCAGCAGAAGCTGTTAGAAATGCTTAATTAAATTTTAAGAACAATAGTCAATGGTTTAGCTTATTAGTGGTTAGTAGCATCTCATGCTGTTCAGTAACATATTCACAATGCTTATTAGATTTTGTCGAAGAAAAATCGAAAACACTCCGTGGTATATGATTACGGGTTCTATACATAGGTTGCCTTTTATATTTCGGGATTTGGCAACCCTGGTGTTGCAATCTGTCAATTGACAGTTCTATCTAACTTTTCGATAGAGCTGTCAGTTGACAGATTGCAACACCAGGGTTGCCAAATCCCGAAATATAAAAGGCAACCCTCGTATTATGTATTTATACAAGAGAGTAAGTTCTACACACTTATTTCACGTAAAGATTACAACAAATTATGAAATAATATGAGAAGGAGAAATTATAATCCACATTTTGTAAACCATTTGAGTCCGAAAAAAAATACTAATCAAGGGTTTTGGATGCCGTCTTAGTGAGTGAAAATATAAGAAAATATTAAGTTCCTTAAACATATCCACAATTAATTACTCCTACAATGACACATTAAGTCATGAAACCAATTCCAGATTTCAAATACAGCTTTGAACAGATTGTTGTAACATAATGCCGACACCAATATATCAAAAGTCTGTTAAGTTATGTTTCAAAGTGGTTACTGTTCCACTATCACATTATGTGTTTCACAATGTGCTTCCGATGAAAATTCCATAAAACATTATGTCCAAAAGCATAAAACATCTTCTCGAAATATAAATAATCATAATAAATTTGTTAATAACAAAAAAACGTCTCTCTCACAACAAACAATTGTTTTAATTCTTTTCTTAATCACCCAAATAGAAGACAACCGCACCAGAAGAAACAGAAACGCATTTTGAATAATTGTTTTGATACAAAAAATAATTAAAAATTTGAATAAATTTTTCTGCGACAGGAAATAAGACACAAAATGTCGTTTTTTTTTTGTGGTGAGTGTGTTTGTGTATCGGTCGACCAGTCAGTCGATGTGTACGGCTTATCGTCCGGGAAGATTTTTTGAAAAATTTATGTATCGCTTTTGTTGTTATGTCTTGGTTACGTTAAATTTTATGATGGGAAGCTCTTTAAGACTTTGTGTAGATAGATAGACAAACATTGGATTAAGTTTTTAACAAACCAAACAATTATTAATAAAATACATTTCGGATAAATTTGAATAAATTAAACACAAATTTTGTCGTTCTGTATTATGTGCTTGTATCAAGTGAAAGGTTAAAAGTGTCCAACAACCGTATCGGGGGTTTGGTGGCAGTAAAAGATAATCCTTACAGTTTTTATAATACGTCAAGCAACATTTGCTTGGATTAGTACAAATCTGAGTGGCCGCTTCAAAGATCAGAGAAGGAGAAAAGGAAAATACCATAACATAATGAAATCTTCCTCCGGCATGCCAGTACGCGTTAACCAGGAGTACTGGATTGGATTCAACGAACCAAATCATTCATTAATGTGAAACTAAATCAAATATCGATCTTTGGCTCAAACCTCTTTGGTTTTTCCAGTTTTTGAATCTTCGAGTAGACAAGTTTTTCTAATTTCAGAACTTTTACTTTAACATTATCTACTCTTACAGTTATCTTAGCATGTCGGTTATGATTAGAGCATCCAATACCGGTTAATTTTTTTGATCCCGGGATTTCGGTACTAGATTTTTGCAGTACCGGGACTGAAGGGAAATCTGAAACTGAAATATATAATATTAAAAAAAAATTGATATATCAAAAAATTTATTATATACTCCTGGACAAAATTAACGCATATTTTTTTTGTAATAAAAAAAAATCCCGCTGGACAACTTTAGTGGAACTGGAATCAATGATCCCAAATTTATAATTCATAATGTGACGACTATTTTTTTTTTTTAAATTTAAAAGCGGTTTATAAACATTAAAACTAGCTTTATAACAATTTAATTTGATTAATTTAATAATGAGTATTTGATAGGCTTAAATATGCTGGTTTAAGCCTGTCGATTGAGATGGATGTATTTTTCCTTTGAGATCAACCACAAAATGTTTTCGAAAACGTTTAATGATTTTATACGGGCCATCATAAGGTGGGTTTAAACCCGTTCTAATTTTATCAACTCTCACGAACACGTATTCATTTGTCTGAAGATCGTCTGGAACATAAACGGTTTGATTAGCTTGTCGAGGTTGAGAAAACTTAATATTTTGCATTTGCTCTCGCAGAATGCTGACAAAATTGGTTGGATCAGGAGGTGATTCGATGTTCGATGAAAAGAATTCTCCAGGAATTTTTAAAGTTTCGCCATATACAAGTTCCGCCGGCGAATGCCTAATATCATCCTTGATAGTAACTCGAATCCCAAGTAATACCCAAGGAATTTCGTCATACCAGTTTACTGTATTTCCTCGAGCCATGAGAGAGGATTTAAGAACTCTGTGGGATCGCTCTACCATTCCGTTCGATTGTGGATGGTAGGCTGTTGTTCGAATACGATGACATCCCAGGAAACTGGTCAGTTCTGAGAACAGCTTGGATTCAAACTGCGAACCTTGATCCGTTGTTATCTCCTCCGTGGAGTACCTCCAAATCTTGGTATATACTGAGCAATGAATGTTTTTGCTACAGTACGAGTAGCCATTAGTATTGGATAAGCATCGGGCCATCTAGTAAATCTGTCAACAATTGTAAAAATATATGAACATCCATTTGATGTTGGTAGAGAAGCAACCAAATCCAAGTGGATGTGTGAAAATCTTGCTTCAGGTATACTAAAGGTGCCATGAGGAGATTTCATGTGACGATTAACTTTGCTTCGTTGACAAGCTATACACGTTTTCGTCCATTCTGCACAATCTTTATTTAAATTTGGCCAAAAATATCTGCTGCTACCAATTTTCGCGATGCACGTATTCCTGGGTGAGATAATTTGTGTAACTGTTCAAAAACGCTTCTTCTCACAAAAAATGGAACAAATCGACGTTGCTTGCCAGTTGAAATGTCACACCATAGACGTTCTTTGGTGAAAGGCCAATCGGCCAATTCTAATTTGTAATTCGAATTCGGCTTTCTCTGTTGGGAAGAAATAAGATTTTATAATTCATCAGATAGCTGTAAATTGAGAATAGATTGAGCAATAGAATCCAAAGCTTATATGTCTATTATAAACTAATATGTCTAATATCGCTTGTGAATTGGGCGATATAATCCAAATGTCTAGCTTGACGCGGAGTTCGTTCTGTTTTCGAGGTAATAGCACTCGTCAGTGGCTTGTGGTCCGTGTATATTGTGAACTCTCTACTTTCGATATAATACCTGAAATGTTTAGGAGCTTGATAAATTCCTAGTAATTCTCGGTCGAATGTAGAATATTTAATTTCAGTAGGAGAGAGCTTTTTCGAATAAAAAGCTAACGGTTCCCATTGACCATTGTTATACTGCTCAAGCACAGCGCCAATTGCCCAGTTAGAAGCATCCGTGGTAATATTGAGAGGTACTTCATCTTTGGAATGAGCCAATAACGTACAAGTGGTTAGTGCGTTTTTACATTTTATAAACCACTCTTCGCATTCTTCTGGCCATGTAAATGTCGTTTTCTTTGGTTTACTTTTTAACATAGAAGCCAGATGAGAGTATAATGGTGCCAAAAGATGTGCACTGTTCTGAATGAATCTGCTATAGTAGTTGATCATACCAATAAATTGTTGCAGCTGTTTAATGGAGGACGGTTGCGGAAAATTGGAAATTACTTCTACTCTGGATTGTGATGGAGTAATTCCTTCCTTCGATAGCGTGTGTCCAAGTAATTCCAACGATGACATCCCAAAGGTACATTTTGACGGTTTGATGTTTAATCCAAATGTTGTTAAGCGACTGAATAGCTCCCGCAAATGGTTTTATACTCTTTTTCGGTTTTGCTAAATACTAAGATGTCATCTATATATGTAAATACAAATTCTAAGCCATTTACCACTAAGTTCATAAGCCTTTGGAAGGTTTGACTTGCATTTCGTAAACCGAACGGCATTCGATTGAACTCAAAAAGACCGAATGGAGTGGTTATCGCTGTTTTATAAATGTCTTCATTAGCAACTGGTATATGGTGGTACGCCTTGACTAAATCTATTTTTGAAAATATGTTACAACCATTTAGATTCATCGAAAAGTTGTGCAGATGAGGTATAGGGTATCTATCTGGAACAGTTATAGCATTTAGTCGACGGTAATCTCCACAGGGTCGCCAATCGGTACTCCCTTTTTTAGTTACCAGGTGAAGAGGTGACGAAACAGATGAGGAGGATGGACGACAAATTCCCAACTGCACCATGTGTTCGAATTCGAATTTTGCAGCTTTATATTTCACCGACTCCAACCTTCGAGGAGTACAAAATGGAAGTGGTCCTTTTGTTTCAATATAGTGGACGACAGTATGTTTCACTGGTAGTTCATAATTGGGATTTGCGACGAGCGAAGGAAATTCTCGTAGCAGGTAACTATAATTGTTTTCCATTGTATAATATCGTGGCGAAGGTGTTTCTGGGTCGTATTTGGTAATAGCATTAACCACCATGTTAGTTTCTCGATCAATCAAACGTTTCCCTTGTATAGGTCGACTAATAAACCAAAATTAGTTAAAAATTCGGCACCAATTATAGGTTTATTCACAGATGCTAGAACAAACGGGTGAATAAAACTTCGTCTTAAGCCTAAATCGAGATGCAACAATTTGGCACCCCATGTACTAATTGTTGAACCATTTGCAGCTGACAAAACACATTCTGGGTCTTTAAAACATCAACTGAACAAGTTGTAAGGGATAACTAATAGGTCCGCTCCCGTATCGACTAGAAATTACAGTTTTTTTTTAATCTCTAATAAAAAGGCGGCGTTGGTTGTTGTTTCCACTATCAGCCGCGATAATCGTGGAACTTGCTAGTTTTTTATGTGGGAACTTATATTTGATTCATCACTTGGTTTAAAGTTGCAAGGTTTATCACACTTGCTGGCCTTATTACCGAATTAAAAATGGTACCAACAAAGTGGTCTCCGTTGCAAGTTACGTGTACGATTTCGACTACGTGAACGACTAGGATTTCGCGATTGTGATTGACCTTGGTTACTATAATGGTTTCGATCATTAAAATAATTTTGCACCATAGATTTCAGTTCGCTGATCTCTTTCTCAAGACGATCTACTTTCTCGAATTGCACCGCCATTGCATTAGATTGTGACACAGACCCAATAGAAGAAAGATTTCCTGAATTACAAGAAGCATCGTGAATTGTATCTGTTAAATCAATTAACTCCGATACATCTTTTTTATCATTAATTAGAGGTATTAGTGCAATATTTATTGTGGAAGGTAATCGCCTCATCCATAATTTTGTAATTAAATTATCTCCAAACGTGTTTGACGTACCGGCTAATTGTTTCATGTATATCTATAAAAATCGGATGGCTTTTTATCAACTAATTGTGTGTTGGATAGCAGTTCTTCGATTCTACGTTCTTCGCTCAGAGAATGACTCTGAAACGGAAACTCTGAAAATCCAAAACGGAATCAATCGCACTTTGTGGTAAAGCAGCGATTACGTGGTGATATTTACTAGCATCCGAATTAATACGCGCTAAGGAAAACTGCGCTTCAATATGAATGAACCATGTGATTGGTGAATTAGACCAAAATGGCGACAACTTCACTTTTAGAACTAGAGCTAATTGGTTTATTATTATCTTCAGTACTCATAATGAATTAGAAATATCAAAAAAAAAAAAATTCAACAAAATTTTCACGCAATCAAAATCTATAGTACGCACGAATATTTACACCATATATGGAATTAAAAATTATGAAGTAAAAAAAAATAATTTATGAAATGAAAATAATAAAATTATTATAAGAATATTTAAAATTTAAATGGAGCAAATAATATAAAAATGAATTATTTTCCAAACACAGCATTTACACCAGAAAAAAAAATAAACTTAAAATAAATTTGTGCAATGCTCACGATCCGTTCAGATAATTCTTAATACACAAATTTAAACAAAAACATTTTTTTTTTTTAATTCTTAACTACTCACACTTAAACTGTACATTACCAAAATCCCGTAATCATCAATGAGAGGCTGCAAACATGTGGTTATAGTTAGACATCCACTAGTTGTAGGTTACCTTGTTGAAATTATTTTGGATATTCAAAGCTGGATGAACTCAAATTCCGTTGGTAAATATCATGTAATTCGATATAATAGATGCATATTTTAATACGATGGTAATACGTCTTAAAGTTTTCCAACCGGTGCAACGTTAAAAATCGGTAAAAATGATGACACAGCACACAGCCAGTATTTGCTTTATGACACAGCAAATAATTTTAAACACGAAATTGTGATGAACGCTAATCTCGATACTTCCAGATCCCTTTATAATCGTTAAAAAATCACGTCGGGGTCACCAATGTTGGAGCGCTTAATTCGTAGATCTGGGATATCTGGATTTCTAATTTATTCAAACAGCACGTAGTTCCATATTGGTTTAAAAATAATTTATTTTATAAAATATTTAGTTATAACAATTTTTTTATTAGATCAGCACTCGACAAATTACAACTGAGATCTTTCTTTTTGATTTTTAATTTTAACAAAATATAAGTATATAATTTTTATTACTTTATATACAACATTAGCCCTGTGGTTGGGGGCAAACATGTTTCGTAAATATTTCGAACGAAACATGAGATCCATAGAATACCACCACAGTATCCAGAGCTTGTCGTAGGAGGCGACTAAATCTGGTTGGATCGCTGGGCTGACGACCCGTATCCGTAAAAACCAATAACAGTTAAAAATGTCAACAAAACCCAAAAAATCGGATACCGCCTAAATCACAATCACCCCCCGCTTAAGTACCCGGATACGAGATTGAAGATCAGCACGTGGAACGTGCAGTCACTAAGAAACCCTGGCGCGTTGGACGGCCTTATCACATGCATGAAGGTGTATCGGCTGGAACTCGTAGCGCTCCAAGAAACTCGATGGTCTAAAAGTGGAGTCCATGTGTCCCAAGGCTATACGTTGCTACACAGTGGAGATGACCTCGGAAATCTTGGAGTTGGCTTTCTCATTGGGCCGCAGGTAAAAAAGGCTGTCTTGGACTTCCAGGCAGTCGATAATCGAATGTGTAAGCTTCGCTTGCACATGAATGATGGATAATTCAAATTACATATATTTTAAATGAGGTGGTGGATAATTTGTATATGATGTCACTTAGTCGACCTGATACTAAGATTGTTAAAATGAAACTTCCTAAACACAGCACATTTATATAAGTTATTGTTAAAATTATTCATTTTTATTATCTTTTCATTTGTTATTATTGTGTCTGTTCATCTATAAGTTGACATTTGGTTGTATTATTCAAAGAAGTAAAGATTTAAAAGTAAATGTTTACCAATTATGAAATTACAATATTGGTTGTTGAATGAAATTGATTATTTCGGTTTTGTACTATATCATACACATAACATATAATGTTCTTAGAAGGCTCAAAATAATATTTTAAATTCGTAAGAACTTGGCTTTTAAATTGTTTATTTTCATTTCTATAGTTATGATAAACTATATTACTCGGGATGGTACGCAATTTTTTATCAATTGTCGACATTGTCTACGAATTGTCGACATTATCGACATTGTCGACACAAGTTTTTTAATTATCGACATACATTGTCGACACGTGTAGACAATGAATTGTCTACGTCATGTAGACAATACGGCACAACACTGCTTGCTGTTGAGCAACGCAATATAGCCCACAATGAAGCGCAGACTCGGTTTACAATTGCAAGGAAAAACAAGGCAGTTCTTGCTAGGAGGACAGCTAAACGCATTTGTAGACAGAAGAAGCGTGAATGGTGGAAGGCTAAGGTCTTAAGAGTACAAGACCTTGAAGTTATCTTTCTTCCTCTGCCTCTACCCATTGAAGGTCTTCCTGCGTCATTACTAGCCCTGGGTGTAGTCATTAAAGAATATCGCTGTTGTGATGGATTTGACGCACTCTCTTCCGTAGACATTCTCAAAGCTCTTTTAATTCCTCGGACTGCACCATACAATATCGAATCGGTTTCTTCTATCTCCCCTGCGGCTCTGAAAGCTCTATCCTGGTAATGTCGAATCCTGGACTTGATGTTGCTTTGTAATGTTTCGTCACCCGCTTTAATAGCAGCTTTCAACTCTTTTTGCAAGTCCGCCAACATTTCGATTGCCATGTTGAATTCTTGTTCATCGCTCGCCAAATCCAAAGGTGGTTCCTTCTCTGCGTCCATCGCTTTTCTCAACGCTAGCACTTTTTGCCTGCCTGTCCCATTCATCACAATGTTTCTCAGTCTTAATTCATATGATAACTCGTTCACGCTTAGTGCTTCCAGGTTTAACGGAAAATCAAGAAGTTCTTCCATCATGTGCTTTATAGTATAAGCTAAAATAATACCACACTAGTGTCAATTGGAAGTACTTGAGGGACTTGTTAGTTCGAGCTACAGATAATTTTTTTATTTATTTATCTATTTATTTATTTTTTATTTTAAACTTGCAAAAAACTATGCGCTACAGAATATTGTACTCGTGAACCAATAACCATACATAAGAATTCAAATGCTCAATAAATAAATAAATATAATAAATTAATTAAATATTGTAAATAGTTGATCTAAATAAATTAACAGTTAAATAAATTAAACAAAAAATAAATAAATAACTTAATTAATGTACGAAAACTCACCCTATACACAATCGTGTGGATTAAAATATACCCGTAGCACTGTTCACTAATTCTTATAAACCAAAAATTCAAAATTTAATTTCAATTGCCGCGGATAATACTCGCATGAATATGTATAACAAAATTAACAGTTGCTCTAAACAAAGCTGCAACCCTCCAAAATTTTATAGCAACCGCGTGTATTGAAATTTTATTTTACACTCTTTAAAATTACGTAAATAAACGTAAATCGATCAAAACTCTGGCCCCACGTTGGGCGCCAAATTGTAACGTGCCACACACACTATAGCGGTAGCTTTGGTAGACAAAAGTAAAAGAAAACACAAATTAGGCGCCAGTCTACCGGCACGTAATGTCCCCAGCTTAGCTCTATGAGCAGGTTGACTCGGTAGGGGGGATTACCTGGTATGGAAATTAAAGCTACCACTAGGACGACCAATACAATGTAATGAGGCTGAGATGCCAATTTACGAGGGGGAAGCAAATGAGAATTTGTAAATGTAACAAAATGAAAATACAAAAAAAATAAATGTGGAAGAAAGGATGACTCACCGTTTTCTTTGCTGGTCGTGATCCACATGTGTCGTCGTCCACACCGCAACACTGGTACCGCTACTCCTGTGCTTTCTATCACCGTTAACCACGCGCCTATCTCCAACGATCACGCGTGCACCTTGGTTGACACCTTTTTTGGATCACTCGCTTATTATTTTCACCAGCTTGCGTTTTTTTTTTAGTTTTCAAAAATTTTTTTATTTTATTGTTTTTTTTTTTTTTTTTTTACAATACATACTTATTATTATTATAATTTTTTTTTTTGTTTTTATAAAGTTAGGCCATCAAAGTTACGCCAAAACTTTAATATTTCTATTTTATTATTTTTTCGGTGACTTCTCTTTATCTCCGGTTTCCTTGTCCACGTCCACCTCTTGAATGCCCAGCTTCTTTTTTTCCATTTTTCCACGTCATCGAAATTTCCCATCGACGTGGTGGAATTACCTCGCCATGCTGCCATCTATATACCATATCATACTTTTGACGGTGTCTCCATCTATGTTCCAATAAATGAATACAATTAAGTTGGTGATCTTAAGACAAAAACGAAAATGACAGAACAACAGTGAGTCGAACGGTTTACAATTAAAGTGGAGTAGGAATGTAAACTAGATGGATGGAATAAAAATAATATTGAGTATTAGACTCAACACTCGTTACTCATATTAGTCCATCCCAGAGGCAGCCTCATTCCCATCTGCCGAATTGAGTGTTTGTGTATTTCTTTGTGCCACTACCGTGTGGAATGCTACACAACTCAGCAATGAGCACAATTCGCGTGGTTTCTTTAAAGGAATCACCGAATTGCACCATACCTTAAGATCTCGGTCAACTGCCATTCGGGACCAGGATGGAAACCTCTGTGTTAACGTCGATGCGGTACTCGATACATGGCGTGAACATTTTTCTGATCTACTTAATGTTCCACATGTATCACAAGCTGTATTTGAATACCCTCAAATACAGACCGCAGAGATGTTCATTGAGGATCCATCCTATGAGGAATTCACAATGGCCATGCGGAAATTAAAGAAAAATCGTCCACCAGGTGTTGATTGCATTAATTCAGAGCTCTTGATATTCGGAGGGCTAACTTTGTGGAACTGTCTTTTCGGCCTTGTTCGATTGGTATGGCGAAATGAAGTTATGCCTGACGAATGGAAAGTGGCCGCGTTATGCCCAATATTCAAAAAGGGTGATCGCATGAAATGCGAGAATTATCGCGGTATAGCTCTCCTTTGCACAGCATATAAGTTATTATCTAACATAATCTTGGGAATAATTACTCCTTTAGCGGAGGAAATTGTCGGTGACTACCAAGGAGGATTCCGTCCAAATCGGTCAGTCACTGATCAAGTTTTTTCGCTGCGGATGATTCTTTCCAAGTACTACGAAACATCTCGCGATGTACACCAGGTATTCCTAGATTTCAAGCAAGCCTATGACTCGATCAATCGAGAGAGGCTATGGTATGCGCTTGAATATTTAGGAATACCAAAAAAATATGTACATCTGTGTAATATGACAGTACCGCAGTCACAATGCTGTGTCAAAGTTGAGAACAGGCTATCGAGAATTTTGGCAATTACTTCTGGTGTTCGACAAGGAATACATCCTTCGTAAAAGTGCAACACCTCAGGACAATATCTTATTCCGACCATCCAATCAACTTCTTGCGTATGCAGATGATATCTGTGTGATTGGATTAAATGGCAACGGAGTGAAAGAGATACTTGATCCACTGGAACAGTTCAAAATCAATGAGTCCAACAAATATCGGATCTCTGGTTTTCGAGACCAAGACGCAAGTGATTTCAGTAGTGGAAACCACACGTTTGAAGGAGTAATGAGATTCAAGTATCTTGGATCTCTCATTACTCACGATAATAGTGTGGGAGAGGATATCAAGGTTCGCCTTGCCGCTGGCAATCGGGCTTTGTATCCTCTACGTCCACTGCTGAAATCAAAATATCTTGCAAATACGGATAAGCTGAAACTGTACAGAGTGTTGATCAGACCCGTTGTCATGTATGGATGTGAGAGTTGGACCTTGACGGATGAGTACAAAAGATGGCTTCTAACATTCGAGAGAAGAATCATGCGTGTGATATATGGTCCAAAACGCGACGTTGATGGCACATACCGAGTTCACGTTCTGCGTGCTGATCCGAAACAAATGATACAGCGATCTTTGAAGGGAGAACCGCCTTTCGGTAGGCGAAGAGATCGCTGTCGGCGATGATGGCTCCACGGCGTAGAGAGCGATCTGGCATCTTCAGGTTGCTTACAACAGTATGAAGAGCTGACTCGTGATCGAAACTGTTGGAACCAGATTGTTGACACGGTACGGGCCAACAATGGCCTGTAAAAACCGGAAAAAAAAATATATACAACATACAAAAAGAATATTTTATTTATATTTCCCATGATAATTGTTATGTACTACCTAACATTACTATACAATGTATATATATATATATATTTATAACATGTAAAGGTATATTCGTTCGATATAGATTTTTAGTTAAATTTGCGTTACACGAGTATATAATGTCACAGTAGCGATAAAAAAATAATACACCCAATTAGATGTAGTATGAAACGAAATGTACTCGTGACTAATATACCAATGATCGCTACAGGTTCCCTTCTTTTAATCTTCGTCTAACTGTTCTGACACTAATATTCACTTGACGCGCACTAAGTAACTCATTTTTGAGTTGAGTAGAAGTTCTCTTTCGATCTCGTAACGAATTCATTTTTAAAAATCGATCGTCATGCTCGGTTGTGCACCTTTTACGTCCTTGTCCGGGCTATCTTTTATACTCTAAGGTCTCACGATACCGCTTAATTATTTGTGAAACCGTAGACTGATTAATTCCTAATTTTCGTGCGATTTGTACTTGTGTTTAATCTTCCTGATAGAATGTGACCACTTTAACCGCCTCCAGCTCTTGAACGGGTGCCATAATTTAATGGATTTTGTATTAGGTGTTTGCTTTAGAACACATTTACAAGAACTAGTGGTAGTGCATTTAAAAATAATTGATATGCAATGGAACAAAAGCCGATCGTTGCGTTGGATTTCAAACACAATACAATTTTTATTAAGCATTTTTGAAAAATTTAATTGATTGGCTTGCAGTAAACTTTATTCAAGGTGGTTTCTGGAATTAGTTTCTTGACTAATTGCTCTGAACAGTTTTTCTTGTAGAGACACCAATGCTTCTTCATCTACAGTTATTTCAATTTCTATGTCTGATTTGCATTCCTGCAGTGGTTCGCTGGTAAACGGTTTGGACATACGATTAACCAACCCAAAAATTAAGTTAATAATCTGAGTTTTTGTTAGCTGTTTAATGTTTAAACACAAGTCTTGACCAAAGTCGTCGTAAACTTAATTTTCTTTTTGCAAATATTGTAGCAAATTAGATAAGTTGGTTCGACGCTCGTTTATTGGACGGATTATTGCTTCTTTGAGATGAAGAGCTAAATAGTTGATACCCAAATTATAGAAAAGAAATAGTTGCATCTGCTGTCAAAAGTGTTGAATCACGACGGCATAATGCTTCAACAGCTAATTTAACTGCCTCTAGTGTTGACAGCAAATTCTTAATCAAGTCCATTTCTTCTTCATTGAACGATAACCGTGATTTGATATCAATCAATGATTTCAGTACAGCATTTTTTACTTCAAAATAAACGTTCTAGCATAACATAAAGACTGTTCCAGCGAGTTTTTATGTCAATTAACAACGATTTTTCTCTACCAAACTCTGCTTTGATATATTTTTGAAGAATATTGTCATTTTTAGTTGGTGAGTGTCGGAACAATTTGACAATACTTCCTACTATTATCAATGGTTATAGCTCATCTAATAATTCTGGTTCAGTTTCCTCAAAAATTAATTGAAATCCGCTATCGAAGTGATCAAATTCTGATTCGAACTCGTCATTATTGGCTTCGATTTCAACTGTTTTGTGCTGGACTATCTGTGCAGGTCAGACAAAATATCGACTAATACTAGATGAATTGCATGTGCAAAACATAGCTGTTGATCACAGGCTAACAATCTGCCAACTTTTTTCATGACCGAAGCTCCATCGGTTGTAATACAAACGATGTCTTCATACAAGCTCAAACTAAATGATTTTAAATTTTCAGAAATATGTGTGATGCACTTTTCTGTTGGTAACGATCCATGTACTCGTAATAACCCCAAATTCCAATGTTTTCCTTTGATATGCAGGTTTAAATTCAGATATCGACGATTTCTTGTCCATTCATCGAAAGATAGATTGAATCGCTCGCCTTTGGATTTCAATCACATACAAGTAGTCACATATTTCACATACAAGTAGTCAGTACCGAAATCCCGGGATTCAAAGATTCTCAGCACCGAGATTCTGGTGCCACAAATAGGCCGGTATTCCCGGGACCCCAGGATTGGATGCTATCATGTCTATCATAACTTATGATAGACACACTTTAAGGATCTTGCTGGGCATTCTCACAGGGCACTGCTCTCTGAATAGTCATATGTTTCGAACAAAAATTCGAAACACCTCTTTCTGCGAACAGTGTGGGGACCGGAAGGAAGAAACAGTTGAGCAGTTTTTGTGCTCCTCTTCTTGATACTCTTCTCATAGACTGCACTGTTCCGGCTCACAATTCCTATTTAAGAACCAATTAACGAGCTTGAGGATACCGGATATCTTGGACTTCATTAGAAGAACAAACCGATTCCGAAATTGAGAGTTTACGCCTGGGAAGGGATGTCACAATGGGCCAATTGAGCCTGAGTGACGGGAAAAAATGTCCGGAACAGCGATTTACCACTGCTTATGTACAAATTAGACGGATTGTCAGTAATCCGTTTCTATGTTCGAGATACTTCATTTTAGTAGGGTACGCCACCTGGTTTTAAATCATTTGTCGCGTTCACATGATATTTCGTTGTTCGCTGTAGTGTTATCTATTTTATCATCTCGTCGCAACTTATCGACGAACTTCTTACTCTTGTGTAATTGATTACACAAACGAACCCTAGTCAGTGTACTCGAAAATCGAATTGACAACTGGCACATTAGAACTATAAAAGCACTAACCAAGCTACCACAAGTAGAAGAGAAAATGAAACGGTGTAACATCTAGATATTGAGTCGCAGTGAAGCAAGATGGAACCATAATCTTAATGACTCAAAACTGCCTTATGTTCTCTGAGCGTACCAAAATAATGAAAACGGGTTTTAACTATAACTAAGGCAAAAAAGAACTTCTCGAATGGAAATCGAATAGTAGCAGAACAATAGTATCGCACCTTTCATTCAAAATTAAGTAATACCACCAAAATACAGTTCTATGCTCCTATATGGAAGATACAAACGATATAACGAAATGTGTAGCAGCCGCAAGTTACAATATCAAGCACACATCGAACTCATATATGAAAAATAGTCCAGGACGCTTTCGTTGCTCTTATTGAAACGGATAATACGGGCATGTCATCTTCGATGGAAAAATGTGCGTTGGCAGCAACACTTCATGACAACGAAGATAGACTCATCGATTTTTGTGTTCTAGGTCACCTATTCGTAGGAGGCAGTAAGTAGTTTTCGCAAAGAGAAAAACATAAATGCACTTAATGGAAGAACCAAAAATCAAATTGATCGCATACTAAAACAAAATTTCTAATATCCATACAATAGATGTGTAACCAATCAGCGATACTAGTACGATTAAAAATAACAAGAAATACAACAAGTCGACATCACAATTACTAACAGTGTGCTCAGCTACCAGAATAACACTATAAAACCATGGATTACTGTTACTGATGAAACGTGACAGTAAATCGAAAAACATTGCAAACTGATTATACTCATGTGGCACCAGGTTAACTTTCAAATATGATGACACAGTGAAAGCAGTAAAGAAAATGGCAAAGAATGATCACAGAAAAAACACAAAAGGCAATCTGAAGACTGAAGTAGAAGCAACTGCAAGCAGAGATATGTGCACACTACACGAATCAATGTGAAATAAAGGCCACTGCAAATTTTACAAACATGCCACCAATAAATGGTCTGACCGGTGGCCAAACTTTGAGAATAGCTGCATAAGCGAACCGAATATAGAACATCCAGATGGCAACTATAAAAAAAATCATCATTCATCAATGTCATCCATAAGCTGAACGATAAAAACGCCGTTGGTACAGATTATATATTTGCTATAATTGCTATATAACTGCAGAAATTCTTACAATACCAATAGTTCAAGTATTGAATATCGGAAGAATCCCGCATTAATGGAAAGAGAGTTGAATCACAACGATCCCAAATAAGGGTGACCTACGAGAATCTAAGAACTGGACTGGTATATCACATCTCAACAGCACAATAAAACTTAGAATGAAAAAAATTGGCTTTTTTTATTATAGAACACTCAAAACAATCATCTTTACCGCTACACCCACTCTTTGTAGACTTTTAACGTGCGTTTGACTCAATCAGTTGTATCACAATCTGGCTGGCCTTTTGCGAAATGGGCATACCTATATTATTCCTAATTATGCTTAATAGTATCATGCACAAACACCACATCTCCAAATGATATTCAATGGAGGCCACTAACGCGACTTAATCATCTAGACTACGCAGATGGCATTTGCCTGCTAGCACATAGACATGCCGACAAGCAGCAGGATAAACAGAAGCTGTCAGACTACTCAAAGTAAGTAAGTATGAAAATTAACATCAGTCAAACCAAAATCATGAGAACAAACTCAAACGATAGTTCACCGACCACCAACAATAATACATCAATCAAAAAACTTGACAAATTCGGATACATCTGATAAGCACACATCTTCTGGCCAGATAAGATCAAAAATGAAGACTTATGCGGCAAACAAATCAGGTGGAAATTGATCGGCACACACTGCGAAAGGCCCCAATGACATAACACGAATATCCTTGGAATGGAATAGGCAAGGAAAATGGAGAGTCACAAGAACAGGAATGACGTCTGGTTGAGAACAGTGGTAGAGTCAGATGGTGATCTAGTGGATACCCTATGCTCCTAAATTGGAGAGAAAGGAAAAAATAAACAACCATATCGGTACTGTATAGAGTTCAGCCATGGCACGTACTTAAATCGATTACCAAACAAACCATCATTCAATTACATATAAAGCAAAGTCGTTCTTTCACATTTCTCCCACGCACAGCATGATATCAACTTCATTTTTGTTCAACATTCTTCTTCGTCTATAAATTTTTACATGTGATCGTTTTATTTATTTATTTCTTCTTACGTACCGAGTATAACTTTTGCGTTGAACTTTTTGATTTTGTTGTTATTGTTTTGGTTAATTAATTTTATGCAAATCAAAAATCGATTAAATAAAATGTAGAAGAACAAAAAAATATCAATAATCTCATCTTACAATAATAATATACTGACATTACCATTGAGATTACCATTTTTATGTTGTGCAATAATATAAAAATGTCGTTCATGCAATTGCAGAAAACAAAAATAAAAAATTTATATAAATTAATTAATTTTGTCGATAAATTACGAAAATTAAATCGAAAAATTTAAATTGGAATTCTTCGTCTTGGCAACAACTTTATATAAATCATCGTGGATGGCATTACAACGAATACCTATATATGCATATATTCATTCTATGCTCATTCTATGTATAAGCATAGATGGCTCTCTCATTTTGAAGTACGATGCTAAAAACTTTCCAAAACCACAGTCGCCTCCTAATTGAATAGCCCACCAAGCTAACCTGTATAGTGCTTCATTTAAATTTATAACAGATCACAGTGTTAATATTTCAAACTGACACGCTATACTAACTAGTATGAGATAAAAATCCAATAGATGGCCTCATCGAAAAATTAGCTAGCTTGTTGATGATTGATTGATTGATTGATAGGACTGTAGGACCAAGCGCTAGGCAAGATTCCCGGATAACGCCGGGCCTATTCCTACAGCCGTTTACATAAAACGATAGGTAAGGATAGGAAGGTATGTCAGTTAGGAAAGAGCGACCCGGTTACAGACACCATGACAGTCGGTACTAAACTACTATTATTAGACAATCAGAAGACAATCACAATTCTAATCTACTAGTCTGCAATCGCCAATCAGCATTCTCCAGTCCGCAACAATTATCTGTTCTGCTGTATTTTGAATGAAATTAAAACTAAATTAAAATTAAAATTCTAAAACAAATTTATTAGTTAGTCACTCAGGAATCTGTAACTTAATTAATTAATTAAGTTTATTATTTATTTCAACTGAGGTCTGCATACCTTACCTAATTAAATTATAACTGCAAAACTCTGAAAGAAAATTTATTAACTAATGGCTCAGGAATCTGAAACAATTAATTTATTAATATGGTATGATAGATTAAGTAGCAGCCAACCATTACAATAATGATACCATAATTCTGGAACATGCTCATCAGAGAATCAAAATAGACTTTTCAAAACTCATATTCAAAAAATATGCACCAATTATTCAAATTCCATCACAACATTGAAAGTTTTAAGGAAAGGAATGCTAGTCACAGAAACTACTAAAGCAACAGTCCTCTTCATTTTCCTATTACATGATTAATAAAATAATATAATTTTTAGTAGAATATATATCATTTTCACATTAACTATCTAAGACTGTTAGAGATTAATATTGTTATTTGTATAGGTAAGGACATTTCTAGTTCCATCATACAGTTGTGGTACCTTAATCAAGCTACCAAACCACAAAAAACTGCGATACACTCCACTCCCAAACAATACAACCAAAACTAACCAATCTGTTCCGTGAAACGCTCACTAACTACCGGCCACCACCCATACAAAATAATGGCTCATAGTCTTCCACACACAAATGATAATTCCAGGACCAATCCCACCTCGAGAACTGCAAGAAAGGGGCCGCAAGAAAACGATTCTCACTGATGCATATCGAAAAAGAAACCGCACCTTTTCAAAAGAAATATTGACAAACGACGAGAGTAAGTTTAACTTGTTCGGCAATGATTTTAAACCGTATGTTAGGCGTCCTCAAATCAAATGTTCAAATTATCTTGCCAATATTCATTTTCTAAGGACGAAAGAAAGTTTAACTTGTTCGGCAATGATGGTTCATCGTATGTTAGAAGCCCTCTAAACCAAGAGTGAATCTTCTCTTGCCAAAATTCCTTTCGGAGTCAAGGCCTCCTTCCCGACATGCATCCACGAAAACCAACCTTACAGCTCCCGATGCAAGATCAATCCTAGAACCCTCCCCCAATTCCATCCTAACCCGCGCTGAGGTAGCAAACGGATCCCTCCCTCTCAACCCCACTAGAAGCCCAGTCCCTGCCACAAAAGCTCCCCTCCCTCTACCCCGCTCCCTACCGAAAAGTGAATCACCTACTCTGTCAAACAGAACGGTACTCCCAACTCCCCCGTGACAACAGCGTAACCTGTTCACCATTCAGAGAACACCCTCACCACGCGGCAACCACTCCAAACGGTTTACCTCCCGGCAACCACTCCAATATTTGTCTTTTATGAGCCGAAAGCTTTTCATATACATACAATATGATAATCTATTAGTTGTCAATTCGTGTACAGGGTAAATTATTTTAATAACTAAATAGTTGGATAAGTTATGTTAAGGTATAACTGAAACTTAGCTACAACCTATTAAAAATAAAACATTAACACAAAAATCTAAAAATAAATGTATTAGTTAGTCACTCAGGAATCTGTAACTAAATATAATTTTACTATTTGTTTAAACTCCAGCCGACAGTCCTATCCTAATTAAAACATAAATACAATACTCTGAAAGAAAATTTATTTACTTATGGCGGCTCAGTAATCTGTAACAATCAATTTATTTATATATAGTATGATAGATTAAGTACCAGCCAACCAATACGATGATGCTACCATAATCCCTGGAATATTATTATCAGAGAATCACAACAGATAACAGAAAAAAAAAAAAAAAAGTACACTAACCATTTGATTCATACTTCATTTTTATAGCAATATAAAGTTGAGTGCAGAACTCATGGGCCGACCCATCTTCCATGTCAGTACTATAGGCTGGCATGGAGCTATGCAATGCGCAGATGGTTCTACGAAAATCGGACCTATAGCCGTACGTCCATGATTTGGCCGTTAAAGCGTAAAGTAGGACGTAAATAAGCGAACCGCGAAAGATTTGGGAGAGCCTTGAGCCCCAAAAAAAGATAGCATAGAATAAAATATAAAAAAAAAAAAAAAAAATATATATATATAAAGTTATAGCTGTTCTCTTTATCCCTAGAAAAAACTCTCTAAAAACATCGTTAGCAATTTAAATATATATATATATATATATATATATATATATATATATATATATATATATATATATATATATATATATTTATATATATATATATATATATATATATATATATATATATATATATATATATATATATATATATATATATATATATATATATTTATATATATATATATATATATATATATATATATATATATATATATATATATATATATATATATATATATATATACTTACCAGCTCCATGAATAGATCATCACCCGACCGCAGAATACAATTCTTTCCAATTTTGTTGTTTTTCAGTATATTTCTCATCGTCATCCTATATTTGGTCCGATTTTCCGATTTATTCTTCCTTTTATTTTTATTTTCCCTCGATGAAGTATAGAATGTCAAATGTCACACCACTACACAATTTTTCGTTCGAACATGTAGAGAAATTTTTTTTCTACATTTCTACACTGTTACTTTTTAAATTTAAAATAAAATACAGAAACTCTACACATTGACACTGTTAAGCCACGCGAACGTTAGTTTCCTCATGTTTCTACCGAATTGAAAAAATCGATTTAGGCAATTTTGCGATACCCCAATTATTTATTTTCGCCAAGCGTAATTTCCCACGATAGTTTAACACTATTTAAATGAGAACCGCGTCGGAGAAACATGAAAAAAATAATAAAACTTAATTAATAATAATAATAAAACACAAATTTTCACGTATTGACACTTTGAGGGCTACGAACCATCCATCGAAAAATTAGCTAGCTTGTTGACATAAAATAACGTAACCCCATAAAAAAAACTAAATGAGTGAGGTGGCCATTTTTCACAAAAAAAAGGTTTTCCTTTTACAAAAGAAGTATTCCAACATGAGATTGAAAGCTTTTGGGGACAGCACATGTCCTTGTCAAACATCAATATAAATCGCAAAAGTTTTCGATAACCTCTTCTCAACACAGCATTCGTGACTACGATACTTTCTTTTTAGACGAAATCTGTTATTTTTTGTTTATTTTTATTATTTTAACTATTACATCTGAATACAATTCATCTAGTAATTTTTCTTTCTTTATTTAGTCACTTGTGAATGCGAAGAGACCCATTGGCCAGCTCCATTTAAAGGTAATTTACTGAAATAATCTTTGCATTGATGTCCCTAATCCATTAAATCATGTGAATTATGGCAAGTGTTTTTCATCAACCGTTTGGATATTTAGGTACCTATGAAGGTCATCATTCCTAATGTACCACGAGTGGTAACTATACCGCGTAGCACTTTGTTTTGAAAAGTTTGTATTATTTTAGTGTACGTTTTCTTTGTGCAGCCCCAAAGCTGTAATCCGTAAGTCCATACAGGTTTTAACACCTGTTTATATAACAGCAATTTATTTTCAGTTGACAATTCCGAGTTTTTCCCGAGCAGCCAATACATTTTTCGATATTTGATATTAAGTTCAACTATTTTCTTTTTAACGTGCTCTTTCCACCCGAGCCTGGTATCTAAGGTCATCCCTAGATATTTAGCCTTATTTGCATACGGAATCCGGATGATCGTTAATGATTAGAGGTTTGTACCTGATTTTTAGATAAGTAAAATTTTCATGCGTGGATTTCGATTCATTGAGCCCGATACGTTTCATTTTTATCCATTTTATGACTTTGTCACATGCTTCTTGCAGTTTCGTTGTAGATTCCTCGATAATGTCTCCTACTGCGAGAACTGCAGTATCATCTGCAACTGTTGCAACGGTAACTTCGTTTAGTTGAGGTAAATCTCTGGTGTAGAGCAGGTAAAGAATAGGTCCCAAAACACTACCCTGCGGGACTCCTGCCGATTTCTTTTTTAGTTCGGAATATTCTTCTTCATAATTCATCCGAAAATGGCGATGTATTATTCTAAAATCATATGATATTGTTTTGGTAAATCTCTATGAAGTTTAAAGAGTAAACCTGTTTTCTCTCTAATGTATTCTTAATGACATCTGTAAGCCTATGGACCTGCTCTATAGTTGAGTGCTTTTCTCTGAAACCAAACTGAAGATCTGGGATAAGGTTGGCTTGTTCTATGATTCTTTTTAATCTTTTGAGCAACAGCCTCTCAAACAATTTCACTATTGTTGGTAAAAGTGAAATTGGCCGGTAAGATTTCCTATCATTCGGTGGCTTTTCTAGTTTCGGAATCATTATTACTTCTGCTACTTTCCACTTTACCAAAATTGGTATACATTTTTTCCTGATTATCGCTTTGACTATATGCAATAATTTACGGGTGCCTTTTACAGGCAGCCCCTTCATTATTTGCCCTGTTATCAGATCGTAACCAGGAGCTTTATTTGCTTTTAAGTTCTTTCATTTTCACTTTTGATTGATACTTGAAGTTTTATTTTCACTAACCGTCATAATAACAGGAGAATGATCAGATATTAGATTTTCGTCATTTTCTAAGAAGATGCAGCGCCCTGATATGCCTTTAGTGATGTAGAAATCTATAAGGTCTGGGATTTTGTTAGAATCAGATGAACAGTACGTTGGTTTCCCTCCTGAGTAAAATTCACAGTTTGAGTATTGACCAGCTGCAAGTAATTCTTTGCCTTTTGGAGAGGTTAATATTGAACCCCAAAAGATATTTTTGGCATTAACGTCACCAGCGAAGTTACTTCCTAATTTCTGGAACAAATTAATTTGGGCTTCTTTCTTTAGGTAACATCGCGGGGGCAAAATATTGTAGGTGTTGTGATAACCAAAGTTAATCGTCACGGTGGTTACTTGCATGGATTCTTTTTCTATTTTAAGTTCTTCATGATGATTAATATTGTCCCTAATAAATAAAGCTGACCCTACTCTTGCCCGTTCTGATGGATGTGTTGTATGATAACAAGTATATCTTCGGATTGATACATATGAGTTGCTGGTAAAATGCGTTTCTGATATTAAGCATATCATATATCAATTTTCTCAGCGTTTCAAAATAGTTCTAATTCTGATAGATGTTGTGTTAATCCGTTTGCAAACCATATCGCTATTCTTATCTGGTAGTTTTGATGTCTGGTTTTTGCTACGGAATTATGAACTGAACTATGTTTAGCAGACATTTTTTCTTTTTAGCTATTTTGGAACTAAGTATTTCCAGCAGATTGACTCGATCCAGAATTAACTTATTTAGTTTATTCTATTCCTCAAGACTATTTAAAATTGCTTGGACAGTGTTTTTGAATTTTTCAGTTCCGTTGGTGTCAGATTCTTTCAAATTTGAAGTGGTCTGCGCATATATACTTCATTTCTTGCTCGATCCTTGTTTGGATGACTTAGAATGGGTTTGTGTGCTTGATCCCTCATTTTCTGTAGTTGCTCACATCCTCTGTAGTTTTCCAGATGCTCCTCCGTTATTGATAATTTTCTCCGAACGATCCATGGACCACTATATGTATGCTGTATTATAAGGACCGTCAAGATATTTGGTATCATCCAAATCAATGTAGTCTACGAGAAGAGTATGTCGTACAGGAGTACAAAAAGTGCCCAACAGTTTCTTCTTTCTTCCACCACACTCTTGGCAGTTAAAGCTGTTCCCAATTTTCATTCCTGTGTCTATCATAATTCAAATAGGACTGTGTTTTTGTTGTTTTCAAACACGATTTTGGATTGGCGACAAGAGATAAGTTTGTCCTATCTCTTATGCTGCATAACACCAAAGTGGCAGTCGATATCTATCTTAAGAGATAATAACGTCACCACTAGAGAAGACTAAGGCCCCATAAAAGTGGTAGCTGCACCAGGCCAATTTATCAATCAATACGTTTCCTTTGATATCCATATGTGGCTGGGATAGAGTGAAGTGTAACTTCTTTCAAACTGACTCAACGATTCAAGGCAATTACCAACTCCAAAACAAGATTCGATGAAACAGTATTGGATTCAATCGGACTCAGAATATACTGCAATCCTTTGTTTTCTTTACAGAAACCAAGCGAATTGTGATCATTCCAGAATTCTGTTACTCTTAGAACCTTACTCTTTCACCATTCCTGCTTCTTAAGCTGTCTTCCTAGCAAGAACTGCTTAATTTTTTCTTGCGATTGCAGGACGAAACTCCTCAACAAAACTACCATTTTTGGGCTTGTTTTTTATAAAAACCCAGGGTTGCTGGGCTGCATCGATAACCAAGGGTTTCAATACTTCCCAAAGAGTGTGCACTTCTTCAGACTTCATCTCGATATTTTCGGTACGATTCTTCATTTAACAGACCTTCACAAGAAAATATATTCCCCTGTCCTATCCAACTTGAACAAAGGGTGATCTTCACTGTGATGGAATTTAGTTGAAGAAACCACTTATGATGATGTTCATTTCATCGAAAAGTTACCCACAATAGTTTCCAACATACCACGAAAGGGAACTTAATTATCCGTAACATAACCTCTTATCGATTAAATCCATGATTTTTTCGAACGTCGGCAGTGCCTTTTTTTGCAGAAATGTCTGCGCTTCAAATGATCAAGATGCTTCAGCTCTTTATTAAAATAGATTTTAAAAGGATTTAAGTCAAGATCTTCGCAACAATGTGGTTTGGGATATTCTAAATTGGCTCATTTTGAACTAAAGCACTTATAGCAGTGATATTTTCAGAACTTCAATCACCGTGTGGGCTAACTGATACAAGAACATCTAATAGTGTATATATTGACTCAAATCAATCCACTATACCACGCATAGCCTCTGTGTTGGAACGATTATTGTTGCGACTACCGACTCAGAATTAGTAATTTTTAATCATTTCCAACGGGGCTGGTATGGCTTTTGACCATGGCCTTTTGACCATGACGTTGAAAGTTGAAGGCTTTCATATTCAGATACAAAATGGGTGTGCGACTAAGCCAACTTGTTGTGAGCGTCCACTATAATGACCATTTCAGCAACTGATTATACATCAACACTTTTATGACGTGATAGAAGATGGGTCGGTTCATGAGTTTTGCACTCGAACAAGTGAAGCGTAGATTTGTTCATCTACTCACCGATCGTAGCCAATGATGAAAAATACTTTTGCATTCAGCCCCCAGATTGGAACCTGGTACCTTCCACCGAAACTTTCGAAGCAGTAACCAATTTCGGAGCAAGGCAAGTGACGAAGTCAAGTGAGCTCCTTCCTAACTCTCAGTAAAAGAAATTATCACCTGACTCCAGCCCAATTTCGGGTTTCTTTGAATGAAGCTCTGGAACAGCGGATCTCCAATACGATTTTAAAACCTCATATAAATGAAATTTACTTTCGAGGATATATTTCTTTCCAAAAACCGCTATGATAGGGGCTAAGAAACCCCGATTGACTTAGGCTTGTAAAAATGAACATTTGAAATTTCAAGAATAGGAAAAGTTGTAGTGAGGGATAATCTGGGGTTATTTTAAGAGTATAAGTTAGGGCATCTTCTCAGGAATGTTGGAAAACATGATGTTCCTTCCATTCATCCATATTTTCGGTCGAGAATTCATTTTCAAAAAGGATAATGATACAAAACACGCATCCATTTATATAGAAAGACTTTTTGGAGTAGCAGTATGTCCTTCAAAAATATATTGACCTGTTCACTTTAATAGCTAGATCTGAACCCGATCGAGATATTGGAAGATCATTTCGAGCGGATGGTTCGCAAAGCAGGTTCAATGAATTAATTTATACACAAATGTCCGAAAAGGAAATTTGTGTATAAATCAGCAAAGTTTTCGTTTTATATGTTGGTATTGTGAAACGGGTGCTAAAATGAAAAGGTAAATCTTAGAACACACATAAATTTGTTTAACTAGATCTACAAACCTGGTGTACGATTGGTCGGAGATATCTCGGTCCATGTATCCAATCCCATCCTTTCCCTATAGGCACTATACTGTCAAAGATGAACGACACTGCAAACCACAAGCTGAAATAGTAACAAGACGAAGGAATTCACGACACAAACATTGATGCAGACAAAATACGCTGGATACGAAACACTACTGGTGGACAAGAATACGAAATACCTACCTACTAAGATAAACACAAAAAACTCGTATCCACAGTATGACAAGCTTCATACATACACAAAACATTGAACATATAGGAAGTACATTGGAAGACCGACAACACAGAAAAAGCACAATAAGTGACCAATCACAACAAAGCACCAAAAATACTATACGTCAGATTGTCAGAACAATGTAAAACATACTTTTTTTTCTATCTCTATAATCTGTTTTGGGGCTCGGGGCACTTCCAACTCTTTCGCGGTTCGCATATTTACGACCTTACCTTACGCCATTACAGCCAAATCGAGGACGTACGGCTATAGGTTCGATTTTCGTAGAACCATCTGCGCATTGCATAGCTCAATGACAGGGTTTACTTTAGTACTGACATAGAAGATGGGTTGGCCCATGAATTCTGCACTCCAACAGGGGATCATAGATTTGTTCATTTAGACCACCGATCGTAATAGTATGGTGAAAACCCCATTCTGCATCCTACCCCTATCGGGAATCGAACCCGGTACCTCCTTTAACCAACTGCCACAGCTTTAACCACTGCGCCATCTGGGCGGGGTCAAACATACTTCCAAGTTGATAACATCATAATAATCAACCATAGCTGAATTTTGTACCGGAATATAGATGGCGGAAGGTGCGCGGTGGAAATAATTTACTGTCCGATGTACAAGGTGAAAGTGGTTCGTGTTAAGAGCCACATGGATCGAGACTTTATCGGCTAGTGGACCGCGAGCAATCACAAAGCTTTTTCGTCATCCAGAGGCCGAGTAACACACGTGGTACAGCGAGATTGGATGCTTAACTAGTGGATAACAGGTAAGTGCCATTTTTCGTTCCAAGTTCCTTTGTGTGACAAACTCCCATATCTCAACAGTATAACCCCCCTCAATTATTACATCCAGCCCAAAGGTCTCCTGCCAGCCAAAAAGAGCTAGCCACATTTGTGAGCGCTGGCTTGCACCCTAAAACAAATCAATTTGTCTGTAAGTTGGGAAGTGGATGAAGGGCAAAGGGAGAGGACGGTCTAATCAACTTACCGTCAGCGCCTGCAAAAATTATAGTTTTTTAGATATAATTTTGCGCCAACTTCACAAATACCTAAGTACTTTCTTAACGTTACTCTCTCAGATATTTATCAGACCCTCAGTAATTATTAAGTACTAAATAACTTGTCGGTCTGTACCGTGCAACAATATCGCTCTATTGGTCGTTATTACGAGCCAGCTTTTTACACTGTATATATAGTCAACAGTAAGATATGAAGCCGTTCTACTTATTGTAAACCGACGATCACCGATAGTGACCTCAAACAGTTACCGATTACACACACGACGAGTACTTTCAAATAATCGATTTGTTGTAATACATCAAACTGGAACTGCATATATGTTGCAACACTAAAATTAGTCTTTATAAATCAAGTCTCATTTAGAAATGGCATTCTACAATATTATATTGTGTGGGAGATTAGGAGAACATGGGCATGGAATAATAAACTTCCGTCATCTTGACAAGTCCCGCATTTCTTGTTCGCCTCTATGTATGTATAGAGAAAAATCATTAAAATCATTTTTCCTGTTCTTGTTGCTGGTTTGTCTATATACAACACAATATCACCCAATGTTTGTATTCATTTAAGGTCACGATTTAAACATCATTTTTGACATATATTTTATCATCTAATTTTTCATTTGCTGTACCAAAGTCAGAATATAAAAAAAAAATTGGACGATTTATTTCAATTTTTCTTGTAGTTTGATGACTTTTTGTTGATCCTCTTCTTATGTATACACACACACATACAATTTTAATTCGCCTTACATTCGTCTTATGGGACACAACTAATCTCGGAATGATGATTAATTGACGCGAAACATTGCATTTTATTTTGTTTTTATATAAAAATGAAATTATTTGAATGAAACACATGTTCTTGATTTTCATCTAAATTCTGTCTAATTTTTTTTTCTCTGTTCGTTGCCCTTCTCGTTTACTTTATAATAAAGATTTTCAATCTCGCCCTTCGCTTTTGTGTTGTTTTAGCCGATTTATCAAAGTAAATATTTTTGTCTGGTATTTAAATGGTTTGGGTAATAATCCCTTCCCATTGTGTCGGTTTATTCTTTACGTCTTCGTTGCATATTTATCATAAATTTCTTAACCGATATTTTGGTACATCGGTCCTTTAATCCGAAGGAACATACATACATTGTATCGCGGTCGTATGGTACGCGCCACAATACGCGGATATAGACGAATTCGATGTATTTTCTTATTTATCTCCCGAAAATTGTATATCAAACAATTATGAAGGTGGAAGATATATCGATACACATACAGACGTAACCTATCTTACATATCACGCGAGTTTTTTTTTATATTTTGTTGTTGCTTCGTCGGTTTAAATTAACAAACGAAAATAATTAATTTAATGTCTTTTGGGCAAATTGAAATTATCAACATAAACAAGAACACAAAAAGACTACAGGCAAGCTAACAGATAAACACTATAAGATAAAAATGTTAAGACAATGACGATAAGATAAAATAAATTTTAAAATAAAAATAATTATTGTGATTGTCATTGCGAGTATAAGATGCTTAATTAAATTCGATTTAAGTTTTAAGATTATGGGTAACGGACGTAGTGTACGTACATATTGATAACAACAACAAAAAGCATTGATTTGTCATTTGTGGTTACATAAGCGTGCTGTAAAGCTTGAAACAGTAATGTGTTCACCGCCTTAGATAGATGAATATTTCTCAACAGCTAAAATGATGCTGCGAAAACCACTGTTGACATTTCTAAAATACGAAGACAACACCATTGGAAGTGCCATCTATAATTTACAAAGATAAATGCATATTTGCAAAATCAGGTAGTTTTTAGGCTCACGTTATTATTTGGAAAATGATTTTTTCTCACCTTCACCCGATTTTTAACAAAATGAATCTGTTAATAATTTTAATCTTAATCAAAAATTATTGAAACATTCAGTATGTAATCAAAAACTGTGTACCATCAGTTAATTATTTGAAAATTTTATTCGTAAAATAGTAAGAAGACTTTTTAACAGATGGTGGTTTAGTTACAATTAAATTTAATAAGAGATGGCGCGTCAGTTTTTACATGTAAACTAGTGTAAATTACTTCGTGTAATTTACAAACCAAACAGTAGCGAAAGCTATGTCCAGTCTGATTTTTTAAACTGAAGTGTTCCCGGCTTTAACCAAAGTTGGGCGTGTAAATTACACGATGTAGTTTACACAGTTTTTACATGTAAAAATGAGCAATTTACAGAAGGTAATTTATATACTTCTATTTGTAAAAAAAATGAATGAAGTGACATCTCTTATCGAATATATTTTTTTTATATAGCGCCATCTGTTCCAAAGTCTATTTACTATTTAATGTTTTACACTGTTTTCTACATAAAAACTGTCCATGTAAAATCTTAACAGTGGTCTGAACGGAATCCCACCCAGATGTCGTACATATCGTAGAGCAGCTTGTACCTCAAATCTATTCTCAGATCGCAAAGTGAGACAAAAAGGAAGTACCAGACAATCGAAAGATAGCGCTAGTACCATGTCAGCAAGAACATATGTTATTAATAAAAGCACGGTCGAAAAAGACCATCCAAATTAGGGTAAAAATTGATAATAAAACACTCTATAAAACGTTATAATATCATCATACTCAGGATTCAGTAGGTGATCAACCACTAACCAATGTTTCTCGACCGGATCTCGTACAAGAAAGTTTCCAGACTGATCCATTTAACTTACTCGACGATGATATTTCAACATAAAATACAATTGACCAATTATTGCCTATATAGGGGATGCACCACAACGGCTACAATATACAAATGATTCATTTTGCTTGCGACAACGAACTATTGGAACAGTTTTGTTATGAGTGATGAAGCATAGTTCCTCGACGAAAACGTAATTCGGGTTGGCGGGAGATTAGACAACTCTTCGCTATCCTACGAAGAGAAACATCGGATCATCCTTCCGTACAAAGAGTCCCTGACCAAGTTAGTATTAGATTGGGGACATAAAGAAACGTTGCATGGAGCCAACGCGTTAACGTTGGCTTTCATTCGGAAAAAAATCTGGATCATCAGAGAAGGCCAAGCAAGCATTAAAACATAACAACCATTTATGTATTCATTGCTACAGATTCAAATTGAAAACCACTGAACAACTAATGGAAATTTACCTGAACCCCGCGTCACTATATGACGCCCATTCACTCACACTGGAGTTGGCTACACCGGCCCAATTCACATTCGAACAAGCAAAGGAAAAAAATCGCACAGGGCTATACCTACATATGTATCTGTTTAGCCACCAAGGCGATTCACATAGAAGTGGCGTCAGATCTTTCATCAGAGGGATTTCTCAGCGCCTTCAGACGATTAACCGCTCTCCGAGGTAATGTAACGCACATGTACAGCGACAACGGACCTAACTTTGTTGGAGCTCAGAAGTTACTTCAACCACTTACGTGGCGTTCCATTCCACCAGCATCACCTCATTTTGGTGGACTGTGGGAAGCCGAAAGAAATCTATAAAAACACATGAAAAAATGCATAGGCGACACCAAACTCACCTTTGAAGAAATAACTACTTTGTTGAACCAAATAGAAGCCTTCCTAAATTCAAGACCACTTTGTCCTCTAAATAAGAATCCTGAATCACTAGACGTACTCACTCCAGGAAAAATCTTGATTGGAGATGCCTTACTCGCACCACCAGAAAAGGAGTAGCTAACTCAACATGGAAATATCCAGTCCAGATGGAAGCTAATCCGTGTATGCGTGCTCAATTTTGGCAAAAGTCGGTTTCTTAAAAATCTACACCACCTGCAACAACGCCCAAAGTGATCTTTATCCTAAAAAGTAAGGAGACGTCGTTCTTGTTCGAGACGAGCTATACAACCACCAACAAAATGGAAACTCGGTCGACTGTTACAGGTACACAGCAGAAGCGATGGGCAAACCAGAGCAGTCACGCTCAAAACTGACAATTCAAATGTCAAAATATGAATAACCAAAGTTGCACCATTGCCCAGCCAAGAGCCCGTATAAAAGAAAAGAAAATTGAAGATCCCAAAGGAGATTCTGCAGATGACAACGATGCCACAAAAAAGGCAACCACTCAGTCGAAACTCGAAAGACAAAACAAACAGGATGTCAATCTTCGACCACTGTACGAGTACTTCAATACACCTCCCTTATACTGAGTATAATCAGCTTAGTATCTGGTAACCTATGGCCTAAAGAATCAGAATTGTTGAATCCATAAGTCACGGTCACCACATGGAACAACTCGGGCATGTACTATGACAATATTGCCAAAGTATATTTTGTCGACTAAATGGGATCAAGTCATTCGATACAATCTGTCTAGTTATTGGCAAGAAATGCATAAAGTGAAGAAGGTCTTACTGGCCTTACTTGCTTTCTAGGTAGATGTAAAACCAATCAAATGTGATCTTATCCTTCAACAGCTGCGATGGCAATTAAACAACATTAATCAAGATTATGAGTTGCTATATATCTCAGAATGGCACTCACCCACGTAGGACGAGACGGCAAGTAGGCGATACAAACGGGCGCATAATGAAAGACATATGTTTGGGATATTGTCACAAAGAGAGGCCTAACAGCAGTTCGACCAGATAAGGCAAAATACAGAGTACACTCTAAGACACCTGTAAAATGAAACCTCGATTGTCAACAATACGTTGAAACTATTTAAACACAGTAGTAACATCACCTCCCAACAGTTAAAACAGTTAATGGAAGCTCAACAACAATTGGGTCTGGTGATCAAACACATTAAAGATACACATAAGGGACTATTGGACGTATTTACAGGTGCGAATTCATACATCGTTATTATCTGCGTTGCAACTAGAACAAGAGATGTCAACCATACTTAAGCATCTACCGAAAACCTGCACGATCCCAGGACATGGACTCTTAGAGTTTCACTATTTGTATCGTCCAATGACAGTAAGAACAAGAGTTACAAATGATAATGCTATTATTGCGATACAAATACTTTTATATCGCAATAATAGCATAATAAAAATAATAAAAAAAATAAAAATAAGCCCCAGTACAAAGTACATACTGGTTGATCCCTACCGAGTGCGTTTTGCAACCATCACGACCAAAGAACTAACCAAGTGCAAGGAACTGCCAAATGAGCTATTAGTATGTGACGTAGCTACGGTGTTTACTCGACAAAGTGAGCAGAATCAATGTGAAATATCCATGTTTCTCAAAGCATCAGTACCACATCAAAGTTGCAGTATCGAGGTCATAAAGGCAGCGAACTATTTTATCAAACTGCATTTACCAAATCAATGGATTTTTGGAATCAAGCAAAAAATGTCCGTGGATGTACTATGCAACTCCAGAATACAAGCCACCGCACTTCAACATTATGGACTGATAGAACTTCACCCAAGTTGCATTCTTAGGGCCAATACCCTCTACGCCGTCAGCACCACCAGCAGCAAGAGAAGCGGCTCTTACCTCACAGCGTTCAACATTTCAGCATTCACGCTGTTTGTACCCAGGAAACACCACTTGACATCTGCTCATCAACTCAACTTCACCATTACCACGCCCGATACTACGCAACTGGAGCAAGACATTAAAAACTCATCAATTAAATGAGTCAATAACCATAGATCATCACCACATCCACCACTACGTGATGGTCTAACACGCAAGTATAATGTCTCACATATCACAGATATATGACACATTTATGTTTTGCACTATTTTGCATTTATATTATTTTTTGAATTAACACGGTAATTTCGACGAGTCTTTGTTTTTGTCCCATTATTTAAATCTTACCTTTAATATAAGATACTATTTACCATAAGATGCTGTTTCTCCAGCTATGAATCATCTTTCCCTTTCTACCGAACGCAGTTGTTATAACTGGTCTTCTTTGAGGTAATTCTGCTATTCTTGTTGGTTTTGTAACAGGTATTTTTCAAGAACTTCTGCTAGTATAATTGGTTATGTAACACCCCATAATGTTGTTGTGCTTGGCAAGTATGCGAAACAGCTGCTCCTCTTGCATTTGGTTTTGTTCTTATTATTTTTTGACCAGTATATCGCCCAACTATACTTTTGAAGTTCTTTCTGTTGCAGTTTCTGCTATTCTTGCTAGGGTTCAGTAAGTTGCTGTTGTTGTTATGAACCTATAGAGTACTCTGTATAAACCGATTAACATGTTCATGGTCCTTATTAAAATTGCATAAACATATTGTTACGAACGCGGGTGACATCTCTGATTGAATAGAATAACTAAATATTTGCAATTGAAAAGCAGTATACAGGCGAAATAATCAACAAATGGTAGCTTCTACTATGACCCAGGCCAATTGAGTATAAATACACGAATAGAAAGCGCAGGGTTTCAGTTTGAATTGGAACAGCGATAAGTTTAAATCGAAAAAAAGCAATCAGAAGTGAAATAGTGAAAATAGCAGTGAAAAAGTTCATTCTGGTGAAAAAGTTAATTGTGGTGATTATAATAATAAATGTTAGTGAAATCCAGCAAGTGGTATTTATTATTCACAATCCAGTGATCGAAAATTGTATTGGTCTCAATCGTAACAATATTTATCTGTGGTGGGATACATTCTACCTTATGAGGCGATTTAAGACGAACGCTCTAGTGACAAATGGCAGTTCGAAACAAACTAACCTCATAATCGATTTCAACGAAGCACGTCCAATTTGAAATAACCACTTGCGTCCAGTATATTCGGTATTCCTTACATTAAAAATTGGCTCAATTAACCACAAGTGTTAAAAACAAAACCAAGACAAATACAGTCATCAACTGTTTTTTCCCATTTTATTTTCGTTTAATACAAATTAATCCCAATGACCGCATAAATTAAGGAGGCATCTCGTTTAAACGTCGTGTCCTTAAATCTATTATTAAACCGACATTATATGTATATTTAAAAATTCAAAAGGAGCAATTATCTTTCTTCCTTCCTTTAGGGATACTACTATTTTGTATAATTGTTTCAATTTCTTCCCTTTTTAGTGTATATCATCTCACAGTTGCCTGCCCGCATCACACCCAAACTAAAAGCAAAACAGATTTTTTTTTTGGTTTTGTTTTTGGCGAAAAAGATTAAGAAAAATGTTTTGTTTTTCCTTCTTCATTTAAAATATGTTGTTGGAACAAAGATTTTCGTATTTTGGTTTTAATTGTAACACAAGAGTACACCAAACAAAAAAAACGATTTTTCTATTTAATTTATACGTTCTAAGTAGGATGATTACGGGACTAATGAATTATGTTTTTGGTGTGCTAGTGTATGTACGAGTATGTTGTATGTATGTACATGGACGAGCGAAGACCAACGTAAAACCACAAAAACAAGTGGATTGTACGAGTAATTTTTAAATGGTGTTGTTTTCTCTTGCTTATGTCAAATTTAAGTGTTTGCAATTTATCTTAGTAATACGTACGTAATACTTAGAACAATTTTTAATTTTTTATTTTAATCTCGAAAAAAAATGTTATAGGGATTGGAATGAGATCTTAATGTTTTCCCTTCTACATCTAACTGTTGTATGGAACTACGAGTGTGATTGAATTAAGATCAGGAAGTATTATCCCTCATATTTCGACCTCTCGAATTTACAATACCTAAATGATATTTAGCGACCAAAGCAATTCCTAGTACTTTTTGTGTTAGGAACAAACAACCCATTTAACATTAAAGTGCAGTTTTCGCCAAAATCTTATCAAATTATATAGATATGTCGCTCACCAAAACATGTCTGTTGATCTTTGCAAATGAGTGGGAGTTGAAATTTGTCGTATAATAAAAACAAAGCTACAATCCTTAAATATCACGATAATGTAAACAGTATGCATCAAATACCCCTATAGAAAGAAATCGGAGAGGACAAATTATGGAACCGAGGGGCCAGTTGAAAAAATATAGGGTGGGGTAAGAGTTCCGCTACCATTTCCGCACAAAATTCAATTAGTCCAAAAATTGCTACCGAATGCAATTTTTGATCATTTCTGATCAACGAGTTGAATACAGTAATGCAATCCTAAGGCTGTCTGGTGAAAAAGAAGATATTTCGTCTAAATTGATAATGAGTGATGAAGCCCACTATCATCTCAGTGGCCACCTCCACAAACAGAAAAGTCAGTTTTGGAGAACACAGAATCCTCAATTAGTTCATCAAACATATCATTGCATCCACTTAAAACAACTGTATGGTGTGGTATTCATGCTGAAAACATCAATGGTCCCTATTTTTTTGAAAATGACCAAGATGTTGAAGTTACCGTTACTGCCGAACGGTACCAAGACATCATTCGAAATTTCTTGTGTCTGAAAAGGAAAAACAAGTACTAAAAGGATATGTGGTTTCAGCAAGATGGACCGCAAGATGGACAGTGAAGTTTTTCCACGAAGACTAATTTCGCGAAACAGCATGGCCAGTCACATCTCCAGATTTAACAGCACCAGACTTTTTCTTATGGGGCTTTTGAAAATCAAAAGTTTATGTTAATTAGCCCCAAACGATTCAACATCTAAAAGACAATATTCGTCACGAAATTAAAGAAATTCAGCCTGAGAAGTTGCAGGATGTCATAAAAAATGCCTTAAAAAGAACCTTAAGTTGCATAGTCACCATTTAGCTGATATAAATTTCCAATCATAACGGGAAAAAAATGTAAAGACGGAATAAACTTTTTATTAAAACCAAACCTACTTATCTTTTCTTTGAACAAAGTTATGAGCAATCAAAATGGTGTCTTTTGCTCCACCCTGTACTTGTGAATGCAGACTAGGTATGTGTAAGGTAATACCGTCATGTTAAAACCTCATGTTCTGTAGGCCTTGTTAATCCAATTCGTCCACAGCAACTATTACAGCCTATAGCATCTTCAACAAAATATTGCTTAATCATCCCTACAATATTGTTCGATGTAGCCAACTGTAACGCGCACCAGAACCACGAATCTATCCGCGAACGCTTCCTAAACTGCACGAATGTGGTGTGATGACATACTACTCAATTTTCGGGGAAACCCAATCTTTGAGAACATCTCATATTTTTTAGTTATTATAATATTTTCGCCTGCTAATATTGTACCATATGGAAAAGTCCATTGGGTTTAATTTCAAGAAATATGGCAGCCATGTTTTGAAGATACTTATATGATACTTTTTCTTGTAAAAAAAAATTTGGGTTTTACGTACGTTATTGGATGGTCGTGTTGATACGTTTTTCATGGTAGATTTGTTGATTTACCTTTACGCCATCTTCAATGATAACGAGTGGTAACGTCTTTTGCCAGTTATAAGGTCCAAACTTGCAATCTAACCAAAAACTCTATGTTGCTTTTTGATGCTACCAGTTTCATTGTTACGTGCATAACAGTCCGATACACAATCATTTAGGTCACATGCAAATGTCGTATCTCATGCAAATGTCGTAACAATGACTAGTTGCGATTTTCCAGACAAATACAAAGCAATAAAACTGTTGCGTTTGAATTCCATTACGATAATCTCTTTATGTTTTCGTAGACTCGTAAACAACGTATAATAGATGTTTGTATATATCATACGCTGTTAAAGTTCTGCAGCAGCGTGAAGTTGGTAACACTTCGAGTGCCGACTTATGTATTGTTTAAAAATTTAAAATTTTAAAGTGATGGTTGAAGAACACAAAAGAAATGATTTGGATCATTGTGCAATGCCTATGCATTAACAGACCAATGCAGCAAATTCATAAAATATAATATTGGATTGGAGCAAGAATTACTAGCCGAAATTGAAAAATTGTATCAAGAGGGCTTCTTTATAATTCGCAGTTGTATATTAAATAAGAACACCCTATCTTCAATCTTGTTATTGTATGTATAAATATTTTATTTTATTCTAATAAATTCAATTATATATTCAATTATATTCGCAGTAATTTTAGAAACTGATGTGGTCACTTGAATGTTGATTAGCAAAAGAGACCGATTTTTAAACTTTTGGTTCCAATAGCTACCACCATAATCAAGATTTTTCGATATTGCCCACATGCACCCGAACTAAAAATGGCCTATGTCATTCCATGTTTATAGTACACTTAAGAGTTAGTGCTATAACATAGAATAACATAAACCATTCCAACCCAAGTACATGTAAACAATATCGAAAAAATGTTGAATGTGTGAATTCATAAGTTTGGTTTGACAGCTGATAACAATAATATAAACAATAACAAATTTATAAAGGTAAGTCTACTTTAGCTTAATCCAAATTTAACAATTAATTATTTATTTTAGGAATTCGGCCAATCAACAGAAATCACAAATTTTAACTGAGGAAAATTGCATTACCAAAAAACCTTCCCAAGTTACAAGATGCTGATTGTGAAGAGGGAAATCAACTATGGTTAGGTTTGCTATTGTATAGGTTTGTAACACATATTTCATATATATATATATATATATATATATATATATATATATATATATATATATATATATATATATATATATATATATATATATATATTAATTCGTTTTTAGAATTCATTGCGAGCACTAAAGAATTTCATCTCAAACTAAATCGGTTTAATAGCAGCCTATACTATAATAAAAATAGAGAACAAATTTGGAGCGAATGCCGTAAATCATTAAACCATGACCCTGTTAGGTCTTGGTAATTATGAAGACGATGGTGGTGCTGTATACGATCGTTACGAAATTTTTGATCGTCGATGCACTATCAAATGCGGTAGTTTAATTAATAAAATACTAAAATTCAATCAAATGGTTGACAAATTAGCATATGACATATATCAGGTTTGAACCAAAAACATGAGTGTCTATTTTACTAAAACCGCAATTCGAGAACATTCGTACGTTGAGTCATCACGAAATCTTTCAAAGCAACCTAAGTTAAACGAAAAGCAGAAGTCTTGCTACAGAGATCATCTTATGGTTCTCTCCGTGAGATCCATAAGATGATCTATGAGGTGTGTCCTCAAAAATGTTATCCTGCTACGCACATGACAGAGGCTGGTGCATATCAAGTGGATTGTTGTTTCTTCATCCACTTAACCTTTACAGGTAGAATAGTAATCGTATACGGAGACTCTAAGTCTGCCCACATACTTCTCTATGAGACATTATTACAGCGCTATAACCCTCACAATAACATTTATTTGATCTCGCCGACCCAAAATCAGCCGACCTTATTTAGACCGATTCAGATCTAACCAGATCTGTATAGTTATACCACATGAGTTGCTGTTAGTTCATTTACCATTCATTGACTTCCTAGCTTCTTCCTGTCGTAATAACTTACATGAATGAGGGCATTTCAATGTTTGCCCTGCTTAAAACACTTGTTGCATGCAGACGAGCTTGTTCGTAAACTTTTCATTTTCGGTTACCCTGAGCTTACAACAGGTGAATTTTGAACTGATCTACCATCTCGTTCATAACTCATTCTGGACTATATACATGTGACGTAAGAAAATAGGGTTGTACTAAGGACGTATGATACTGGCCTTCGAATTATTAAAAAAAAACATTTGCAGTAACGAGTAAATTTTGTTGACTTACATCTTTCAAATATAAAAAAGCATCGCATGGAAAATTGTTAGGGACACTGCATTATCATATCATTAGTGTCTCCAAAATCAAGATTTGCTTCTCTCTTGATATATAAATTGGTTATCGAAAGGGATGTTTCAAGTGACCTTTGAATTGAATTGGATTTAATAATTGGATCCGCAAATAACTTACATTAGGCAAAGTTTCATTTCAATTAGATGAAATACTGGTCTTTATCGATATCACTTTGTATAAATAGGGATTTGGAGTACCAAAATGAGAAAAGTATGTTTCAACACTCAAATTGTCAAAATACTAGCCTTAAAATGAAAGCAGTCAAAAAAACATTTCACAATTAATGCTACACAATGGAGAATTTCGATGGTCACTTTGGAAAATATTTCAAACGAAACATAAGACCCATTTAACAATAATTTAGATAATCTGATGGATGAGATTGTTGATTGGTGACTGAAATGCTGAAGTTGGCAGAAATTAGACCGACTTCTGTTACAATATAGTCTGTACTCCCGACACGAAACTGCAACCCAAAATGGAGAAACAACGATAAACTTTACAATCGCTCATGATCTCAAAGTGACAGGTACATAATTATCTTGTAAAACATCCATTTGGAAACATGGACACATCCATAAAAAAAACTCCCAAAGCCAAATTAACTATGTGTAGATTTCCAAAGAGCGAACACGGGTTGTCCAAGATTTGCGTTCGTTTCAGTCTTTCCATATAATTTCCAATATTATGGTCCAATATTATCGATCAAACGTTTCTTCGTGTCTGCTCACACTGTATATAACTATATGTCATCTAGTACTTTGTTCATTAGTCATTACGCTTTACGTCAGTTCGTTATCTCACTAAACAAACGCAGTCCCTGGTTTTAACTAGGATTTGATTAGTACTTGGGTGGCCTAAGAACGTTGCCACAAACAGTAATATATTGCAATAGTTCCGGTTTGCTGATTCTTGGCCACACCAGATGTTCATTTCTCCTTTCCAAAAGTCCGTTATCGAACAATAACACAACTCACTTATCCCAGTGCACCTAAGCTTTGCACTCGTTTCGCAGCTGGCGCTCATTGTTCTTACTTACAGCTAATTACTAGACTCGTAACTATTGCCGTTTCTTTGGGTACAGATCGATATACATGCAAATGCAACTATATGGTTCACTGATTTGGCGATATCCAGTATAGTTTCGTTCTGACAACACAGTAGTTTCTCTCCAACTTCGACTATACATTCAACTGATGGATGTCCCCGCTGCTATAGATAGACTAGATACACTGATACATTGGTGGTTTGCACAACCTCTCCTTTAAAAAAATCCTTGTAAAAATATAGAATTTATTTGCGAACCCGGCCATTACCAATCTCGCTAGTTGAATCATTGTACGTCATAGTATCTCTATGAAGCAGTACGTCATAGTATCGCTATGAAATTATACACCTCGAAAATAAATCCAAATGTTTATGTATGGCATCTTATTAATTTTGAATTTTTTGGTGATAAAGAGTCCACCTGACAAACGAGTCATGGCCATCATGAAATGTCAAAAAATGCCCTGGTATAATTATCTAAGTGTATGGTTGTTCGTTCAAGGAAAGTATTTTAGTTGTTCATGGCAATTATTCATCCCCAGCTATTGATCGTAATTTTTTCCTAGTTCCAATTTCAATACTATTGTAATGAATATGCCTATAAACGAAGTAATAGTCATGGTTCTCAATTCCTCGAAAAGGATCGTTTTAAGCTGGATCCCCGGCCACGTACCCCCAAAAAGAAGAAGCCGATTTCGAAGCCCAACCGAAATTGCAATTAATTACACAACGAGGCAAGACTTAGCAAAACAAACCTCAAGCCATTCGGTAAGCAAAGGCTATTCAATGGCTGACTATACATCCACAAAACCATCTGGCAGCAATAAAAGATCGGCCAGTCACATGGAAATCTTCGGAATTTGAATCAAGACGAGATCGAACTATCGAGATAGATGACAAATTAACATCACGCATAACCACCACATTCTTAACTGGGAGGCGTCGAGCAGCGTGCCATCCGAATAATACGAAACTCCAAACTTACAAAAAATCTAGACAGCCTACAGCACCACAGAGATGTTACAAAACTCTGCGTATTCGATAGATTAATAAATGGTTAATGTTCTGCAGAATTAAAGGAGAAAATTCCACCATTTGTTCCGCGAGGATGGGTAACACGAGGAACGGTTAATGTGATGCATAGATTTACGGTGAAACTGCCAAAACCTCGAACTGAAGGTGCAAAGCGCGAATTTATTTATCGATCATCTAAGAAGTGGAATTCGTTGACCGGTTTTCAGTTTCCGTTTGAGTATAAAACGCACAAGTTTTAGGCAGCTATCAACCTTTACTTGACGCACCCAATGTTGTTTTTTGTGGGGTGCAGGAGCTTCGACAGTTACAATGAGCTAGGACAATCTAAATTTCGAGTGGTTATAGTTTACTTGGTTAACGTAGTAGTCAAAATAGAAGCTGTATTTCGGAGAGCGAAAGACGTTATCTCTTTCACTCCTCTAGCTATATTGATAGTCGATTTCAACTTGAAAAGTAATTATCAGATGAAGATGGATAACACTATAGAACAAGCGAATCAACATCATGAGAATGCAGTGAGTACTACGCCGAAATTTAGGCAATATTACATTAACTGTTGTGAAAGATTCAGAAATCCTTTGCATTGTATATAAGTAGTGCTAAATCGTTCATAGTATCCACCAGTAGGAAGCGACTAGTCTTGAATTTAAAGTGAATTGTTTAATAAATCATGTACACAAGACTAGTGGCATAGCCCCCACGAGTGGTAAGCGACTTATCTTTCACAATTTAGTGTGAGAAATAAAGAGAGTGATATGTTTAATGAAAATCTGGCCGGATACGAACCGTGAGGGTCGTAACAATATCTTATGATTTGTTTGATTTATATACTGATTTTTGTCCACAGCCGCCTTCACACTAAGCCAATTTCCATCAATCACTCCTCTAACAGCACAACCCTCCTCATTTTTTCTGTTGAAACTTAATTGATTTTAATTCTGTTTATTTTCAAATCATTTAATTGTTTTAATCGAGCATCAGCAACAAAATAAACAAAAAACAAGATTATTATTTAATTTTCCACTCAATTTGAAATCAATTTCACATTTTTTTTTAAACAATCACCAAGGAAGTCACCTTATTTTTTTTTTTTCTGCTTTGAGACGAAAACGAAGACAAAACAGAAATCCCAAAGAAATTGTTTATAATATGTGTGTACATAGTTGTATGGTACACAATCAGACAAGCTTTAAGAAAATAGAACGACACGACAACAACAACGAAAAAAGTCTTAAAAAGTAAATAAAAATAAGAAGAAAATCAAAGTCAATTTTTTTTTGTGGTAATTTCAATGTTAATACTTGTCGATTTGATATAAATTGAAGGGGCGAAAAAAATGAGGAAAATTCCTATTTTCCTCCAAAAAAATTTCATTTTTTTTATATTCCCAACTTTTTCCAATCCTAATTTTCTCAAAAAAAAAACATTTTTTTTATTATGTCTTTGATTGTATGTTTTTTTAAGATGAAAATTAGGGGTGGAAAATAGCCATATTGTTGTTTTATTTTGGTGTGCGATGGTTTTGTTGGTTCAATTGGAAAAATCCATTAACTGGATATTATTTAATTGAATAGCGACGCGGCACAGTAGTTAAACAGTAAAATGAAATTTTAGATACAAACAACAACAAAATTGAATCATAAATTTGTCATTTAATTTGGGTTGAGATGGGGGGGTCGACGTTGAAATGCGAATGAAATTTGAATATTTATATTTTCCGTTGCGTGCGCTTTGTTAAATCCATTAATGGTATTTTTTACGGTTTGACAGTGTATATTAAGGGATTTCTTTTACTGTTTCACGCGTACTTTATTAATTGTAATTGTGATTTATGATTTGGCGGTCTTTTCGGGGTTTGTCGTTGGAAAACACTAATTAAAACTGTCTTTACATATGTTCACGCCAATGAACATGAGTACGAAAAAAGTAAGTACGCGGGGACTTACAAGAGTTCGCTTGACCAGAAAAAAATACAAAAAACATTTATACATATTTATTCTATTATAATTTTTATCTTCTTTACATACTCGCCATTGATTTTAATGCATTTCTTATGACTATATTGCTCCATTAAGTAGATAATGATTTGTAGATAAAACATATCAGTTTTGGGGATAGTCCCCAGGAACTAGTAAAAGCCAAAAAATAGCAGTGATTTTTTGTTGTTTATAATACAGATGATACTTTTAAGAAAGTAAATTATCGAACGAATTATCGAAGTAAATATTTCGAACAAAACATGAGACCCATAGATTACCATAGATAACAGTATCCAGAGCTTGTAGGAGGCAACTAAATCTGGTTAGATCGCTGGGCAGACGACCCGCATCCATAAAAAACAACCACTGTTAAAAATGTCAACTAACTAAAATATCAGATACCGCCAAAACAATAATGACCCCCCGCTTAAGTATTTGGACATGAGAATGATGATCAACACTTGGGACGTGCTGTCACTGAGAAAACCTGGCGCGTTTGATGGCCTTATCACATGTATGAACGAGTTTCGGCTGAAACTCATAACGCTCCAAGAAACTCGATGGCCTAAAAGTGGAGACCATGTGTCCCAGGGCTATACATTGCTACACAGTGGAGATGACCTCGGAAGTCTTGGAGTTGGAATTCTCATTGGTATATTGCCACAGGTATAAAAGGATGTACTGGACTTTCAAGTGGTCGATAATCGAATGTGTAAGCTTCGCTTGCACATGCAATTAGCCAACCTGTCAATTGTCTGTGTACATGCGCGCACTGATGTAAACCAACTCCAAGATAAAGACTCATTTTACAATAATTTGGATAATCTGATGGGCTCTATACCGGAGTGACTTTAATGCTAGAGCTGGCAGAAATCAGACCGACTTATGTAATAATATAGATCCGTACTTCCGACACGAAACTGCGACCGAAAATAGGGAAAGAATGTTGTACTTTGCGATCACTCATGATATCAAAGTGGCAAGCACATTCTTTCCTCATAAAAATTTGGACACATCCACGTAAAACATCCCGAAACGAAATTGACCATGTGTTGATTTCTAAAGCGCGGACTCGGGTGGTCCAAGATGTGAAATCTTATCGGTTTCAACAAAATGTGTTGGCAGTGACCATTTTCTGGTCACTACAAAGCTACGATGGAAGTTTTCGTACAGGTCAGGGAGGACAAGGGAATATACAACACGATTCTTCTGTGAAGGTATGATAAGTGAATAAACGCAACGAAAATATCAAAATCTTGCCAGTAATAGCATTGTACGGTCCAATCACCAATTTGATAAAGAGAACTGTGTCTGGGAAGTATTGAAAACTTCGGTTGTACAATTGCAAGGAAAAACAAAGCGGTTGCTAGGAGGACAGCTAAACGCATTTGTATAGACAGAAGAAGTGCGAATGGTGGAATGATGGTCTTAAGAGTACAACAACTCAGTAATGAGCACAATTCGCGTGTTTTCTTTAAAGGAATCACCGAATTGCACCATACCTTGAGATCTCGGTCAACTGCCATTCGGGACCAGGATGGAAACCTCTGTGTTAACATTGATGCGGTACTCGATACATGTCGTGAACATTTTTCTGACCTACTTAATGTCCCACATGTATCACAAGCTGTATTTGAATACCCTCAAATACAGACCGCAGATATGTTTATTTAGGATTCATCCTATGAGGAATTCATAATGGCCATGCAGAGACTAAAGAAAAATCGTTCACCAGGAGTTGACTGCATTAATTCTTAATTCAGAGCTCTTGATATTCGGAGGGCTAACTTTGTGGAACTGTCTTTTCGACCTTGTTCGATTAATATGGCGAAATGAAGTTATGCCTGAATGAATAATAGAAAGTGGCCGCGTTTTGCCAATATTCAAGAAGGGTGATCGCCTGAAGTGCGAGAATTATCGCGGTATAGCTCTCCTTTGCACAGCATACAAGTTACTGTCATACATAATCTTGGGAAGAATTACTCCACTGGCGCAGGAAATGGTCGGTGACTATCCAAGGAGGATTGAAACATCTCGCGATGTACACCAGGCATTCCTAGATTTCAAACAAGCCTATGACTCGATCAATCGTGAGAGGCTACGGTATGCGCTGAAATTTTTAGGAATACCAAACAAATATGTACGTCTGTGTAATATGACAGTAACGCAGTCACAATGCTGTGTTAAAGTTGAGAACAGGCTATCGAGAACTTTTGCAATTACTTCTGGTGTTCGACAAGAAGATGCGCTGTCCCCGATACTTTTTAATCTCATGTTGGAATACATCAATCTTATAGGAGTGAAATACCGCAAGACAATATCTTATTCGAATAATCCAATCAACTTTTAGCATATGCAGATGATATCTGTAGGATTGGATTGCAACGGAGTGAAAGAGATACTTGATCCACTGGAATAGTTTTGAGTTTCCGTTGATCTCAAAATCAACGAGTCCAAAACCAAATATCTGATCTCTGGTTTTCGAGACCAAGACGCAAATGATTCCAGTAGTGGTAACCACTCCTTTGAAGGAGTAATGAGATTCAAGCATCTTGGATCTCTCATTACTCGCGATAACAGTGTGGCGAGGATATTAAGGTTCGCCTTGCCGCTGGCAATCAAGCTTTATATCTTCTACGTCCACTTCTGAAATCAAAATATCTTGCAAATACGGATAAGCTGAAACTGTACAGAGTGTTGATCAGACCCGTTTTCATGTATGGATGTGAGAGTTGGATCTTGATGGATGAGCACGAAAGATGGCTTCTAACATTCGAGAGAAGAATTATGCGTGTGATATATGGCACAAAACGCGACGTTGCGGGCATATACCGAGTTCTGTTCAATCACTAGATCAGGAATTGAATGCAAATTCCTGATATCGTGCATGAAATAAAAGGACAGCGAGGACGCTGGCTCGGTCACGTTCTACGTGCAGATCCGAACCGAATGATGCACTGATCTTTGAAGGCAGAGCCGCCTTTCGGTAGGCGAAGAGGTCGCTGTCGGCGACGATGGCTCCACGGCGTAGAGAGCGATCTGGCATCTTCAGGTTGTTTGCAGCAGTATGAAGAGCTAGCTCATGATCGAAACCGATGGAGTCAAATTGTTGACACGATACGGGCCACCAATGGCCTGTAAAAACAGCAAACAAAATAGGTTCATTTCTCAAAACAGTTCATTTCTCAAAACATGAAATTTGGCTTTTTAAGCTTATCAAGTTCAGTATTAACCGCATCAATAGTTTCCGCGTTCCTATATTAAAGACATTTCCACTAAAAAAGAAATTATAAGGAAAGATCCGTGGAATATGGTCCAGTTTTGCCGATGAATTTCAATCCTACCACACGATTGACATTTCTTGATCAATCGATACTAATCTGCCATAACTGTAATCGATTTCCGAACTTTAAAAATATTTCCTTCTGCCAGGTTTGGTAGTGCGGTTCCGTGACGAAAGTAAACTTCCATGGCCTATATTATAGCTCGTTCTCTCTTTGGCATCTTCGTGAATCAAAACTAATAGAGTCTCCGTAAAATCATTTGAATAAATTTGAGGTTATATCTAAACGTGCAAAGTAGATTTATTTTAATAGAAAAACTGACCAAAATGATTGTTCTTAAATGTAATTACATAATTTGGATTTTACCAAATCTGATCTCAAAATCCACTGTCTTGTTGGAATCCGCTTCCTTGCTGCATGACAGCACGGTGTAAAATTCGAAACAAAAATATTTAATGCGTGACTTAACTGTCAAACGAAGAAGTGTATTTCAACTTATGGTCAAGTCATAATGGGTGGTCCATCGAGCGAAATATTAAGAACAAACATTCAATATAGTGAGTCTTCTACCCAAACTGTATAAGAAATTAGGAACGAGGAAAGTTCAGTGGAAATGAAATGCGTACAAGGCATTTGTGAAGAGATTGAAACTAGGATTTATTCAATTTGTTGCTCATAAATTTTGCATAAAGCATCAGTGTGAAGGCGTATAATGTTCAATTAGTCTAGGAGCGGAAAAAACTGCCTCATTTTCTTACTGTACGCTTATTGTGTTGTGGAACGCTTGGAAGAAAATAGGAACTTTAACCAAAATTAAACTTTTCTGACGGAACTCATTTGCCCAAAAAATTGGGTTGATAAATGTGTTAAAATCGGTCGTGGAACTCTTTTGAATGTAATTGTGTTTCATAGGTTAGGTAAGGTTAGGTTAGGTTGAGTGATTGCTTCAGCACACTTAAATCAGCGACGGTATGTTAGGATACCACTGGATCTTACTTCCCTATTACCCTTTTGAAAACTAGTACAAGTATTGCAAAGTTTGCGAGATCAGAGAGGCAGTCCTTAAGAACTTACCCAAATATTCATATCTTTTGTGTACCAAAGCTGGGTATGCGCATAGGAGGTGGACTACCGTCTCTTCCTCCTCTTTGTCCTAAAAGTAGCTTCCGCAAAAGTCATTTGCTTCTAGCCCCAGCCTCCACGCGTGGTCTCCAAGTAAGCAGTATCCTTAAAATATCACCACGATTGTTTTTAGTGCACATCTTCGTAAGGAGATCAGTGTCTTTGGTCGTTTCAAGTCCGGCCTTGGCCAGCCTTGCCTTGCTACCCTGCATGGGAGTGTGTTCGTTCTCCTTTCACTCGCAGAGGCTACTACCGCCTTATTTAGAGCAAAATTGAGTGCCTTAATGGGCCTCTCCAACTTTACCCTTTCCGGTAGCAGTTTGAGATTTGTAGCATGATACAACTCTCCAACTGCTACCAACATGCCTTCCCCATGACGTCCGAGTGACCGGGGACCCAGACTGTCTGAATGTTGAAATGCTCACTTATTTCATTCAGAGACTGTCCACATAAATGGTCTTGAAGCGTGTAGCTTTTCTGTATATTGAGAATGTGATGTACTTCCGAGTTGTTGTTCTTGTAATCCACTAGGCCGGTTTCGATCTGATGATGACGTCATTGAAGGATTAGCTGATCGAAAAGATCAAATCCATCTCATCCATCCATCTCATCGTATATATACGAATAGTGATGACGCGACAATACTAGTGAATTACAAGAACTTAACTCGAAATATTGATTTTATTAATTGCGTGTGGCGTGAGCGCTAATTGTGAGTTATTTTTAGTTGCTCTGGTAGCCACAGTGTTTTATACTTATTGGCAATCTACACTCTTTCTAATAAATCAAATCGCTTTGAAAAATATTCATTCGTCTTTGGATTTAGAGCCAAATTAAATCCATTCGTAAGATGGGTTATCCTTTTTATATAAGATTTTTAAAAACGGCTTATGAGTTCACTAATGAAAACTGTTAGTATTTATATTCTGCCTATGCGATTTTTAGCCAGTCAATCAGGCTCGTTTGGCTCAATAAAACCTTCCCAAACGAACTCTCTCAGTTCCGAAATCTTTTGGTTCTTCTATAATGTTCGCAGTTTACAATGTTCCTTATTTTCATTCGGAACATTTGATTATTCAAAGAACAATGCCCCGTGAGAACGCCCAGCAAAATTTTCAAGGTGCACCTATTATAATTCAAGAAGGAAATCGCTAATAAAGTGGGCTGAGGACCATTAAAAGTAGAAGCTGCACCCAAACGGGCCAATTTATCAGCTAAAACATTTCTTTTGATACCCATGTGACCGGATATCCAGTGAAGTCTAACTTCATAAAGACTGCTTAGTTGAGAACCGATGGGTTAGGTATAGACCACCCATCTAAACGGATCATATCAAACAAGTCACGCAATTGTGCCTATTATAATTCAAGAAGGACTGGGATGTTTGCTGTTGAATTAAACCAAAGAAGATTTTAAATAGTCGACAAGGGATGAGATTGTGTCATATATTGCAGATCACCAAAGTGATGGACGATTTCTCTTTTAATAGATAATGACGTCACTCCTAAATTGGGCTTAGGTCCATTAAAAGTGGAAGCTGCACCCAAACGGGCAATTTGTCAGCAAATACCTTTCCGTTGGTACTCATGTGACTAGACGATGGTGTATAGGTCTACACTATACCCATCTAAACGGATCATATCCAACAAGTAGTAAACTCAATTGAAAGATTGACTTATGCACATGTCAACAAATTTAAGATGATTAAATTTTCACCCATCTCCTCCTTCGACTTACCGATTAATGGGTGTTATTCATATCAATCATCGCGTTTGAATCCAATTGTGCTTACAAATTATGCATACACATATACAAGAACAAACATATTATTTACATCACATACCAGAATTGTATATTTACACTCATGTATACGCGTAACTGTAATCAATTTTCACGTATTTATTGTTATTATTCTCATCTCGCGCGCAAACATGATTAAAAATATGAATATTTAAGGAAGTCAGCGAGCGCCTATACTCGTACATGTAAAATGCTAATACGACGAATTGCATATAGTTTATTACACATGGATTAATATTTTAAGAAAAATGAGTGTTAAATCAGTAGAATTTATTGTTGCGTATGAAAATTGTTTGCGAGGGTGGATATATTCGATTGGCATGTTGCCTTCAATGAACGCAAACACCATATTCCAGTTTCTTATATACTTTACATGATAATTTTAACATATATACAGAATCCGCGAATTCTTCGATATACTGTGTGTGAAATATGCAGAATTTAGTCTCGTTGGTTGGTGTTACATATGTATATATTGTATATATTGTACATAAGAGTGTGTTACATGCGAATTTGTTTTTGTGTTCTCATGTTCGAAAGGAGTTTTACGCGATTATCTTAACACACAATTTCTGTTTGTGTGCGACTAATTGAATTTATTGTCACATATTATGTTGGAATTAGCACGCAAGTCTTTAAATTGTGCATTCCAAAATTGTGTTTAAGCGATTAGATCGCGTCTTCGTATAATATGTATATACACTCAGAAAAAAGAGTAGTGCGTATTTTACTTAAAGAGTAAAGTAGCACCAAAAATGTGAATTTAACGTATTTTTTGATCAAATTTACTTCTACAAGGTTAACATTATTTACGTAGTATTTAGTTATGCTAAGTCAATAAAGCAAAATTTAAAACGTTAAATTTCCAATGTAAACTTTACTTTTATTTTATTAAAATTGACTTAACGAAAAGTAATGATTACAGACAAGGAAACAAAACTTAAAAGAGAAAATGGCAATTCACCTAATTGCTAGTTACATTTACTTAACAATTAAGTAAAATTTAATTTAGTGAACATTTTAAACATTTGTTTTTGGAAATCGTGAGATTTACGTACTGCTTAAGAAAAATTTAGTTTTGAAATACGCTGGTTTAACATTACAAACCACCTACATTTGACACGTAAATCAGCTTCTCAAAACTCCAACTTCCATGTTCCAAATTTAAGAACTCCAACATCCCAAATAATTATATTATTTTATTTTTATCATATCATGTTAATTTTAGGGTATCGGCCAAGATATGTCCCACTTATTTTTATTTCAGTTGGGCGTATTACTAATGATTAATTAGAAAATGTTCTCATCGAAGCGTGGAAAGTACAAAATAAATGGATAAAATAGAGTTTTTCAAAATTTCAGACCCTCTTTTCGTCTTTTGTTGTGAAACAATCATTTGCAGTTTTAAAAAGGCTCCTAAAGTATTTAAGGTGATTCTTGATATATATATATATATATATATATATATATATATATATATATATATATATATATATATATATATATATATATATATATATATATATATATATATATATTATATATATATATATATATATATATATATATATATATATATATATATGTATATATATATCTATATATATATATATATATATATATATATATATATATATATGTATATATATATATATATATATATATATATATATATATATATATACATAAACATATATGTATATACACAAATATATATATAAACACACATATATGTACACCTCCTACTGGCGTAAAGTTCCGCAGGATTGCGTCAGGCGAAGAAATGTATATATCACCTTCGTAAAATGAAGTTAAAGAACTTCGTGCACTAAGGAAACCTGAGCTGAGGCTTCTAACTGGCTTCCCCACTGGCCATTTTTCTCTAGCATACCCTCTTACGAATATGGACTTTAGTACAACCGTCGAATGTTGCTTGTGTGATATGGAAGTGGAATTGGTGGGATAAATTCTACGCCACTGTACAGTGGTATTCCGCCGAGAACTTATACATTTGTGTGGGAGAATAATGAGCTCAGCAAAATTGTAAAATTCACTGTCAAAAGATATCATCGTTTTCATCAACAGCCTGAATATTGACTGGAATAAGGTAGGGTTTAGGCTCTAAAGATCTTTAAGGTCGCAGTGCTAGTATGGCTTCAACGCACGCATGCCCCAAAAGAATCAAGAAAATATATATATTATAAAAATAAAATCTACGATTTTTAGGACGGAGTTGACCCTTTCCAAGATATTTTCGCAAAATTTTTCGGGCTATTTTCCTAAAATTGGTTCTAGCCAAAATGTTCTAGCCAAACGAACGATTTTCCACACGCAATTGGTCACAACGTAGAAGTCAGCGGCCAACTCGGAACCACGGGATGATAAAGCCAACACCTAAAACATTATAGTATATATATATATATATATATATATATATATATATATATATATATATATATATATATATATATATATTATATATATATATATATATATATATATATATATATATATATATATATATATATATTATATATATATATATATATATATATATATATATATATATATATATATATATATATATATAATATATATATATGTATATATATATATATATATATATATATATATATATATATAATATATATATATATATAAGCGTGGTTAATGACAATTACTGATGGGAAATGTAATATCTACCATAGATTTGTCAAAATTACATAAGCCTTATTTAAAAATAACATATAGGTAAGCGAACTTAACATCTACATACGTTAATTACTAAAACGACAAGTAAACATAACATTAATTAATACACGTAAAATACGCAGGGCAAATATCCTTTCTTTTTTGATTTTTTTTCGTAACGACATCATCTAGATTCGTAACGATCATTTAGAGTTTGGTTGTTCACAAAGCAACAAGGCAGTGAGTTGAGTGCATATGAATAAAAATTAAAATATAATTGAAATTAGTTATATCGTTGAACAGTTTTTAAAAGATATTAAACTAGATCATTTTAATAACATAACAGGTTAGTACATTTTATTAAAATAAAATAGTGTCTCGTATAATAAATTCAATCCTGAATTCAATATCTGTATATTATATATGTGCATATATTATGTATATTATATTATGTGTATGTGTTTATTTATATATGCGAAGATGTATTATATATGTGTATACATACATATTATATATAAATATAAATATTTTGTTATATATCAAAACCAACACTATTGTAAAAATATTTAAGCCGTAAAAGCTGGCTGATACATACATAATAGCCGCGTTTCATGATACTATGTGATCCGGATCAAATCACATTTTCCATGCAAACCAAAGACATATTTTGATCAAAATGTGTCTTTGGTTTGCATGCAAAATGTGATTTGATCCGGATCACATAGTATCATAAAACGCGGCTATTATTAAATAATTTAACGAATTAAATTATTAATATTAATAATTATAATTTGTTTCGTATTCATTTATTTTTTTTATTTTTTTATTTTTGTTCCGAATCAAAATAGTAGTCATTTTTGAGTCATCTAAATTGAGACTGGAGGAAATCAAAACTAATAATGATCCTACTTTAGTAAGAGTATTTGACGACTGACCACTCTTTAAACATGCGTGTGGACCTGAATTGGTATATTAATGGTAAATAAAATATATTGTTTCAAAACTTATGTTATTTATTAACATTACAGATAAATATAGATTATCAGAAGCTTTACCCAGACAATTCCATTAACATTTACTCGAAATGGGAAGGTTTCCTTAGAAAAATACCACAGATCGTAAATGCTAATGTAAAACATATAGAAAATAAAAGAATATTCTTAGAGTTAATTAACCAAAGAGAATCTCTGAACACAGGTAATTATTTAGATCTCATATATAAAATCTAACTAAATAAATATGTATATATATATATATATATATATATATATATATATATATATATATATATATATATATATATAAATATAAATATATATATATATATATATATATATATATATATATATATATATATATATATATATATATATATATATATATGTATATATATATATATGTATATATATATATATGTATATATATGTATATATATATATATATATATATATAAATATATATATATATATATATATATATATATATATATATATATGTATATATATGTATATATATATATATATATATATATATATATATGTATATATATATATATATATATATATATATATATATATATATATATATATATATATATAAATATATATATATATATTTATAAATATATATATATATATATATATATATATATATATATATATATATATATATATATATATATATATATATGTATATTTTTATATATATATATATATATATATATATATATATATATATATATATACATATATTTACGTGTATTACTGTATTGTTATTTTATTTAATATAGGCTCGTTTTACAAGGAGATGCTAAAAATTATTTCTGCATTGGTTCCACCATCTGTAAAATCTAAATTTGGGAAAAGAGAACTTATGAGGCACACCATTAAGGACAGTCAAAGTTCTTTTCATTTAGAAGCCGAGAGTTTGGGGGCAATGCACCGGCAAATTGAAATAATTAAGAAAGAACATTAAGTCCTAAATAGTAAGCTGCAGCCTTTTTTAGTGGCAGTTGGTCACGACAATACTATTCAATTTAGTACGATAATTGATGGATATACCTATCTATCTGGAAGTTTTTAGAAGCACTTGATACAAATTTTTAAATTTATCAAGTTTTAAATATCAAATAATAATCTTAGCAATATTATTTAAAATCTCAGCAATATTTTTATAATTTATATACTTTTTATGATCAGAAAACACCAGCTGTCAGTTCTCTTGTATCAGACCTAGAAAACAGACCATAAATAGTTATTTAAGTTATTTATAGTTATTTGTTGTTGAAGTCATAAAGGTTTTTTTAATTCTAATTTAGTTTTATTATTTTTTTTAATGTTTTAAAATTATTTTCTTAATTTTATAATATCAATGATATTTTTGTTATAAATCACTTACAAACATTCATTTGTATTTTATATAGTAAAGTTATAATAATAATACATATTTTAGTTACAATAATTATTTTCGATACGTTAAATATATTGGAGATTGTTAGTTATGTTAAGTATATTAAATGTGTCATATTCTTATTTTTTACATTACTGTTATGAATAAAATGAATTTAATATGAATTAAAAAACGATACACAAAAAACTGCATTTCATTTAAAATATCAACCCTCTCCCTGGATTCATATTATATATATATATATATATATATATATATATATATATATATATATATATATATACATATATATATATATATATATATATATATATATATATATATATATATATATATATATATATATATACATATATATATATATATATATATATATATATATATATATATATATATATATATATATATATATATATATATATATATATATATATATATATATATATATATATATTTAGCTCTGTAAATTTTACATGCCATTAGGTAAAATTCATTATATAAAGTAATAGCGTAGTTTACATATTCACTCTTTAGATTTTACTTATCGAAATTGTAAAAGAAGCTTGCCTACCTTGCTGTATTTACATAACCACTGGTAAATAACGATATTGAAAAATTCGCGAATGACATGTTAGTTTTACTTACCCATATTTGTTTTATTTACTTTTCACTTATGCAATTTTTAGTTTGATGATATGTGAATTGTTCATAATATAAAAACACAAACATTTAACGTAGCATTTAGTAATTTCTACAACTCTAATTTTGTTAAATTTGCAAACGGATAGGTTGGCTCAATTCATACTTAATTTTCAGTAGAATTTAGATACATTTTCAGTTAAATAGGCTATATCTTTTTTTTGAGTGTACATCGTGTAAACACCAACATATTTAATTTCCCATAAACATATGAAAAACGCAAAATTTTCCAAGTCAAGTGGAAAAATATCGTCAATATAAAATATTTAAATGATATTAAAAATTAATAAATGTTCTGCTTATTCCAAAAAAAAATTTTTTTTTTATTATTAGGGGATTTCAATATTGTTATATGCATCCATACCGATCCCTTTATGATAACATAAACATTTGTACATCAAAAAAAAAAATACAAGCAAGTGAACAAAATTAATAAGATTACAAAACATTGATAAGAAAATCACATAATAAAGAAATAAGACAAACATTAAACAGCAACTTAAAAAAAATGAATGAATATTAAATTCACAATCTACCCTAAGGATTTGGGAGTTGTTTTTTTGTATATATATGTATGTGTGTTCCTGTTTACATATATATATAGTTGTGTAATGTTAAGGAATTAAATTATGTTTTGGGTTAGGGAAAATTATTTATAATTCTTGAATTACTGTCGTCGTTGGGATGATTTTTCGTGTGATGTCTCACTTGATACAATTTAATATTCTATTTGGTACACTATAATCTCTCAACATCGTTGACTAAGTTTACGAAGAGTACAACAATCTCTCAGAAATATACTACTAAAGGGTGGTTTTAGAGGTTTGCACCTTTAAGTTGGTAACACTGTTTTGTTGAACAACAAATTTGACAGCTGACATTTGATCATGATGATAAGACTCACGCCAGATCAACAAGTGTGTGAATTTATCAAATTTTGCTATCCCAGAAACCAATAATATGTTCATCAGGCAATACTAATTTCATCCCATTCAATTAATTTCTACCGGCTTTTTAGTCAAAAAATGAAGTGATTCACAATAAATATAATTGACAATGCCGATCAATATGAACCAACCTTCTAATTTTGCTTGTAGTTAGTGGACGTGGTATCAAATCGAAATGTTATGAAATCGTTCATAATTCCAATGTGTAGTGGTTTACTGGGATAATTGTTAATATGGTAACTCTAAAATATGTATATATATTATATAGTAGGCTAATGGAAAAACATTAAAAGATGCTAGAGAGTACGACTGACGTATACTCGAATTACTACTCATTGGCGACGAGGATAAAAAAAAATCACTACATAAGTAAATATATCAACAGGAAAATCGAAGGTAAGAGTGAAAGACAAACAAGAAATTTTGAAAATGACATAACCTCATTTGGAAATCACAATGTTTGTCTATACGCATATACTGTATGCAATATGAATATGAGTATTCGAAAATCATGCATAAATTGTATGCACCAAAAGTATAAATTGTATATTTTTTTTTTAACGGTTTTTACAGGCCATTGTTGGTCCGTACCGTGTTAACAATCTGGCTCCAACGGTTTCGATCACGAGCCAGATCTTCATACAGTTGCAAGCAACCTGAAGATGCCTGATCGCTCTCTACGCCGTGGAGCCGTCGTCGCCGACAGCGACCTCTTCGCCTACCGAAAGGCGGTTCTCCCTTAAAGATTCGCTGTATCATTCGTTTCGGATCAGCACGCAGAACGTGACCGAGCCAGCGTACTCGCTGTCCTTTGATTTCATGCACGATATCAGGAATTTGCATTAAATTCCTGATCTCGTGATCGAATAGAACTCGGTATGTGCCATCACCGTCGCGTTTTGGGCCATATATCACACGCATGATTCTTCTCTCGAATGTTAGAAGCCATCTTTCGTACTCATCCGTCAAGGTCCAACTCTCACATCCATACATGACAACGGGTCTGATCAACACTCTGTACAGTTTCAGCTTATCCGTATTTGCAAGATATTTTGATTTCAGCAGTGGACGTAGAGGATACAAAGCCCGATTGCCAGCGGCAAGGCGGACCTTGATATCCTCGCCCACACTGTTATCATGAGTGATGAGAGATCCAAGATACTTGAATTTCATTACTCCTTCAAACGTGTGGTTTCCACTACTGAAATCACTTGCGTCTTGGTCTCGAAAACCAGAGACCAATGGAAGCTGAAAACTGTTCCAGTGAATCAAGTATCTCTTTCACTCCGTTGCCATTTAATCCAATCACACAGATATCATCTGCATATGCAAGAAGTTGATTGGATTTTCGGAATAAGATATTGTCCTGAGGTGTTTCACTTTTAGGAAGGATGTATTCCAACATGAGATTAAAAAGTATCGGGGACAGCGCATCTCCTTGTCGAGCACCAGAAGAAATTGCAAAAATTCTCGATAGCCTGTTCTCAACTGTAACACAGCATTGTGACTGCGTTACTGTCATTTTACAGAGATGCACATATTTTTTCGGTATTCCTAAATATTCAAGCGCATACCATAGCCTCTCTCGATTGATCGAGTCATAGGCTTGCTTGAAATCTAGGAATACCTGGTATACATCGCGAGATGTTTCGTAGTACTTGGAAAGAATCATCCGCAGCGAAAAAACTTGATCAGTAACTGACCGATTTGAACAGAATCCTCCTTGGTAGTCACCGACAATTTCCTCCACTAAAGGAGTAATTCATCCCAAGATTATGTAAAACAGTAACTTATATGCTGTGCAAAGGAGAGCTATACCGAGATAGTTCTCGCATTTCAAGCGATCACTCTTTTTGAATATTGGGCATAACGCGGCCACTTTCCATTCGTCAGGCATAACTTCATTTCGCCATACCAATCGAATAAGGTCGAAAAGACAGTTCCACAATGTTAGCCCTCCAAATATCAAGAGCTCTGAATTAATGCAATCAACTCCTGGTGAACGATTTTTCTTTAATTTCTGCATGGCCATTGTGAATTCCTCATAGGATGGATCCTCAATGAACATCTCTGCGGTCTGTATTTGAGTAGATCATTAAATGGAACATTAAGTATGTAGATCAGAAAAATGTTCACGCCATGTATCGAGTACCGCATCGACGTTAACACAGAGGTTTCCATCCTGGTCCCGAATGGCAGTTGACCGAGATCTTAAGGTATGGTGCAATTCGGTGATTCCTTTAAAGAAACCACGCGAATTGTGCTCATTGCTGAGTTGTTGTACTCTTAAGACCTTAGCCTTCCACCATTCGCGCTTCTTCTGTCTACAAATGCGTTTAGCTGTCCTCCTAGCAAGAACTGCCTTGTTTTTCCTTGCAATTGTAAACCGAGTCTGCGCTTCATTGTGGGCTATATTGCGTTGCTCAACAGCAAGACGACACTCTTCATCAAACCAATCATTTTTGGGCTTAGTTTTCACTATACCGAGAGTGTGCTGGGCAGCATCGACAACCGGTGTTTTCAATACTTCCCAGACACTGTTCACATCATCAGATTGGTAATTGGATCGTAAAATGCTATTTCTGACAAGATCGTGATATTTTTGTTGCGTTTCTTCATTTATCAGACCTTAACAGGAGAATCGCGTTTTATATTCTCCTGTCCTCCTAAATGGTCACTGCCTACGAATTTGGTTGACGACCGATACGATCTCACGTCTTGGACAACCCGAACCCGGTCTTTTGAAATCAACACGTGGTCAATTTGGCTTTGGGATGTTTTACGTGGATGTGTACATGTTTCCAAATGGATGTTTTTATGGGGAAAGAATGTACTTGCCACTTGGAGATCATGTGCGATCGCAAAGTACATCATTCTTTCCCCATTTTCGGTCGCACTTTCGTGTCGGGAGTACGGACCTATATTATTACATAAGTCGGTCTGATTTCTGCCAGCTCTAGCATTAAAGTCACCAATCACCAATCTGATATCGTGCTCAGGTATAGAGCCCATCAGATTATCCAAATTATAGTAAAATGAGTCTTTATCTAGGGGTTGGCTCACATCAGTGAGCGCATGTACACATACAATTGACAGGTGGGCTAATCTCATGTGCAAGCGAAGCTTACACATTCGATTATCGACTGCTTGAAAGTCCAAGACAGCCTTTTTTACCTGCGGCCCAATAAAAAAGCCAACTCCAAGATCTCCGAGTTCATCTCCACTGTGTGTTCATCTGCAACGTATAGCCTTGGGACACATGGACTCCTCTTTTAGGCCATCGAGTTTCTTGGAGCGCTACGAGTTCCAGCCGATACTCCTTCATACATGTGATAAGGCCGTCATTGTTATTTAGGCGGTATCCGATTTTTTGTTTTTGTTGACATTTTTAACTGTTGTTGTTTTTTACGGATGCGGGTCGTCAGCCCAGCGATCCAACCAGATTTAGTCGCCTCCTACGACAAGATCTGGATACTGTAGTGGTATTCTATGGATCTCATTACTCGTTCGAAATATTTACGAAACATGGTTGCCCCCACCCACAGGGCTTATAAATAAATTGTATACATCTAAAATAAAGAAACGCATAGATTGCGCATGCATCACAAATTCAGAAGCATAATAATTATGCACTAAAGCATAGATTGCATATGCTCGAAGACAAAGTAAACGCCAAAATTGAATTATAAAAAAATGATGTCATTGAACCTGTCGATGAGCACACCGGTTGTGTTTCGCCTATGGTTGTTATAACCAAATCAAACTACGACATACGGATTTGCGTAGATATGGGAAAGGCTAATAAAGCAGTACTTAGAGAAAAAATATCCTATGCCAACAGTCGAGGAACTGTTAAGCAAATTAAAGAATGCCAAATTTTTCTCAAGTCTCGATATAAAAGAGGCATTTCACCAGGTTTTGATAAAGCCAGCTTCGCGCATTACGACGTTTGTGACCAACTCTTCCGTTATAAACGCTTAATGTTCGGTATCAGCTGTGCGTCGTAACTATTTCAGAAAACGATCGAAAATATCCTGCATGGATGTGATGGAATTATTGTTTATATTGACGACATTATGATATATGTTGATCGACTTCAAATTGTGAAAAAACGTCTTGCAAAATATGATGTCGAGTTAAAAGAGAGTAAGTGTAAAATAAAAACCAATAAAATAGAATTTCTAGGACACTATATATCCGAAAATGGGATCAAGCCTACCAGGTCCAAAATCGAAGCCGTGCAACAATTCAGACAACCTGAAACATTGGAGGAAATTAGTTTCTTGGGATTAATTAACTATGTTTCTAGATTCATACCCGACATTGCAACAAAAACTTTTCCACTCCGTGAACTTATCAAATTAAATAAATTTGAGTGGACAGAATCACAATCAAAGTCTTTCTAAACGCTATAAAATCACTCACAAGTGACTCTGTACTAGGGTTTTATGCTCTGGAAGATGATGTTCATGTAATAGCTGACACCAGCTTAGTAGAACTAGGAGCGCTGCTGTGTCAAAGGGATTGTAGCGGTCCGAGAATAATCACATACGAGCATCGCAGCTTAAATGATCGCGAACGGAAATATCACATAACAGAAAAAGAAGCGAGGGCTCTCGTCTGGGCTGTGTAATATTTCCATAGGTATTTGGGCGGAAAAAATTTGATTTGATCACGGATCATAAACCGTTAGAGTTTATTTTTAACCCGAAACACATACCCTGTGCAAGAGTGGAGAGATGGGTGTTACGATTGCAGGTCTATGATTTCCGAGTAGTATACAAACCGGGGAAATACAACATAGCGGATCCTCTTTCTCGCTTGCCAGTGTGCCACAAGCCAATGGCCATGTTGAGAGACAGAACCGATCAATTCTGAAAATATTGCGTATCAGCGCGAACTCTCAAAATAGTAATTGGCGAAAAGACTTACAAACCTATATTTTAATGGATAGAAAGACACCACATCCGGCAACAGGATTGTCTCCTGCTATCAATTACTGAAGGTTTGCAAAGAGGGAATGATGAGATGGTACGTGACAACGATTTAATCTACAAATCAAAGAATATGCAGACAGTAAACATAAAGCCAGGTTTTCCGAGATAAGTATAGGTGATGTGGTGTGGACCAAAAAAGGAACGGACAGATAAGTTAAGTCCATACAGTGATGAGAAATACAAAGTACTCAATAAACAAAATAGGGATGTTACTGAACCCAGTTATGTAACGTTATCGGATGAAGAAGACATTGACATAACAATGACCCGTCAATTAAGCAAGCCGTCAGCACCTGTTGATAACTGTGATCAACCTGAAGTGCCGCAGTGTAATGGCCAAGATGGTCAATCGCCAATTACATAACATAGAATTAATATGAAACCATTTCCAAGCTGTACTGCTGTTAGTTTTAAAACAAGAAGAGAGATGTAGTGGTTTACTGTGATAGTTGTTACTATGTATATATTATATAGTAGGCTAATGGAAGTAGGCTATTAGAAAAGCTACATGCTGCAGAGTACGACTTAATTATTAATTTAAAAGCATTTTATTCAATCAAAAACTCAACACAATGGTATCTGGGTATAGTTAATAACAATTACTTTTGGATGATTTTAATCCATTAATATTTTTTTTTTTTTTTTTTTATATTTTATTCTATGCTATCTTTTTTGGGGCTCAAGGCTCTCCCAGCTCTTTCGCGGTTCGCTTATTTACGTCCTACTTTACGCCTTAACGGCCAAATCGAGGACGTACGGCTATAGGTCCGATTTTCGTAGAACCATCTGCGCATTGCATAGCTCCATGCCAGCCTATAGTACTGACATGGAAGATGGGTCGGCCCATGAGTTCTGCACTCCCACAGGGGGTCATAGATGTGTTCATTAACACCACCGATCGTAATCAGATGGTGAAAAATCCCTTTTGCATCCTGCCCCTATCGGGATTCGAACCCGGTACCTCCCGCTCCAACTGCCACAGCTTTAACCACTGAGCCACCTGGGCGGTCATTAATATTTGAATCTGCATTGTCAATAACATTTATTGAGAATCTTAACTTTTTCATTAACCTTTAGTATATCTCAATTTCGATAAATTACACAACTTTCTGGGATGATTTAAAAAATCCTGTGATAGAAAAAGGACATCGAGTTGGAATGGTGGCAATAAGTATTACCTGATGAACATTTTATTTATTTTTGGAATGGAATCCTGGGATAACTTCACACAATTAGAACAACGCTTGCAAATTGTTAAATTGTTTATTAAAATAATGGTTCTGTTCGCCAAACTCGTGGATTATGTCCATTTAACGGTCGTCCATTAGGTAATCGCACCACGTAATACTCTAAATAATAATACGCCTCCAAGAAAACATCGAACAGTGCGTACAGAACAACCGACGTGCGCTGTATAGCATAGCATTGAGGAAGATTGTCGTCCATCAATTCGACATCGTTCTCAGCAACATCCACTTTATGAAAGATTTAATCTATACGGATCTAGGTTTACGTGCTTACAAAATTCAACTTATCCAAAAATTAAAGACATCCGACCATGGCATACGCCACCAATTCGGCCAATAGGCCGAAACACAAATTCATATTGATGTTGATTGTCAAAACAAAACTAACTTTTGGCAAAATAGATGCGTTAATTAACAGATAATCCACAAGTCTTAGTCGAAACTGCATTATATCCAGAGAAAGCAACCCTATAGGTCCATATGCCTTTAAAAGCGATTATGGGCGGAATGATATACAGTCAACGGTGAACGGTATAGAGACATGATTTTTAACTATTTTGTATACCAATTGACCCAATTGACGCAAACCATATGTTTAAAATCGCAAGGAAAATAAAAGTTTTTGCTAAGACAAGAGCTTATCAAATTTATAGACAAAAGAATCGTGAATGATGATATTTGACTTATGTTTTAAAAGTAAAATAACTCAGATCCCGATCAACTCTATTCGGAACCAAGGTAGAAGTGTTAACATGAATAGGGTACCCCATACATGTTAACAACCCACATAAGGATCACTGTATTTGAATAACCTTCAATACAGACTTCAGAGATGTTTTTTGAGGATCTATGGTATGAAAAATTCAACTGATTTAGTATTGCTGTACGTTGTTTGTACGTTGACAGTTAAAAGATTTTCTGATCAGGAATGGTCGTCTTGGTGATTTGTTTGTTTGTGTCGTGGTTTGTTTTATAGGAGATCTGCTTTTGTAAATATCAATATTTGTATGTATAAGAAAAACTGTTGGTTAATCGCCGAAATAAATATTGCTCAGCGCGATCATCATCATCTAAGATGATTTGAAAAACATAGGTAGCCAACTTTAAATACAGCATATAATGAGAAGACTCCAGAATATTTATTTAAAATTCTGCAGTTTCAACTGTTGCTGTAACACCAATACATATGATGAAATTTGAAATATCCTCTACCTAATCAACTAAACAATTCGGTTTCACCGTACGACCTTAGTACTGTATTGCTGAAACGTATACAAATTAATTTGTTTTAGTCACGTGTTACTTATCAACTATTTAATTTCATATGGATTCTTGTTCTGTTACTACTCTTTCCAATCTTCTCTGACCACCTTTTCCTTAATACGTATAAAATAGCCGGAAAATATCGCATATAAATTTCCGCCAATTGTCTAAATGCAGTCCCATGGTGGGGTACGCATAAACAGTTTATGCAGTAACAGCTTATCAAATTGTATATCTCTGGGCGATTATAATTATTTACGTGATTATAACCATTTACTGAAATAGTCTATTACCATTAGCACATTTCGCTAGTTGGAAATTATCCTGCAATACTTTCAAATGGTGCTCCAACATTTTACTGTCGCATAGTTCCACGGCTCATGTTTCCGGTACTTTCATAGGTCGAATCCAATACCTGATAAAATTCGGCCGCACAATATTTCGCGTTGCTCCTGTATCTAATGTTAAATACTAGACGATAATTCTACTTCGCCTCACAGCATCGAGCTATATCATCACATCTTACCACTCTGAAAATGTGGATTAACTTGGTTATGAAACATTTGGTTGTGTGAGTCAGGTTACTCGAAGCTGACTCTTATAACTCGTTTAATGCCAGTGATGTGATCCTGAATGACATAACACGAATATGATTGGAATGGAATTTACAAGGAAAGGGGCAATGGCCTGAGAGAGAGAGAGAGAGGGAGCGGTTCTAGCGTAGTAGCGAAAAATCGGTAAAACATAGGAAGAGATGAAATCAGTAGATCCCAATAGAGTCAGATGAAAACGTAGACTTATTAATTATACCATTAACGACATCCACAATAATACGAATACGAAACCGAAGACTTACGAAAGATCTAGACAGTCTACAACACCGCAGAGATGTTGCAGAACTCTGCGTGTCCTATAGATTAGTAAATGGTATAAATGTTCTGCAAGATAAAAGGAGAAAATACCACCATTTGTTACGCCAGGACGGGTAACACGAGGAACGGTTAATGCGCACAGGTTTACGGTGAAGCTGCCGAAACCTCGAACTGATGATGCAAAGCGCGAATTTATTTATCGAACATCTAAGAAATGAAATTCGTTGGCTGGTTTTCAGTTTCCGTTGAAGTATAAAATGCACAAGTTTAAGGCAGCTATCAACCTTTACTTGAAGGAACGCACGTTGGGTGCAGGAGCTCTAACAGTTACAAGGAGCTAGGTCAGTTTAAAAGTCCGCCCTGCACCCAATTAAAACTAAACATAAAAAAAAATTTAAAAAAAAATTTGTCCATTAAGGTTATGATGTTTTTAGTATAAATCCACCTCGCAGATGTATTTCGTTTCCTTCTTTCAAGTTCCATTGTTTCTATCCTTGCAATATTTTTTGAGTTCAAGCCACAGCCAACTCTGTCGAGGTTTGCTTATTTAATCCTACTTATTGAGAATCCTGGTTAAAAAACACCCGTACCAGCTGTTCTCAAGTAACATTCTGTGACTTTTATTTTTTATACATTTCGATGCTGGTTGTAGCCTAGTGGTTAAGAGAGTTTCTCGTCACGTTACGGTCTCAATTTCGATGTACTTAAATGCGTATTTCAATTCATCGTTAGGTTTTAGTTATTTTCATCGTTAGGTTTCAGTTATTTGGTTAGCGCCGTTTACTGCCTTTAAGCCATTGATTATGATTTTTTTGTTAAAAATTTATCGATAAATTTAATATATTGTTGCGACTTTCGCGGTTTATTCACCTTTCATAAGTGGATCAAAATTAAAACGACCAGAGTTTAGTCAAACTTCACTTTATTTAATTCACTCAATAAATTGGAAAGATAACCGCTTTACATTGGTGGGTGTTATGTCACTAATCTTGTCAACACATTTGATGCGTCTTTCCCTAATACATATATTTTTTTTATATTAAGCTTTAATTGGGTGCAGGGCGGACTTTTAGACTGACCTAGCTCCTTGTAACTGTTAGAGCTTCTGCACCCAATACGCGGTCCTTCAAGTAAAGGTTGATAGCTGCCTTAAACTTGTGCATTTTATACTCCAACGGAAACTGAAAAACGGATAGCGAATTCCACTTCCTGGATGTTCGATAAATGAATTCGCGCTTTGCCCCTTCAGTTCGAGGTTTCAGCAGCTTCACCGTAAACCGATGCGCATTGACCGTTCCGTGTGTTACCCGTCCTGGCGTAACAAATAGTGGCATTTTCTCCGTTAATTCTGCAGAACATTTACCGTTTATTGTCATTGTATATCGCTTGCTTGGGCTGTGGATTTGGCTGTCGAGTCCACTTTTTCATTCCCGGGTATTCTCACGTGGCCAGGTATCTTAATCAGAAATTTCTGCTTGGAGAAGTTTAGTTTAGCTCCTCTAAAAATGTTAGAGGATCCGTGAATATAGCTTGCGATCGGGACGGATGTTCACTGGCTATTCTGACTGATCCACCAAGCGCGGCTGTTTCAAAATTATTTGAGGACCATAGATGTGTCTCGTACAAGTTAGTTGGACAGTTGTTTAAAGGAATGCTGGAGGAGGCGTATTTCATTTGAGATATTTGTATAGAGCCGCGTTTATCTACAGCCTTTCAGTTTCTCATGGGGGTGGGTTGTGTTATGGATCTGATGCCAAGTATATTTGTTTGAGTGATGTGCGTGTCCGTCAGTGCTGACCTATTATGTATTAAGCTTGCGGTTAGGCCATTGGTTAAGAAAGAATTTGAGCAAAGCAAGTTCCCAAACAGATTTAAATCCTACTCCAGCGATTAGCGAAGCTACGGGAGAATGTGAAAGGCTCCAGTAGCTATTCGTATGTCGTTTTCGCAGCATCGTAGTAAAATTTACAACTCATTTTGGTGTCTAGGGCCATTCACAGGTTTTCTATTGGGTTTTCATTGACGGTGAAGGCTTGTGTCGTGCATCTCTGTTTCTTGTAGAAATGAACCGGTTTGGTTTTGTTTGGTGAAAATCCGGTTTCCTTACACCAAAGCTCAAATTTGCTGATGGTGTGGGCAATTTCTTCTTTATGGGTTGCGAGGTATTGGTCTCTATAATATATCATTACTAGGTCGTCTCCATAAAGAACGAACCTCACCTTGGACCGCACAAATATGTGCTTGATGGAGTCTATTGCCAACAGAAACAGTGTGGCTGCTAGGTATGAACCCGTTGTTACTCCGTTTCCTGGTATAAAAATGTGTGACCGTATGTTTCCTAGTACTATAAAACAATGTTCCCTCAGATAATCATGTATGAAATGAAGTATATGTCCTGTCAAGTTCCATTTCTTAAGTTGTTGAAGTATTCTGAACTTCCAAACTCTCTCGTACGCTTTTTCGATATTGATAAAAATATACGTGATGAAATTAGAAGTAATGTTTCTGTTAAAATTTGTATCGCGTCCATACAACTTCTGTTAGTTCTGAAGCCGAACTGCTCGCTATATAGTTACATCGAGGTTACACGTTAGTCTTTTGTTTACCATTCTCTACATCACTATACTGTCGTTGTTTATAAGCGAGATTGGTTGAAACTCTGAAGCAGATCTAGCTTGTGGTTTTTTGGGGATCCGTATAACAATAACCTTTTTGGCCATTACGTAGGAAAGAAATGAGTGCTCCAAATTTTATTGAAGATCTTTAAGAGAACCTATTTGTTGATCTGAGTGAGATTATTCAACATTTTATTAGTAATTTGGTTTCGTCGAGAGCTGCTGTTAGCTCAATTATGTTAAAGGGGACGTTCAGTTCCTCCGACTCGAAGTCGCTGCTTATTTTAAAGTGGTTCTCCTGGGTGTTTTGTGAGAGATCAGCACCATTGAGTAGTTTGAGGAAAAGAGTTTTTGAAGAACTCACAAGCTATTATATTAATGATCGAGCTGAGTAATGATTAAGTGACGTTGTCATCTCGGATACTTAGAATTTGGTAAAACATGCCTTTGCATAGGTTTATTTTCTAATTGACTGCTTTGAGGTAAACTGCGTTGAAAGATGCATATTCGTTACACTATTCTAGCTTAGTATTAATGGAAGCCCTGTGGTTGGGGGCAAACATGTTTCGTAAATATTTCGAACGAAACATGAGATCCATAGAATACCACCACAGTATCCAGAGCTTGTCGTAGGAGGCGACAAAATCTGGTTGGATCGCTGGGCTGACGACCCGCATCCGTAAAAACCAATTACAGTTAAAAATGTCAACAAAACCAAAAAAATCGGATACCGCCTAAATAACAATGACCCCCCGCTGAAGTACCTGGATACGAGAATAAGGATCAGCACGTGGAACGTGCAGTCACTAAGAAAACCTGGCGCGTTGGACGGCCTTATCACATGTATGAAGGAGTATCGGCTGGAACTCGTAGCGCTCCAAGAAACTCGATGGTCTAAAAGTGGAGTCCACGTGTCCCAAGGCTATACGTTGCTACACAGTGGAGATGACCTCTGAAATCTTGGAGTTGGCTTTCTCATTGGGCCGCAGGTAAAAAAGGCTGTCTTGGACTTCCAGGCAGTCGATAATCGAATGTGTAAGCTTCGCTTGCACATTAAATTAGCCAACCTGTCAATTGTTTGTGTACATGCGCCCACTGATGTAAGCCAACCCCAAGATAAAGACTCATTTTACAATAATTTGGATAATCTGATGGACTCTATACCTGATCACGATATCAGATTGGTGATTGGTGACTTTAATGCTAGAGCTGGCAGAAATCAGACCGACTTATGTAATAATATAGGTCCGTACTCATGACACGAAACTGCGACCGAAAATGGGGAAAGAATGATGTACTTTGCGATCGCTCATGATCTCAAAGTGGCAAGTACATTCTTTCCCCTTAAAAACATCCATTTGGAAACATGGACACATCCACGTAAAACATCCCGAAGCCAAATTGACCATGTGTTGATTTCAAAAGACCGGGCTCGGGTTGTTCAAGACGTGAGATCGTATCGGTCGTCAACAAAATTCGTAGGCAGTGACCATTTTATGGTTGCTGCAAAGCTGCGATGGAAATTTTCGTACAAATCAAGGAGGACAGGAGAATATAAAACGCGATTCTCCTGTGAAGGTCTGATAAATGAAGAAACGCAACGAAAATACCAAGATCTTGTCAGCAATAGCATCTTACGATCCAATTACCAATCTGATGATGTGAACAGTGTCTGGGAAGTATTGAAAACCTCGGTTGTCGATGCCGCCCAGCACACTCTCGGTATAGTGAAAACTAAGCCCATAAATGATTGGTTTGATGAGGAGTGTCGTCTTGCTGTTGAGCAACGAAATATAGCCCACAATGAAGCGCAGACTCGGTTTACAATTGCAAGAAAAAACAAAGCAGTCCTGGCTAGGAGGACAGCTAAACGCATTTGTAGACAGAAGAAGCGCGAATGGTGGAAGGCTAAGGTCTTAACAACTCAGCAATGAGCACAATTCGCGTGGTTTCTTTAAAGGAATCACCGAATTGCACCATACCTTAAGATCTCGGTCAACTGCCATTCGGGACCAGGATGGAAACCTCTGTGTTAACGTCGATGCGGTACTCGATACATGGCGTGAACATTTTTCTGATCTTCTTAATGTTCCACATGTTTCACAAGCTGTATTTGAATACCCTCAAATACAGACCGCAGAGATGTTCATTGAGGATCCATCCTATGAGGAATTCATAATGGCCATGCAGAGATTAAAGAAAAATCGTTTACCAGGGGTTGATTGCATTAATTCAGAGCTCTTGGTATTCGGAGGGCTTACTTTGTGGAACTGTCTTTTCGACCTTATTCGATTGGTATGGCGAAATGAAGTTATGCCTGACGAATGGAAAGTGGCCGCGTTATGCCCAATATTCAAAAAGGGTGATCGCATGAAATGCGAGAATTATCGCGGTATAGCTCTCCTTTGCACAGCATATAAGTTACTGTCTTACATCATCTTGGAAAGAATTACTCCTTTGGCGGAGGAAATTGTCGGTGACTACCAAGGAGGATCCCGTCCAAATCGGTCAGTCACTGATCAAGTTTTTTCGCTACGGATGATTCTTTCCAAGTACTACGAAACATCTCGCGATGTACACCAGGTATTCCTAGATTTCAAGCAAGCCTATGACTCGATCAATCGAGAGAGGCTATGGTATGCGCTTGAATATTTAGGAATACCACAAAAATATGTACATCTGTGTAAAATGACAGTAACGCAGTCACAATGCTGTGTCAAAGTTGAGAACAGGCTATCGAGAACTTTTGCAATCAATTCCGGTGTTCGATAAGGAGATGCGCTGTCCCCGATACTTTTTAATCTCATGTTGGAATACATCCTTCGTAAAAGTGCAACACCTCAGGACATTATCTTATTCCGACAATCCAATCAACTTCTTGCGTATGCAGATGATATCTGTGTGATTGGATTAAATGGCAACGGAGTGAAAGAGATACTTGATCCACTGGAACAGTTTCCAGCTTCCGTTGGTCTCAAAATCAATGAGTCCAAAACCAAATATCTGATCTCTGGTTTTCGAGACCAAGACGCAACTGATTTCAGTCGTGGAAACCACACGTTTGAAGGAGTGATGAGATTCAAGTATCTTGGATCTCTCATTACTCACGATAATAGTGTGGGAGAGGATATCAAGGTTCGCCTTGCCGCTGGTAATCGGGCTTTGTATCCTCTACGTCCACTGCTGAAATCAAAATATCTTGCAAATACGGATAAGCTGAAGCTGTACAGAGTGTTGATCAGACCCGTTGTCATGTATGGATGTGAGAGTTGGACCTTGACGGATGAGTACGAAAGATGGCTTCTAACATTCGAGAGAAGAATCATGCGTGTGATATATGGCCCAAAACGCGACGTTGATGGTACATACCGAGTTCTATTCAATCACGAGATCAGGAATTTAATGCAAATTCCTGATATCGTGCATGAAATCAAAGGACAGCGAATACGCTGGCTCGGTCACGTTCTGCGTGCTGATCCGAAACGAATGATACAGCGATCTTTGAAGGGAGAACCGCCTTTCGGTAGGCGAAGAGGTCGCTGTCGGCGACGATGGCTCCACGGCGTAGAGAGCGATCTGGCATCTTCCAACTGCTTACAACAGTATGAAGAGCTGGCTCGTGATCGAAACTGTTGGAGCCAGATTGTTGACACGGTACGGGCCAATAATGACCTGTAAAAACCGAAAAAAAAAAAAAAATTATTGGAAGAACTCTGAGACTACTTCAGTACTCTGGCCACATCCAGGACTAGAAGGGACTGGTTCTACGTGCCTCATATAGTTTCAACCTCACCATACATTTCTATCATTTTCTCCTGATATGTTATGATCTAAAATGCTATATCCTCAAGTTATGTAAAGAAACCATGCTTAAATGCATAATTTTCCAATGATCAGCAATAAACATAAACTTACATAAAAAAAACTAAACATAAATACGTGCAAGCATAAAAAAAATTAAATTTATATTTTACACAAAAATAATTATCATCGCAATTTATTTATTTTTTATTTTTTTATTTTGTTTTGTCTTACAATATTTAGTCTTAACTCATGAGATGAGGTAAGGAAGATTTTTGTGTTAATTTTTATTTCATTTTTATAGAATCACACACGCAATTTTTAACTACAAAATAAAAGTTTTAAAAATATTTAACTACATACATACAGAGTGTACAGACTGTATATTTGTACGAGTACGACCATAAAAAGTCTTCAGTTTTTCTTATGTCTGTTCGTACTGAATGTAATTTCTTGTGTTATACAAATGATACCAGAGTTTAAATTAATAAGATGAATTTAGTTAAAACAAAAACTTTAAGTACAAATTTTAAAAATCACACGATCAATTGATAAATCAGCAGTTTAAATGTTGCATTCAAGACTATTTTACACGACACTAATTTAAATTGTGTGCATACGTTCGAAGGTGCATATAGGATAAATATATTGAAGATTATCTATTGGGAATTTTGCAGAATGAGTTTGGTTCATGTTATTTATCAAAACATAATTTTTATTTGTAAAGGTGGTTTTGTATAATGACATGATATAAAAACAAGCAGTTTACGTTAATAAATTACTTATATACGATTATAGAAGGTCATGTTAGAAGATAGGTATACCTGGATAGCAAGGAAGAATCTATACGATATTTGGAGCGATTAGAAAAGTTTAGAAAAGTTATTAGAAAAGTTTGGGCAAATCGGCGGACTAACGACTCAAATCCTCCAGTGTTAAAAATGTCAGAAGATTAAACACTTGGAACTTAAAAAACCTTGAGCGTATAATGATGTTGTAAATGAAATAGTGTCGGCTGCAACTCGTGGTTATCCAAGAAATTTGATGGCCTAAATGTGGAAACAATGTGTCTCATAGCTTAACATCCTAGACAATGATCTTAAAAATCTTTGAGTATATTTAACAATGGACCACAGGTTAAAGAGGCAGTGTTGAAAGAGTCAATGATCGAATTTCTAAACTACGCATACACGTGAGACTAGCCAACCTGTCAATTGTATGTACACATGTGCCCTCTGATGTAAGCCAACCCCACAGGATAAATACTCATTTTACAACCATTTTTATGTCTAAGCACGAAGTCAGATTGGTTACTTATTCAAACCGACTTATGGACTAATAGAGGTCCATAATCCTGTAAAGAACCTGCGACCGAAAAAGAGAAAGAGTGATGTACTTTACGGTCGCTCGCGATCTTACTTTAAGAAAGTAACTTAACTTAAATTCTTTACTCACTTGGCAACATGTGGTATTGGACTTGGAAAATACTCAAATATTCACTTGGCAACATGTTAACTTCAAAAGCTTAGGGTAGGTTTGTCCAAGACAAACGATCGTATCGGTGTTCAACAAAAAAAAAACTCGAAGACACACTGAAAGAAATAACTATGCATAACTAACATAAAATATGCATACACCCTATCGTTTTGGAGCCTAGTAGAAATTGACGCAAAATATGAATTCGTTTGCATATTATAAGTAAATAAAAAATTTCAGAAATCAAGCATCCCTTTCTTATATTAACTAGAATTTACTTTAAAATTTAAGTAAATTTTTTCTTGATTGAAGAAAATCTTTGCATGAAAGTAGAAATCAATCATGCATTATTATGAATGAAATAAGCAAAAAGTGCATGAAATTTGCAAGTAAATAAGATTGAATTCATGCTATTTGTAGATGTATAAATAAGTAAATTGGAATTAAATCACGTAATTAATACATAAAAATTATGTTCTTTATACTGAAATCACCTTATAAATTTTCTAAACATATGCCAAACTTACTTAAATTTGTATAGCATTATTTGCATGATTTAAGTAATAATTTCCCAAATATTAAAATAAAAACATAAATTTTGTTAATTTTAATTAGAATTCAATCTTTATTTAAACATTTACCATACATATATATTAAATTTATTTAATACAAACACACATGAACATTAACAATGATTTTTAGGCTTTAAATTGATTTAAGACCTAAAACTCATCTACGGCACAAGAAGCACATCTATTGACCTAAAAGTTTGGACCCTCTGCAAACTTACCCAGTTCCTCAAAAGCATGAAGCTGTACCTGAAGATCTAGTTGAATGTGCGTTATAGCCCTTTGCAATACCTCTTTGCTTGTTACAAATAGATTAGCAGGAAAGATCAATGCCTCCTGCACTTCTTTAGTTGAAAAACGTAAAATTATATTTCATCTCATGAATTCTAAGCTCCTGTAAAGATGATACGTGACACTTAATAGACTTATGAAGCTACACTATTGTGTAGCTTCATAAGACTATTAAGTCTATTAATAGACTTATGAAGCTACAGTATTGAGATCCAATATTGCGATGAGCCCTTTTACATTCTGTTTTTCATGCTAATTAAGATGAACGAGTAACAAGAGAAGTTTTGATCAATTTTTAAAGTGCTTAACGTCATCTGCGGTTTCGTTTCATTTCACAAATTCAATTTCTTCTTCTGAAATATTGTAAATAAACGCATAAATGATATAACATAATAATATATATAAAACAAATAAAAACGGCATACAAGTCCAAAATATTTTAATCGATTGATAGCAGTATACAGTTTAGTTTGTTTTATTTAATAAAGGTATTGCTTGATTTAGTTTATCAAATAAGATCAATAATTGAATAGTAATAATCAAACAATGTATAAAACAACTGTGTATTCTATTTGTGGAAGAAAGGAATACATAAAATGTATTATATATTTGATTAAAGTAGTCTTAAAATTGATTACTATACTTTAATCTTAGTTCTGAATTTGTTTCACAATCGATAAAAAATATTCTATATATGGTAAATACCAAATGTGTTCCTCACCTTGTTCATGTTTGCATTTTTATTATTATATCTTCAATTTCAATGATTTAACTCCTTAGATCTTCTATTATATTCTCCTTGTTACAGGTGAGATGAAAACGGCTGAATTTTCAAAGAACAGAAGAACCTATATTGAAATATAAACTTTAAATATATATTAACTTTCCAATAATTTGTTATTTTTTTTATATACAAAAAATAATAAAAAATTATTATTGGCAAAACTTAATATATTTACAAACCTGATTTTCTGACGATAACCATTTTTTCCATACCACTTTTTCCAGAAGTAATTTCATTAATAGAAAAGTATGACCGTTCACCAAAAAGTTTATTACACAGATTATAAATATAAATAATATTCTTCACTTTAACTACAATTACTGACAACTAATATTCTTCATTAAAACACTTGATAAAGAAGGTTCCTATGTTTGTACAATGAACGTCGATTAAAACTGACGCTATTATTTCACTTGTTCTTACGATTGCGTGTATTTAACAGTAAAACTAACTTCGTATTATATCTAAGACAATTATGCATGAGTTAAGCAAAATTTGTGAATAATGCAATTTAATCTTGAATTTAGCAGGTTCTTCATTTAATAAGAATTATTTACTTATTTCCAACTTACACAAAAATATTGTTTTCAAAATATAATAATCAACAAAGTAGCCAAATACTCATAAAAATATTCGATTCAAATGAGTAAATTTTTCTTGATTTATGTAAATTTACCTTTTCTTGAATGATGATAAAATTTACTTATTTTATATAGTAACTGCATAAATCAATTCTACTTTGCTTAAATTAAGCAAACCATGATATAATTTTGATTTACTAGAACTAAGAAAATCGTTTACTTGTTTAATGTAAATTATTTTTTTCCGTGCAGTGACCATTATCTGTCATTACAAAGCTAAGATAGAAGTTTTCCTATACAGATCAGGAAGGACAGGCAAATATACAAGGCAATTCTCCTGTAAAGGTCTGATAAATGAAGAAACGAAAATATCAAGATCTTGTCAGCAATAGCATTTTGAGATCTGATTACCAATTAGAAGAACTGAACAGTGTCTGGGAAGTATTGAAAACCTCGGTTGTCGATTCTCCCCAGTATACATTCTGTATAGTAAACTACGCCCAAAAATGATTAGTTTGATGAGAAGTGTCATATTACGGAATATATCACATAATGAAAGTGTAAACTCGGTTTACAATCCCTAAAGGAAAAAAATAAGGTAGAATGGTAGGTAAACGAATTTGTGGAATGGCAAATGGTGGTCTTAAGAATATACAACTTAGATCTGAAATATATGCAACAACGATCGCAAATCGGTACTGTCTTTGCGAACTGTCATATATCATTGTTTTTTTTCGATTGACCAGTTGCTTACTTGAAATATAAGAATATCTTGAATACATTCCAAGATGTTTAATAGTATATGAAAAAAATCATCCGTAGCCAAAAAAAATTTCATCAACTACTGATCAATTTGAACGGAAACCTCCTTGGTAAAAAATTTACAGTCACAATAAGGGAAATCCTTACCAAGCCATAGTTACTTGTATGTACCTTAGTTATTATTATTATTATTAAAGTTGGCTGGAACCCTTTAAGTTTCCGCATTAAATGCCACAATGGTGCAAACTTAGGATTTCATCAAAGCGCGTCTGACACTCTGCAACCATAATAAACTGCAGTTTGAACCAGGGCAGAGAAGACAGTAGATTGACAGGAATATTTCTGGAATTGAACACAAAGATCTTATGCGATCGAAAGCCGGACAACTGTTGATGAAGTTAAGCTATCATCAACATTTTTAACCAAACAGTCTGTAATTTCGTTAACTTAATGGCACAATGGGAAGGAACCCACATGACCGTTACCTTGAAGGAAGTTCAGAAATTTCTTACAATCCCCTACCAGTTACGAGCTGGTTAGAAGATTGTTCAAGAAGTTAAGTACAGTTTACTATCCGTACAAACTATAATCTCTTTGACTTCGGACACGAGACTAAAAGCTTAAATCACGTAATGAGTAAGCGCAACTAATTCCGCTTGATGAATAGTACAGTAGGTCACAGACTGCCTGAGAGTCTCAGATCTTGCGATGGACGTAGTAACAAAGTCAACACTTTGTTCAGAGAGGGAATTCATCATCCCAGTTCAGAGACAGAGCCATCGATAGCCACATATCCCTAGCTGGATAAAACACCTAAATGATCTGTGGAAATAATAAACAGACAGATGTTATGTATGCATAACCTTGTCGATTTCTGACATAGCTCGTATGAACTCATTTAGAATTGACATATGGCCTGAAGTAGTGCCGAAACCCTTCCTCGCCCCAGAGTACATCAGATACTCGAATGCAGTTCAAAGGTAAGCAATACCGCGATAATTTTTCGCATTTAAAGCAATCACCCTTTTTGAAGCATAACGCTACCACTTTTCATCCTTGGGACATAGCATCAACTTAAGGTGAACGATTTTGCTTTAATCACTACATAGCCTTAGTGAATTTCTCATAAGATGGATCCTCAATATGAACATCTCTGTGGTGTGAAATTTGACGGTGTCAATTACACCTTGTGACACATATGGAACATTAAGAAGGTCTGGTCGCTTTCGTTAGCAGAGTAAGTATGGATTTCTTGCTATGACATTCGGGTGTCTCGAATTCGATTCCCAGTGGTGACCTAAAAATCACGATTGAGTCTTTTTAGATTAAACCGTGAGCTTATTGTGGCATAGAATTGTGTAATACTTTCCACCTTCTATAGTCTTTGGCAGGCCCAAAGTGTTTTCATAATATTTTGAACCTTAAGTATTTGTTGCTTCCAATTAACTTTTTTGTATCAGATTACGCCTAAATCTTTGAATTTATTGGAAAACATTTACAATCACACCATCAACCGAGCGTGTTTTTTCCACCATCGTAAAGATCGCCTCGTCTTTATAGATATACCATTTCCATATCAGTCTGAGTGCATCCTGCAACAGTTCTGAGATTACTGTGTTATATGTTTCCCTAACGATTACAGCCAGATCATCCCCGTAGCCTAGAACATCAAATCATCGGCTATTCAGCAAAGTAAATAGTGCATCAACAACTAATAACAACAATAGTTGCGGTAGTAAAGGGTGGGACAAAAGTCCCGCTACCATTTTGATTGCCTATAAAATTTATTTTGATTGTTTATTTGGTCTTTACATTTTTTTTCGTTATGATTGGAAAATTATATCGGCTAAATGGTGACAGCGATTCACTATGCAAATTTCAGCTCTTTTTAAGGCATTTTTCATGACATCCTGCAACATCTCACGCTGAACTTCTTCAATTTCGTGGCGAATATCGTCTTTAAGATGTTGAATCGTTTGGGGCTTATTCACATAAACTTTTAATTTTAAAAAACCCCATAAGAAAAAGTCTGGTGCTGTTAAATCCGAAGATCTGGCTGACGCGGAAATAGTCTTCGTGGAAAAACCTCATTCAATAATCGAATTGTTGAACGGGCTGTGGCTCCATCTTGCTGAAACCAAATGCCCTCTAGTCCTTGCTCTCCTGTTTCTTCAATGATGTTTCCAGCATGAATACCATAACATACAATGGTTTTAAGTGGATGCAAGGATGTTTGATGAACAAATTGAGGATTCTGTGTAACCCAAAACCGACTGCTCTGTTTATGGACGTTACCACTGAGATGAAAATGGGCTTCATCGCTCATTATCAATTTAGACGTAAAATCTTCAATTTCACCAGACAACCTTAGGATTGTATTACTTACTCAACTCGTTGATCTGGATCACTCGGTAGCAATTTTTGGACTAATTGAATTTTGTACGGGAACATTTTCAAATCAGTTTTCAAAATTCGCCTTAAACTGCATGCAGAAATGTGTAACTAGGAACCACGTCTCCGAATTGATGTTTCTGTCTGGAGACTCTGCAACACTATCGCGCAACAGAGCTTCATTTTCAGCGTTCCGAGACGTCCGTTGTCTTCTAGAACGAGGTCTGTCTACTTGTCTTCTATCGTACCGTACTGTCAAAAAATCGCATGTAAACGATTAATTGTGGTTTTGTCAGGCATTGTACGATTAGGATACTTTTGACGCAACTTCCGCTGAGTGGGAATAATTAAACGATTCTTTTCAATATATATTGTAACTATTTTTGCTCGTTCTTGTGGCGTATATTTATTCATTATGAAATAGGGCGTCTACACAACACAATGGTGAAAGTGGAACTGAGCTAAACGTCACATGACCAAAATGGCGCGCAATTAAAATAGTAGCGGTACTTTTGCTCCACTCTGTACTTCTCGTTCTGGACAACTCTTTACTCTGTTTAATAGACGAATTGTAATAATAAGCTTGCTACCGTAAATCCTTTCAATTTAACAGAACCTTTTCCAGCGTCTTAAGATTGGTCAACATTATTTTGGCTGGGTGTCAGGTTATCCTCTTTCTTTTGGTTTATAGGTCACGTTAACTTGCCTCCACAGTTTTAGAATGTAGTTAAAGGTATAGTTTGCTCTAATAATTTGGAGTACACTAAAAAGAATATCCTCAATATCATTCTGGAGAAGGCCTGGGAAAATGCCATCAAGAGATTTGAATAGTTTGAATGAGCCATTAGCTAGCATCTTACCTTACTTCTATTTAATCCTACCTGACGTATTTTAAATCCTACTGGGAGGTGTCCATTTCAGCTGATTCATCATAAGAGTCGTCATTAGGCTTAGCTACTATTGGATCCGGAAAGAATTCTAGAGTATGAATCGAAAGGGTATTGCGTAGATTATTTCACAAAAATTCTTCCAGCCTCTGGGAGGCTCTATATCTGCCCTACCACCGGTAGAGAGTATATCTACCCCGTGTAGTATATTGTATATATAGGTCCCAATCTGTTTTTTGGTCAGTTTTAGATTTCTGAGTTCTTGCTGTTGGATGGCCCGGAATCTAAGGCATGGTCAACCATGTATATCAGGTCGACTCTAGGATCTAACAACTAATCGAATTTATATAAATGGGCTTACTTTCCCTGTTGATGATGTCAACATAATTTACAAACAAGTTTTTAAGTATAACTCATCTTGTGGTTTATATCGCTACTGCCCTACACTGTACATGTTGTTCGTTTAAATCGCATCCAATAAGTTCACTCCCTAGTTGGACTAGACTTATAGAAGAATGGGAAATACTATATCCTATTAGCTCGCATTTTACTTTACTTCTTTTATCCTTCCTGACAGCTTTTTGAACCTACTGAGAGGTGTTCATTTTACCTGAATCATCGAGTCATCATGAGGTTAAGTTACTGCTGAATCCGAAAAGAGTTCTGGAATCTGAATCAAAAGTGTATTTTATAGATTTCTTCACAAAAACTCTCCCAGGTTGCTCTCTTGGACCTCCTCAATTCACGGTTGTACTTCGTCAAGGCGGTTTCAAAATTCAATTCGTTTTTTTACATAGTTTCACTAAATCTTGATTCGACCATGGGACCTCTTTGGTGATGTCCTGGTACAAGCCAACTGTTCTCATAAGCTCAGTGTATAGTGATAGGCAGCTATACGTTGTTTTGAATGCTAGTCTTGCTGAAGACTCTATCTTTTTTGCAGTATAGGGCATATCTACATCGTGTAGCACCTTGTACGGGTCCCAATCTGTTTTGCTCAGTTTTGATTTCTGAATTCTTCCTGTTAGATGGCCTCGGAGTCTATGTCGTCTTCAACCTCGTATAAGATTAACTCTAGGACGTAACACCTAACTGATTTATATAAGTAGGCTTACTTCTACTAATTTACAAACAAGTTTTCAAGAAGGTACTCACCTCGGTGGTTTATATCGCAATACTGCTCCACACTGTAAGTTGTTGTTTTAGTTAGGAAAATCGTTAGCACTCGCTATGATCACTGATCGTAAACTAATAAAGTTAATCAATGCAAACTGCGCATATACATATAATAGTTTATAAATTATTCATTAAATATATTTTTGATTAATATTCACCCATGACAGTGTTCTGTTTACATGTACACTTGATCTTATTTAATAACTCAATTGTGGCCTACTCGTAGTCGATCTCATATAGGATTTACGGCATAGACGTGATAACGTGCTTGAATGTATATGTGAACGATAAGATTGGAATGTATAGTTAAAAATTAATCAAGAATTGTGACCTATATATGTCAGTCCCATCTATATTTAATATTGGCTCGACGTCTGACTAAATAGTGTGCAAATAGTTGGAATCTAAAAACTAGTAGTTTATAAATCATTTTCAAACCACACAATGTCACTAACTAGTATATATACGACTGTAACTTATTTTATACTGCACTATCCGATTACTGTTTGTTTATTTTCAATTAAGTTCAATAACAAATACGAGTACATACATTATCATTCAGTCAGTTTATTTATTTCGCATATGATGCACATTCGAACATGTCGCACATTAAAATTGTTCTCGTTCTTCTAAGTGTAGTGCTGTGCACATCGTATTCACATTCGTATCGAATACTATGTGCATTCACCACGTCGAGTCAATCCCATTTCATTGTTGTCGATGGTTTGATGAGAGGATTAGCTGCCCGTGGACATAATGTCACGGTTGCCAGTCCATTTCCACCTGGCCGAGAAATTCAAAACTATCGTCATATCAAAACTGAAAAAAAAGTTATGCATGAAGGTGAGTCAAATGAATTAATTTCACTCTTATTTTACATTAATTTATATCATTATACAGATATCATTAGTAAATTTATCGAAAAACCAGGCGATACCATCAACACGTTGAAAACGCTTCCGTTTTTTTTACTGGCGTCGATTCAGGAGGCAAAAGACATGTTGAATTTGCCCGCTATACAGGAAATGATGCGTAACGAACAGTTCGATTTGATAATTATGGAGGGCTTCCATGCTGATTTTTTGTACGGCCTCGGGGCTCATTTCAAGTGTCCTATAATCGAATTTTCGACGATAAGGACGATCAGTTATATGATCGAAAAGGTTGGAAATCCGATCGGTGTGTCCTATTTCCCTAATTTTTACGGTTCATATAAAACGCCTATGAATTTCAAGGATCGTGTTTTCAGTTTTATAAACTATTTGGTTGATCGTCTTCTGTTTTATTTTTATCGGAGATGTCACGAGAAAGCTTACAAGTAAGACTAATAGCACGTAAAACTAGTATAAGCTTAGTACGAACATTTTATATAATTACAGTGAATATTTTCCACAACCAAAGTACCCGACCTATGATGTAATATCAAGAAATATCTCCGCTGTATTTATCGCCGACCATTTCAGTGAAAATTCTGTGCTCCCACTACTACCGCAAATAGTACAAGTCGGTGGAATACATTTAAACGACAACAAAAATCCATTACCAAATGATCTACAACACTGGATGGATGAATCTACGAACGGGGTTATACTATTTAGTCTCGGTTCAAATTTAAAATGTGCCAACATTAAACCACAACTGTTAAAAAACATAATCGACGTGTTCAAACGGTTAAAAGAAAATGTTTTATGGAAATGTGAAAGTCAAAATATAATCGGTGTACCAAAAAATGTCCGCCTCATGAACTGGATACCACAAACGGATGTTTTACAACACACAAATATAAAATTGTTTGTAACACATGGCGGATATGGAAGTCTTACCGAGGCTCGCTACTATGGTGTACCACTTGTTATGATTCCATTTTTCGGCGATCAAATGAGCAACGTATTCCGAGTTGAAAATGAAGAGTTGGGAATTGTTGTGCCATATAGTGATTTAAGTGCCGATCTATTGTATCGATCGATTCGTGAAGTGATCGATAATTCGAAATATAGTCGCATGGCAAAATATCGATCGCAATTGTATCGCGATCGACCACTATCCGCCTTGGATAATGGTATTTTCTGGGTTGAATATATAATTCGACATGGCGGGGCGAAGCATATGGTATCGAATGCAGTTCATTTAAATTTTTTTCAACTGCACTCGCTCGACGTGATCGCATTTCTTGTATCTATTCTCGTTGTTGTTGTGTTTGTAAGTTGTAAATTATTTAAGTGTTTGGTTTATAGATTGTGCGATCAAATGAATAAAATGAAAAGAGAATAAATACTTCGATACGACTAGAGACATCTATGAGTTTTATTCTTAACTTTAAATGTGTTTCCTCCCCTAAATGTCATTTATTCAAATCGATGTTATTATAAGTAAGTTAAAGATCACATTTTTTTTGTTTAGTTTCTTTATTGGTCCAAATGATAGCCATTTGGCATATGAAGACTTTAGCATCCATAAAATTATATTCATTTACATCCTCATGCAAAAAACCTCTTTTTTCAATCATATCGGCTCTTGCATTACCTTTAATCTGTAGATGTGTACGCATCCATTCAAGAACAATTTCACTCCCATAAGATCGAAGGTTTTCAAACCACTTATTCACATTAACAATATCCTGAGTACCCCCTCACTTATTAATTCTAATCCAGTCAGAGACTTGGATAGCAAAATAACCCTCCTTCTCCCTTCATTCACTATCTACTTGATTCCTTCCATAATCCTAGTCAATTCGGCATTCATTATGCTGAATCTTAACGTTTTCCCTTTTTTTAGTGCTGGAACGTAAATTTCAACAGTCACACGATCACTCACGATCATCATTTTGTCGCATATGTTCAAATTCTCCAAAATAAAGCGGATTCTTTGTTTCAGTTCTTCTAAAGTCTGTTTCTACCCGCAATCTGGTTATCATTTCTTTCACTATTGCGAAATTTTTTATAATTTAGAGGTGAATCACCCATTTCAGACCACAGATTGTGCATTATAGAGTAGAATTTATGGCCCGCAATACTACTCCAGCACATGCATTCTCAACTTTCATTATAACGAGCTAAACCCAATTTCTATTGAACCATCACCATACACACTCATGCGATAGGCAGTTTTTGAGGACACTCTCGCCTTCCGTAATATATTAGTTACACCAGGAGGAGCTCTCCATTTCGGTTTACTCACCCTTTTGATAACATTCAGTCTACTCTTACAATTATTAGTTTGTTTCTCCATGTGTGCTTTAAAACTTAAACATTGATTCAGATCCCCAATTACCTATGGTATTCAATACCTGTCAAAATCAGCTTTAACATTTTGTTTTGATTGTGCAAATCCAACCGATTTCTACGATGGAAAATTTATCAAATTTGCAAAAAAACAGCATTTGCTGGAAGTTTTGTTGTGTCACTTTTTCGCAAACAAAACTGCAGCTGAAAGTCATCGTTTGCTCGTGGATTTGTATGGTGAGCATGCTCTTGTAAAAACACAGTGCTATGAGTGGTTTAGTCGCTTCAAAAGTGATAAATTTAACATCAAGGACAAAGAGCGTCCTGGTCTGCCAAAAAAATTTGAGGATGAACAATAATAGTCATTACTCGACCAAGATTCGTGTCAAACGCAAGAAGAACTTGCAGAATCATTGAGAGTTGATCAAGCAACAATCCAGACGTTTGAAAGCCTTGGGATTCACTCAAAAGATGGGAAATTGGGTGCCGTACGAGTTGAAGCCAAGAAACGTGGAAAGACGATTTTGCATGTCCGAAATGCTGCTCGAGCACCACAAAAAGGAGTGGTTTTTGCATCGTATTGTCACTGGCGATGAAAATTGGATCCATTACGATAATACCAAGCGAATATTCACAGGCCAAGTCCATACTAAACATTTGGTGGGACCAGCTAGGTATGATCCACTCCGATTGAAGCAGAAAATGCAGGCAGATCTGCCAACGTAAGCGACCAGACACGAGTCAATCATTTTCCACCACGATTACGCTCGGCCACATATTACGGCGCCGGTCAAAAATTAATTGGAGAATAACGAATGGGAAATTCTGCCTCACCCACCTTATAGCCCAGACCTTGCTTCTTCCGACTAACACCATCAGAAATATGCTTCACTTCAGTTCCCGGTATCGAAAATTGGCTCGATTCGTTTTTGGCTGCCAAACCGGTGCAGTTTTTCTGGGATAGAATAAATTGCCAGAAAGATGGGAAAAAGTCGTTGGTAGCGATGAGCAATACTTTGAATAAAAAATCTTGTAACAATCTTTCACAACAAAGGCTCAAATTTCATGAAAAAATTTCGGTTATTTATGCATACACCTATAATATTTTGTAATAACAGCCATTTTTTGTGGCTTTTACTATGGCCATTGTTGGTCCGTACCGTATCGACAATCTGACTCCATCGGTTTCGATCACAAGCCAACCCTCCGCTGTGCAAAGGAGAGCTACACCGCGATAATTCTCGCACTTCAAGCGATCACCCTTCTTGAGTATTGGGCATAACACGGCCACTTTCCATTCTTCAGGCATAACTTCATTTCACCACACCAATCGAACAACAAGATCTTGATATTTTCGTTGAGTTTCTTATCAGACCTTTACAGGAGAATCGCGTTGTTTATTTGCCTGTCCTCCGTGACGTACGAAAATAACCATCGTAACTTTCCATTGACCAGAAAACGGTCACTATGTCTACGAATTTTGTTACCAACCGATAACATCTCACATTGGTTGGCTTACATCAGTAAGGTCCAATAAGAAATCCAATTCCACGATTTCCGAGGTCATCTCGACTATGTCGCAATGCATAGCCTTGGATGCGAAGCTGCATTATCCAAAAATAAAATAAAATTGCTCTCATATCTGATGATCGGTTGACGTGATTTGCCAAATTACGTATCAGTTAGGCGATGATCCATCTGCGTTGGTGCAAAGTAGTCGTTCTTTGCTAATGTTTCTTTCTGGCTTTGTAGATTCATGACGAAAAGCTTAAGTATTTACCGGAAGCAAACACCAAATTTATAACGCCAGTTTCATCGGCATTATAAATTTGATTTTTTTTTTTGCAATGCACCAGTGCCTGTTTGTTGATAGGTAGCTGCTCACATACTAACTAGCTCAAAGGGTTAGGTTTTTTTTATTCCCTAATCAAATGTTCATTATCCAATATAGCTGCGAGTTCTTAGTGCAACCAAAGCTGAGTGCCATATTGTCATATCGGCTTTAGAACCTGATTGTAGCCAGTACAATTGTCTATATTTAAGATCAACTTCTTTTTTTCTCTTCTTCACTTTGTTTCTTTTCTTTTATGCTTAACATCCAGTGTCACACCAAAGTATCTAGCAGAGTATTTAGCACTGGCGAATATCATAAGTTGCACATTGAAGTTTAATCACCGCCTCTTCCACAGTTTGCCCTGTTGCTAATATAACGGTGTCGTCAGCAAACGTTGCTATTCTTATGTGGTCGGACTGTGTTATATCACTTGTATATAGTAGCTTTATGACTGGGTCCAGACCTCTCTCAGTTCAGAATACTGATCTTGTTGTCTAACTCTAGAAAACCTTTCAGATAAATATATTCTCAAAAGATCAACATATGGTCCCGGAAGCATACCATTTAGTTTATGTATTAAACCTTATCCAAAGCTGCTACCACATCTAGAAATAAGGTCCAACAAATTTTTTTATCCGAAATATCGGACGGTACGATTTAGCTTCATTGGGCGGTTTTCCTGGGTTATATTACATAATAGCTTCCGCAACTTTCCAGTCAGAAGGAACATGCCGTAATCTAATAACAGCATTAAGCAAGTGAATTAGTTTAGCGATAGCTTTCTTTGGTAGTTGTTTTAGAATTTCTCCTGCTAAAAGGTCTTATCCAGGAGCCTTTGCTGTCTTCAGATTGAATTGTATTTCCCGATTCGGTTTCATTCGGCTTGAATATATCAGCCAGATGATTAGCAAATTCTTAAGCTTTTGATTTGTTATCCATAGCCCACGAGCCATCACTTCGCTTAATAGGAGGTGTTTGCGTAATTGGGGTTGTTATACTTTTTGTTGCCTTCCATAGTGAGTAGTTCGTATCTTCATCAACGGTCAATTTTCCAAGGCTTCTGAATTTCTCGCTTAAGCTGTTGTGATTTGTTATTTAGAATCGTCTTGTCAGATGAACTCTCGTTTCTTGCCATTTTCTCCTAGCTTTCCTTCTTTCTAAGACAAGATTCCGAATTTCTGCTTGAAATAAGAGATTTGAAATAAGATATAAATCTTACATCATGTTTTAAATGGTGCAATTTCCTCCAATTTAGAGCACTTACTGATTTTTGGTAGATCTGTGTTTTATTCTTCATTTTATAGTTTAAGCAAAATAATACCGAAGTCCATTAAATCGAGGTTTCACTGTAAATGTTTTTGATATATCGTGGCTAGAGACATCTATTCATTTTATTCTGAACTAATGTTTGCCCCTAAATGTCACTTATTGAAGACGATGACATAATTAGAAAGTTAAAGATCACACATTTTAAATAAAATAAGATTAGAAATTTTGTAGTTGTCGTCATCATAATGTACTTTGGACGATTGCGTATAAGCATCGGTGGTTCAGTGGTAGAATGCTCGCCTGCCACGCGGGCGGCCCGGGTTCGATTCCCGGCCGATGCAACTATTTTTTGCAAATAGCATTATATATATATTTACATAATTTTTGTACTTTGGGAAGTTCAAACCACGATAAAATTTAATCATGTATAAGAGCATTAATATCACAAGAAATATAATAACATCAACAATATTTATATAATTTCATCGCAGAATAACAAAAATATATAATTCTTTATACCATGTTATTGTTCACGGGTCCCTAAGGAAATTAGAGTTAATAAAAGAAACAAAAAAAAATTAACATCACAATGTACCATGTGTGTGTTTGTGTGTAGATAACATATATATGTTTCACAATTTATCCCATCTTATGTAGTTTGGTGGCAAATCTTATATACGTACTTTCATTTCTTTGGTTTGGTATTTTTTTTCATCTGCGCGATATATTTTGTTTCTAAATTATTTACTTAATTTTACCGTTTTCGTTTGGAATTTCTTTTGGGAAATTTAGGTGTGCCGGTTGTATGTGTATGTAATGTATGTATATATGGATCAAGAAATGAGATGAAAAATAAAATTCTGGTTTTATAGCGCGTGCCGAATCACCGATGTTGACATTGTATATATTTATGTACATTTATACAGGAAAACAATTACGATGTATACGAGCCACACAGAACGAACAATCTGCCGGTCATTAAATTATATATAGTCCAAATCGACTTTTTATTATATAATTTATTACCATTTTATTTCCAAATTAAATAATAAATTAAACGAAAATTATATATTAAAGTTCCTTGTATATACATATATATGGTATACACCAACAAGTGTATGTACACACCACTATCTACTTTGTTTGAATGTTGATGGATAAAACGAAGAAAAAAAATGTAAAATCTTCACATCTTAAGATAATGGACTTGATATGCAAAACAAGTCAACAGATTGTTTTAATTAAACAGCATAAACCAAAAAACATCTTCGAGAAAATTATTAAGAGATGAAGCTAAAGTTTAAGATTTAATGAAATAGATATTAGGTTTTCGTTGGTTATATGAAAATACAACGTGCATTATAAATTTACAAAATAGAAATTAAGACTGTAATCTATTTTTGGACCAAGCGAGTACACTAATCTACATTGGAAAACGATTTATCAAAACTATATGTAATGTTGGTTCAGTAAAATATCCTACGCAAAAATATTATTAGAAGGATGGCTGACGGTTAAGAATAGACCTATACAAAAATCGAACAAGCGTTGTTAAATCTAGGAAACGCCAGTCGACCATTGTTTGTTAAATTAAGCAAAAAGTCACCTCATTCTCAAAAAATCTCCACCAATTTACTCCGAATCATAACGTAACATAACCAAGCGCACTTTTACTCACGCAAAGTATCAGAAATTCGCAATAAATGTCAGACCTCTTGATAGGTTTGAATTCGATTTCAAAAGTGGGCGTAGAGCATATAAAGCTCGACTGACAGTGGCCAAACAAATCTTGATATCCACTCTACACTATTATGATGAGTAATTAGAGATCTAAGATACTTAAAATTCATTATTCCTTCAAACGCTTATCACTAATGACATCCATTGTAGCTTGGAGGCTAAAATCCTCTAAATTAATCCAATCAAGTCCAGTTGAAACGTTTTTCCTTGAATGAATTCGTCATAGGATGGATCCTTAATTAACATATCGGTGGTCTGTATTTGAGCGTATCCATGTTTTCGATCCTGGTTTCAAAATGACAGTTAAAATTTTAAGGTATTATCAATGCCGGTGACTCCAATAACGAAACACAATTCGTGCTTATTGTTGAGTTGTTATACTCTTAAGACCTTATCCTTCCACGATAACTTTGATAACTTAGGTTATAAAAAAGTTATCAAAGTTATCGTGGAAGGATAAGGTCATTGATAACTGAGGTTTTCAATACTTACCAGACAGTGTTCACTTCTTAAGATTGGCAATGAGATAACAAAATCCTATTACTGACAAGATCGTGATATTTTTATTTCGTTTCTTCATTTATCACACCTTCACAGAATAATCGCATTATGTATTTACCTGTTCTTCCTGATTTATACGAAAACTTCCATCGTAGATCTTTAACCAACGAATTTGATGGTAATGGTTATTGCTAACGAATTAGGATCTCACGCGTTTAACAAACTGAACACGTGCTTTTGACAGCAACGCTGCATCGCCTACAGTTAATTTTACTTCGGGATGTTTGGTGTTCGTGTGACCATTTCCCAAGCGAGTTTTTTTATGAAGAAAGAATGTACTTGCCACTTTGAGATCATCATCGGTCGCAAAGTACATCATTCATTCACGCAAGTTAAACGTACATATCGAATCATCGATGGCTTTCAGTCCATCACAACCGATTTCCGAGGTCATTGTGTAGCAATATTCGTTGCACGAGTTCCAGTCTCTTTTATACACGTGGTAAGACTGTCAAACTCCCTTAATTTTCTAAATGACACCACGTGGTGATCCTAAAGGTCGTGGCGATCCTAGTTTTTTTTGTTTCGTTCACATTTTTACCAGGCTTAATGTTTACGGATGCGGATTGGCAGTTCCCATAATTCGTGCAGAATATTTCCGAAAAATGCAGGCCCATATCCACATTGGTTTAGACATACTGTAAGTATCCTTAAATAAAATTTTAACTGTCCACATGCTTAAAGCAGAGCCGATTGAATAAAACAAATAAAAGAAAAATCTTCTAACTCCTCTGAAAATCAGTTATATATGTTGGAATCATAACATTGCACTCTTGCTTATTAACAAGTTACTCACACCTTCAAACTTCAACTTCAGTGGCAATCAACCTTAGAGAAAAAGATAAGAATTTTAACATTATTTTCTTGTGATCATATTTTCTTTGACACGTTTAAGCCAACAATCACAAAGTCACAGTATTACCATCATTTATTACTTTCACAATCCCAAGATTTTCATATAAATATCATTTTCATCGTGGATTTACTCGGTAGCCTGACTCAACTTGCCTTAACAAATTTCCACTCTTCTTTCAGCTCACAATCATCTGTTGGAGAACTATACTTACTCCCTATACCTTATCCCTTCTTATTGGGAAAATGAGTAATAATAGAACTAGAAAACATTTCATTTTAGACATCTCGATATTGCAATCACTTTACTATAAGTCGGTTAACCATAACGGAATGGTCTGTTACTAAAGTATGGAGTCGAGAACGTAGTAGAAGTATTGGCTTAAAATGCCATATCTTGTAAGTCTTACTATAGAGTGGTATTAATTTTAATCATAGATCTTTAGTAAGATCCTGATGTTTGTCGAACGCGGTGCTGGTGATAGTCTCCCCTAAAAGAGAAGAAGCGGACAGATCACAAACTAGTTTTAGACTTATTCACATGCAAACCCTTCTCAACACACCATATCACAACAACTTTAAGAACACACTACATTAGGTCACGCAAGATATTTAAGTGTGTACTTGAAAAGTTGAAACTGTAATGATCAAATCGACAGCATGGCGCTGAGCAACAAGTCTCTCAATACCAAGAGCCACAAGTGTTGAAAATAAACACGTTTCTGAGGGAATCCTATATGGAATCGTTAGCCATAAAATAAAAAAATCATCCAGTTATGCCGCAATCCATGCAAATGCCCAGAATGAAAACCTTTTCTGTTTAAAAATCTATTAGAACCACGTGTTTTATGCGGTTCAAAGGAGAATATACATCCGGGCTAAGTCCCAGTCGGAAGGTTTAGCAGTAGCATTAAAAACCAGTTAATCATCAAAATAAATCTATGACTTAGAGGACGTAAACAGCCCTTATACCGCGTCTCAACCTTACGAACCAATTTTTTTAACGATTGGTGCACATTGTAGGTGGTCAGCCCAATGAATGTTTTTACACATAAACGCGTTTTTATGTCATTCGGTTGCATGTTAATTTTTGGTCAACGGCGGGAATCGAACTCGAGATCGCGGCGTAATGAGAAACTCTCTTAACCATTAAGCTACAACCGGAGACTCAATCGGAGTTGATAATGTTGCAACCTGGAAAGTGAACCGAGAGCAGCTAGGTGTGGTCAATCTGCCATCGGGAAAATCTACTACATCATATCTGCTGGACCAAAGTCTTATTTAATCTAGTAATGTCATAAGAAGTTATTCAAGCAGATCTTATATGCTTTTATTTGTTTTTTAAGATTTGATAACCAAAATGACTGGTCCCATTTCTTCGGTTTGGTAATAGAATGACAAGATTTTCCAAATGGTCAAGGACAGAGCTACCACGTTAAATCTTCAATCAAACGATATTGAATTCTAATCTATAATCATAATCGTAGAGGAAACTCACTCTCAGAAGAAAAATTAAAAGATGGTAATAGCTTATATCGATACAAAACACTTCAACTTATCACAAGAGTAGTACTTTGGGTGTTGTCTCACAATCACTCCAAATTCAATATGAAATGCAATTCCATATGATTAATTTACAGTACAACCGATTTTGGTCAACAATGTAATATTTGCTGAAACGTCGAATGACTCTATACGGTTCTTCTTACGGATCATAATGGCCGTTTCGTACTCATTCTGTATAAGAATAATTATTTCTAATAATGTAGGGATTTAACCTTGGGAAGAAGTTTACTTACGAATGTCAGCTGGAATGAAATTGCTCATTTTACTGTGAAGTTTACATTTCGGATAAATTAGACCTGAAACCTGAGTATAGTTGGTCTGTGACTACAGCCAGCTCTTATTCCTAACACATAACGAATAGCTTATAGTGTTCAATGAGGATAAAATTAGCACGAGCTTTTTCTGTGAAAGAGTTGGCTATATCGTTTGCCTATGCGTGCATGGTAGGCAGTAATAGTAAAGTTTGACTCAAATAGGGTTGCCTTCATTGGTTATTATTTCAAGAGATTCGCCAAAGCTTGAGACATAACCCTCTACGAATGTTTAAGAATTATAGTGGCAGCAATACTTTCTCGTATATAGTATACCTATATACAAACTTCAGAATATAAACATTAACCTCAGATGCTGGGAGGTGTTCCACTATATCCCTATGGTAGATCAAAATTTCCTGGTGACTTCGTATGGGGTTGTATTTTAGATACTTGATATCCAATGTATTTACGGACCCAAAAAGTTATGTTCTTATTCATATTTGTTATGCACGGAAAACTACTTATATATCTGTGCCGATGAGAAAAGGTTGGATAGATTCCTATTGATGTTTTACAATAAATCTTTAAATCGAAAAGGATAATGACCTTGATTTTCAATATAGAACCCGCTGGACGAGTTGAACTATAATGAAAATATTTTAACTGTCGATTCTTCCATGGAGTCTTTCCACTCAAATAGGTGATTACCGTAGTAAACGGATTTTGATCTGTGTTGATGATAAATTGCCTATACTTTCCACAAAATATTTAAAATATTCAATTCTTACTATGGTGTTGTGGTGCGTTGAACGAGGCCTTACAAGTTCACACATCACTATCCAAAAGCCGCATTTCTTATACAAGGTGAGTTTCCTAATAAATGCCGGGCTTTTATCTCGAGAACGGTGCTAGATAGGAGAAAATTACTTATAATGAAATTTATTAAGAGTCGAAGGGGACGTCTAGTGGTGATCTTCAATGACCTTGAAACTCATTAGTTTCGGAGATATAGGCTAAAGTTAGGTTTTTTTCAATTAGAACCTATACTTTTGAGTGTTTGTTTTTATTAAGCAATTAAAAGTAAACAGTTTTTGCTCACACATCATTTTTGTAAAGTGTATGATTTCAGAGATATGAGCAAAAATTGATATTCACTAAAGCAATCGAATTTTTCCTAAGTTCTACAAATTAAAATAGAAAATATCAAATGTTCTTTGACTTATTATGCAATTTTTTTGTTTTATTACTTTGCGATAAAATTACAATTATCTTAGAAAAAGTTTTTTATGATGTTGTTTATTAATTTAATAAATGTTCAAAATGTCCGCCATTTGATTCCAAACATTTTTCTCCTCGTCTTTCACTTTTCCCCATAAATAAAAGTCCATGCATGTTAAATCGGGTGATCTTGCTGGAAAAGGAGTAGGGCCACTTCTTCCAATCCATTTATTCGGAAACATTAAATTTAGTTGTTATTGGGAAGCTATACCAAAATGGGGAGGCGGAATATCCAACTGAAGCCACATTTCTTGTCTTACTCGCAATGGAATGTCTTCCAATAAATTGGGAAAATCTTGTAATAAAAAATTAACAAATTTTTGTGTAGTAAGTGTTCCATCAAAAAAAAAGTCCAATTAGGCGAGATCCAACTATTCCAGCCCAAGCATTTACACTCCAACGAGGTTGATGGTCAACGGAACGCATCCAATGTGGATTCACATCATTCAAATAATGTAAATTATGCCTATTCACATTACCGTCGCTCTATAAAACGTTACCTCGTCAGTCCACATGACAAGACGAAAGAAATCTGGATTTTCTTCAATTTGTTGCCTCGCCCAAAGACAAAATTGAATTCTTGATCTAAAATCATTAGCAGATAACTCTTGCAGCAATGATATGTGGTACGCATGGAATTTGTTTTCTCTCAAAACGCGAGACACGGTCGTTTGAGATATTCCTCTATCTCGTGCAATATTTCGTGTTGATGTGTGTGGGTCCGGTGGTACTGCAGCTAGCACATCTACAACAATTTCCTCAGGACACTCACGACCTTTCCTTTGGTTTCTTATGATTCCGGTAGTGCGCAGCTTATCTGCAAATGCACCTCTTCTAAAGTGCCGACGATCTGGATGTCGTTCAGCGTATAATCTAATCGCCATGCTTTCATTTTGTCGACACTCACCGTAGATCATCATCATGTCGGATGCTTCCTGGTTAGTGTATAACATGATAAAAAACTTTTTCTAAGATAATTGTAATTTTATCACAAAGTAATAAAACAAAAATATTGCAAAATAAGTCAAAGACCATTTGATATTTTCTATTTTAATTTGTAGAACTTAGGGAAAATTCGCTTGCTTTAGTGAATATCAATTTTTGCTCATATCTCTGAAATCATTTTTTTTTTTTTTTAACGGTTTTTACAGGCCATTATTGGCCCGTACCGTGCCAACAATCTGACTCCATCGGTTTCGATCACGAGCCAGCTTTTCAAACCGTTGTAGGCAGTTTGAAGAAGACAGATCGTTCTCTACGCCGTGGAGCCATCGTCGCCGACAGCGACCTCTTCGCCTACCGAAAGGCGGTTCACCCTTAAAGATTCGCTGTATCATTCGGTTCGGATCAGCACGCAGAACGTGTCCGAGCCAGCGTACTCGCTGTCCTTTAATTTCATGCACGATATTAGGAATTTGCATTAAATTCCTGATCTCGTGATTGAAAAGAACTCTGTAAGTGCCATCGACGTCGCGTTTTAGACCATATATAACACGCATAATTCTTCTCTCGAATGTTAGAAGCCATCTTTCGTACTCATCCGTCAAGGTCCAACTCTCACATCCATACATGACAACGGGTCTGATCAACACTCTGTACAGTTTCAGCTTATCCGTATTTGCAAGATATTTTGATTTCAGCAGTGGACGTAGAGGACACAAGGCCCGATTGCCAGCGGCAAGGCGGACCTTGATGTCCTCGCCCACACTGTTATCGTGAGTGATGAGAGATCCAAGATACTTGAATCTCATCACTCCTTCAAACGTGTGGTTACCGCACTACTGAAATCAATTGCGTCTTGGTCTCTAAAACCCGAGAATCGATATTTGGTTTTTGACTAGTTGATTTTGAGACCAACGGAAGCTGAACACTGTTCCAGTGGGTCAAGTATCTCTTTCACTCCGTTGCCATTTAATCCAATCACACTGATATCATCTGCATAAGCAAGAAGTTGATTGGATTGTCGGAATAAGATGTTGTCCTGAGGTGTTTCACTTTTACGAAGGATGTATTCCAACATGAGATTAAAAAGTATCGGGGACAGCGCATCTCCTTGTCGAACACCAGAATTGATTGCAAAAATTCTCGATAGCCTATTCTCAACTTTGACACAGCATTGTGACTGCGTTACTGTCATTTTACACAGATGTACATATTTTTGTGGTATTCCTAAATATTCAAGCGCATACCATAGTCTCTCTCGATTGATCGAGTCATAGGCTTGCTTGAAATCTAGGAACACCTGGTGTACATCGCGAGATGTTTCGTAATACTTGGAAAGAATCATCCGTAGCGAAAAAACTTGATCAGTGACTGACCGATTTGGACGGAATCCTCCTTGGTAGTCACCGACAATTTCCTCCGCTAGAGGAGTAATTCTTCCCAAGATAATGTATGACAGTAACTTATTTGCTGTGCAAAGGAGAGCTATACTGCGATAATTCTCGCATTTCATGCGATCACCCTTCTTGAAAATTGGGCATAACGCGGCCAATTTCCATTCTTCGGGCATAACTTCATTTCGCCATACCAATCGAACAAGGTCGAAAAGACAGTTCCACAAAGTTAGCACTCCGAATATCAAGAGCTCTGAATTAATGCAATCAACTCCTGGTGAACGATTTTTCTTTAATTTCTGCATGGCCATTGTGAATTTCTCATAGGATGGATCCTCAATGAACATTTCACGCCATGTATCGAGTACCGCATCGACGTTAACACAGAGGTTTCCATCCTGGTCCCGAATGGCAGTTGACCGAGATCTTAAGGTATGGTGCAATTCGGTGATTTGTTGTACTCTTAAGACCTTAGCCTTCCACCATTCTCGCTTCTTCAGTCTACAAATGCGTTTAGCTGTCCTTCTAGCAAGAACTGCCTTGTTTTTCCTTGCGATTGTAAACCGAGTCTGCGCTTCATTGTGGGCTATATTGCGTTGCCCAACAGCAAGACGACACTCCTCGTCAAACCAATCATTTTTGGGCTTAGTTTTCACTATACCGAGAGTGTGCTGGGCAGCATCGACAACCGAGGTTTTCAATACTTCCCAGACACTGTTCACATCATCAGATTGATAATTGGATTGCATAATGCTATTGCTGACAAGATCTTGACATTTTCGTTGCGTTTCTTTATTTATCAGACCTTCACAGGAGAATCGCGTTGTATATTCTCCTGTCCTCCCTGACTTGTACGAAAATGTCCATCGTAGCTTTGCAGCAACCATAAAATGGTCATTGCCTACGAATTTGGTTGACGACCGATACGATCTCACGTCTTGGACAACCCGAGCCCGCCCTTTTGAAATCAACACATGGTCAATTTGGCTTCGGGATGTTTTACGTGGATGTGTCCATGTTTCTAAGTGGATGTTTTTATGAGGAAAGAATGTACTTGCTACTTTGAGATCATGAGCGATCGCAAAGTACATCATTCTTTCCCCATTCTCGGTCGCAGTTTCGTGTCGAAAGTACGGACCTATATTGTTACATAAGTCGGTCTGATTTCTGCCAGCTCTAGCATTAAAGTCACCAATCACCAATTTGACATCGTGCTCCGGTATAGAACCCATCAGATTATCCAGATTATTGTAAAATGAGTCTTTATCCTGGGATTGGCTTACATCAGTGGGCGCATGTATACAGACAATTGACAGGTTGGCTAATCTCATGTGCAAGCGAAGCTTACACATTCGATTATCAACTGCTTGAAAGTCCAAGACAGCCTTTTTTACCGGTGGCCCAATGAGAAATCCAACCCCAAGATTTCCGAGGTCATCTCCACTGTGTAGCAACGTATAGCCTTGGGACACATGGTCTCCACTTTTACGCCATCGAGTTTCTTGGAGAGCTACGAGTTCCAGCCGATACTCTTTCATGCATGTGATAAGGCCGTCCAACGCGCCAGGTTTTCTTAATGACGGCACGTTCCACGGGGGTTCGTTTTTTTTGTTGTTTTGGCGGTATCCGATTTTTTTGTTTTTGTTGACATTTTTAACAGTTTTACTTTTTTTACGGATGCGGGTCGTCAGCCCAGCGATCCAACCAGATTTGGTCGCCTCCTACGATAAGCTCTGGATACTGTGGTGGTATTCTATGTGGTGATATCTCTCTGAAATCATACACTTTACAAAAATGATGTGTGAGCAAAAAGTGTTTACTTTTAATTGCTTAATAAAAACAAACACTCAAAAGTATAGGCTCTAATTTAAAAAAACCTAACTTTAGCCTACATCTCCTAAACTAATGAGTTTCAAGGTCATTGAAGATCACCACTAGACGTCCTCCTGGAGTTTTAATAAATTTCATTATGAGTAATTTTCTCCTATCTAGCACCGTTCTCGAGATAAATGCCCTACATTTATTAGGAAACTCACCCTGTATATAGATCCTCTAATAGCTTATCCTGGTACTAGTCTAGTGGCATTGGATCACCATGTCACTGAAAGTTTTTGTTTCCAATACTATGGTCAAACATTTGTATACGATGGATATTTTAAAGTGTGAGCGACCTATCGTTGTATATGCAAATAAGTATTCTATTATAAGTTGACAGCAGCAATGCTAACTGTCAAAAATAGTACACACTCATTGTGAATATTGAATGACAAACACTTATTCCACTATCTTTCGACCCAGTCTTTACAGTTTAAGCACAAATACAAATAATCTAAAACCACCTCTCTTTTGAAACTTAGCTGTGATATGTTATCAGGTCGAAACCTTATCATTGATAATTTTACCATATACGAAACGTTTTAGTTGATCGCTACATATGAATGAATCGGGTTGTTCGCTTCGTCATATAATGAAGACAATTACACTTTTGAAAGTGATTCTAATCTCTATGTCGTTTTATCAAGCCACTTCGTACCGTATACTCTGTACGTATCCAACCATAAGCCGTTCACATTTTATAGTCGTCGAAGCATTAATGATTGGATTGGCCGAAAAGGGACATGATGTCACAGTGGTAAGTCCATTTCCACCAAATCGTATAATCGATAATTATCGTCACATTGTGACACAAACAAATCAAACCAGTGCTGTGGTAATGGATAAATTTAGTGAAAATCCGGGAAGTCTTTTAAATTATGCCAAATTATTCCCGCTCATGTTAGAATTCGCTGCTGGTGAAATTCGCAATATGCTGCACCAGAACGAATTTAAACAACTCCTCGATAATGAGAAATTCGATTTAGTGATTGTGGAAGTGTATCACGGTGATCCGCTTTTTGGACTGGGAGCACACTTTGATTGCCCAGTAGTACGATTCAGTTCATTTAAACTATTTAATCATTATCTCGAACAATTGGGAAATCCACGTGGTACGGCATACGTGCCAAATGTGCTGGGTGAATATGACGCACCGTTAGGTTTCAAACATCGTATGGTCAACATGCTACTATTACTATTGGAGCGACCTTCAACTATTTTTAAACGAATCCATTCGAAGCGACTTTATAAGTAGGTATAGCCGAGCGTTACCAAGACTTGTATTTTAACACATGAGTTTTCTACTTTCAGCGAATTTTTTCCGCATCCGAGGTATCCATCATTTACAGAGATGGAAAAACGATCACCGGCAGTTTTTATTTCAAAACATTTTACCGATGGCGATGTCTTACCATTAGTTCCGGGACTAATAGAAGTGGGAGGAATTCATTTGAAAGAAACGAGCAATCCATTACCGAGCGATCTACAAAACTGGATGGAGGAATCTCGAAACGGTGTAATTTTATTCAGTTTTGGGTCAAACGTGAAATGCGCTAGTCTAGACCCGCAAAAGTATAAAAGCATTGTTAACACATTTAAACGTCTCCAGGAAAATGTTCTATGGAAATGTGAAATAAACGATTTGGTCGGATTACCAACGAACGTAAAAATTACGAAATGGCTGCCACAAACCGATTTACTTCAGCACAAGCATTTAAAACTATTTGTTACACATGGTGGTTTGGGAAGTGTTACAGAAGGACGCTTTTATGGTATACCTCTAGTTGTGATACCATTTTTTGGGGATCAAATGGCTAATGCAGCACACGTGCAGAACGAACAATGGGGCAGACAACTTAAGTATTCGCTGCTTAAGGAGGAATCGCTTTATGAGGCTATACGAGATGTGATCGACGATACTAAATATAAATCGAAGGCTCAACACTTGTCGACGTTATATCGAGATCGACCTATGTCACCACTCGATAACGGAATATTTTGGATAGAATACATTATCCGGCATAAGGGTGCACGTCATATGCAATCGAGGGCAATAGAGTTAAATTTTTTTCAATTGCATTCCCTGGATGTAATGGCATTTTTATCGGTCATCGTGTTAATCGCTCTTTACATCAACTACACGATATTACAGTGGATCATAAAAAAGATGTTCAATAAAATACTAAAATCCAAAAATGATTAAATCAAATTTATTGACGGTTAAAATTAATCCAACTTTGTTTTATTAAGTTTAGGGATGAGAACGTTTTGCAGCAAAAATTTGAAAATCTTATAATTCACATAACCTATTACTAAAGCAACACCGGCCAAAAATCCAAGAACATCAAGTGACTGAAGTTGTATAAAATTTTGATACATCGAATTTGGTTGCAAGTGTTTTGCCCCTCGGTGCCGAATTATATACTCGATCCAGAAAATCCCCGTGTCGAGTGGGCTTAATGGTCGATCACGATATAGGCTCGATCGATACTTGGCTTCTCGTCGATAGTTCGGAATATCGATAACTTCTCTAATACTGGTGAATAGTTTGTGGGTGGTAAGTTTTAAAAATCGTAAATTTAAACCCCATTTTTCGTGTTGCACATGAAATCCATTTGCCATTTGATCAGCAAACAATGATAGGACGATCAGGGGTACACCATAATATTTTGCTTCAGACACGCTTCCCTGGCCACCATGCGTCACGAATAGTTTTGTATTATTATGCTGTAGTATGTCGGTTTGTGGCAGCCAACTCACTATTTTAACATTTTCAGGTAGCCTTGCCATACTACTTACTTCACATTTCCACAGCACATTTTCTTTTAGCAGCTGGAAAACTTCTAAGATAATGTCCAGTTTGTCAGATGCGATTAAAGCACATTTCATATTTGAACCCAAACTGAATAACACCACGCCGTTTGTTGATGTATCCATCCACCGTTGTAGGTCCGGACTAAGCGGATTCATTTCATCCTTTAAATGTATACCACCAATTTCAATAATGGTCGGAGCAAGAGGACGAATATCGACCTCGGTAAAATGTTGAGCCACAAATACAGCGGAAACGTTTCGTCGCGCCTCCTCAAATCGGCGAAATTTCGGTTGCGGAAATAATTCGCTGAAATAAAAATTTGTCTATAAATTCATATAAACGTATCGCGGTTTCTAATAAATACTTGTAACACTTTTTATGTGAGTAAATCGAGTACACGAAGAATGGTTGTTGAGCCAAATGCAACAACATATTATAAACTCGATGCGTAAAGTCCAAGGGCCCGACATACTCAGCTAAACCATTTCGGGCGTACGAAATTCCTAATGGGTTTTTGTATAGATTTAGAAAAAAATTCGATGCTCGAACCGATGAAAATTGTACAACAGGACAGTTAAAATGTTGTCCAAGGCCGAACAAAGGATCACCCAGCCATCCCTCAATAACTACCAAATCAAACGTTTCTGTTTCGATAATCCTTTGTACATCCAAGTTTTGTAACATTGTTCGAATTTCGTTTTGTCCGAACTCTAGCATCGCAGGAACTGCCTTAAAAGTACTAACAAGACTCCCTGGCTTGTCTAAAAACTGATCCATCATCACTGGAGTCAAAATATAAATATATGGTTAAATCTCATAATTAATTATGCATACCTGAATGTAAGTCACTCCGCGGATTAAAAACATGTCGATAATTTTCAATTGGTTCAGCAGGTGGATGCGGACTTATTACGGTGACATTGTGACCCTTTTGCGCTAGTCCAATCATTAACGACTCAACAACAATAAAATGTGAACGACTTATGGTTGGGAACGGACATAATATCCGATATGTTTGTATTTTTACCACACATCCCACCAGCAATACCAGCGAGAAAAGTGAAAATTTAAGATTCATCCTGATTAATTTGCTTAAAATTAAACTTCACGATAAATTTCGTCAACTGTTGGCTAATGACTGGTAAGTATTTAAATATTGTTTAATTTGAATTCTAAATCAACATTTTGACTAAACACGAAAACGATATTTAATTATATGTTAAATATGATAATTAAATCGATCGACGAAATCAAATTATACCAATTGTACAGTATATATACTAGAAATCGGTTGGTATTTATTCGTAAATCAAAATATTTACGAATTGTGCACAATAAACTGATTATCGATGCAATAGCTAACTAACCAAAACAAAACCAATAAAATACGAAATTGGTCATCAGTTTGAAGGTCGCTAAACTCACCAAACTAATAGTTTGACCAGTCAATGAGATATATAGTCGTCAGTTGATCATCAATAAGTTTATGTGAAAAAAAGATGTACAGTCTATGGGGAGAATGTGAAAGACAGGAGTACAAGAAGTTCTCAACAGTTTCTTGATGCGGAACATGTGATTGTTCAGAAAACAATCGCCCGTGGGAGTTCTTCAGAAAGATCTTCTAAGTACGTCTATCATAATTCAATAAGAACTGGCATCTTCGCTGATTTATGGTTACTAATAAGATTTTGGATAGGCGATATGAGATGAAGTAAAAACCAACAAAGCTATATTTTTAAAAGATAATAACGTCATGAACTAAGGTCCCATAAAAGTGGAAGCTGCACCCAAAAGAGTCAACTTATCTGCTAATACGTTTCTTTGATATCCATGTGACTTGGTAGCCTTGATGAAGTCTATAACTTCATTCAGACTGTCAAGTCGATTCAAAGCAATTACCAAAGTCGATCGTCTCTAGATCAGCCTGGCTTTCAGAAAGGAATCAGATGCCACGATTACTCCTTCCCATAGCGTACCTCCCAAGTGGGATATTTACTATATATCTGGCACCAGCCAGATTACAGCATACAGATCCATCAGTAAAGATCATAATTTTAAAACCGGAGTGGTATAGGATGGACTGTTATAGTTCCATTGGTGCTTTCCGCTTATAATTAAACGAACTAATTTTCTGAGGCCATGTGTATCTGAACTATCTGCCTGCCCACCTTCCTCCATATACGGTAGTATATACGGTAGCTCAGAATGACTAAATTGGTCCTTGTAAGCATGCAACAGTTTGAGCTGCACATTTTATGATCCAAATATAAAGTGACAGAAGACCCACAGCCATCTATAGAGTTGTAGTGGGTGTGGTGTGCATAGCTTCCATTATATCCAAACAAACAATTTTTTGACAAGGTTTAGAAATTTCTCTCGAACCCCACTTAATGTTCTAGTAAATGGTACATGAAATAATCGTGTTTAAGCTCCATGATTTACCAAATGACTGCTGGCATTTCCTGTAAAAGTTGCATGCTTTATTGCATTTCTGTGTTGTTGCCAGGTATAATCTAACCAGATCCCCAAAATTTTGGAAACTAAAGTTACTCTGAGTCCTGCGTCTTGTAAAAAAAACCATCTCAGTTTTCGTACAGTTGACTGATAAACCCTGATAGCAAACTTCATTGTCGATAAATTAGGCTTGCAATGACCCAAGAGACACCACAAAATCGTAGACAGAACTATCTCCTGACGACATCTCTTCCTGGTAGTTACCATAGTCCTAGCACTATACCTATAAATCTGCCGTCATTTTGCTTGACCTAAACCTAAACGACAGAACAAGTGTAGTTTCTACACAATGTCTTTGAGCTACAGAAAACATCACCTAAAGTCATGCTTATAGTTTTGACAATATTATTTATTTTGTAACCTTAAATCAAACCGCAAATAATTTATTAAAATTCTTTTAAATCTTACGTACTCACCTTTAAAGTTTCAGCTCAGCTGCACTAAAGTCAGCTTTATGGTTGCGTTTCTTCCTTCCTTCCTTTCGTCCATAATGTTTTTAAGCAAATCACAAGAAAACACGCGTTATTTTCAATCAATAAGATTGCTTAAAACAAATTATGGACGAAAGGAAGGAACGCAACCATCAAGTCGACTTAAAAATATTAATGTAGAGGAAGTAATGGATGTACTAACTTGATATTGAACCATATGCCATGGTACCATTTAAATATATCTCTGATATGACGTAACGCTTTAATCAGACAGGAACATTTTTACAGTCTGTATATGAAGATATTCAATTATGACGTCGCACCTAGACCGGTATCGATGTATAATGATATTACAGATCTCACTCGTCCATACTTTTGAGCAAAACTGAATGAAGCATATGATGGTTTTAAGGTATGAGATGTAGTTCTTTGTGAAACTACTAAAGTGCTTGCTTTAGACAGTTACAGAAATTTAATTCTTCTTTAGCTACTGTAAATAATTATATTACAATAAATATTTAAGAACACGTCCAGTAACGACTTGCCTTGTTTATCTTGTGTTGGTTAAAAATTTATTTGTCAAAATTATTTTAGCTTTTAACGGTCAAAATTGTTTTAGCTTTTAAGTAAACGGTGTTTACTTTGATCTTAGATAAAAGCTTAGGAGTCATACAATACCTAAACATACCCCATTTTAAATAAGAGGGCCAATATTAATAAGTCTGATTAAAAGAAAATGGAACATAAACATCGACAATGCAAGTATAAATATTTGAATCCGCTGTAACCCGTTTATATGAGTCACCATGATCCATTGCATTGTCAATGTATCAGTTTCGATTTCAAACTTCATCTTTTTCCAAAGGAGGTCTTGAAGTTTAAGAATAGCTGCTATAGTAGCCTCGTTTGTTACTTTTATAAATTACCGGTAATTACAACGAAAATCAGATTTAAGTTTAACGACTTGATTGCCAATCGAAATTTGCTTATTGTACCTGTATAGTTCCTCTTCGATAGATGAACTATATCACATTATTTTGATATTACATTATCGTCTACGATAGAACGTTTTAAATGAGATGAAAGCGTGGCTCATGTTGACATTTATATAGAAGGTAAAAATGTTCTTTATATGTCATTTATGACCCCTGTGTCAATGTTCATACATAGGTATTATGTTACAGATTAGCAAATAGTTGAGAAATTTCGATCCAAGATAGCACCCAGAAGGCAATAACAAAGCTTTCCTGTAGGTTCTCAATCCAAGAGGTTGAGATTTCAAATACTCTACAAGAGATGCGAAGAAGGCCAAGTGCCAAAAGAACATAGGTAGTGATGGCGGAATACTGAAAAGGCCCAGAATGAAGCAAACCTAACGCTTTTCAATTAAAGAAGCGTGGAAAAAGCCTAAGTCACCTGCTTTCTCAAAATACCTAGTAATAATTTTTTACCGGTTCTGTTTTGTAAAGATCATGGCATCGAAATTAAATCAAATTAATCAAATCACTATTTCTATGTAATAAAGCTACGAAGAGTCTCTTGAAGGTTTGATCTGAATCAGAGCTTAATGCACTCTAAATACTGCTAACCATTACATCTAATCTTCTGAAGTTGGAAAAAACAAAAGCAATCGTTCTAGGTAAAGATGCGTTAGTGAAAATGAAAAGGCTTTAATTTTACCTCGATCTAACTGAAGTTGGCAAGAACGACGAATCGGAAAATTTGTTGATACCAATAACATGTAACGGTACCTTACCTGATATTGGTAGTCCGAAAGTCTCCCAAAATGATGTGGAAAAGAGTACAGTTCATTTAAGAACTCTTAGTCCACTTGGAGTCAACTTCAAAATCATTTCAAACACTGTAACGCAGCCTTCTACAGAGTTAGTCTTCTACTCAAATTTGGAGTTAAAGATATATAGATGTTCTCCTGATCCGAGAACATGTGGTTAGTGGCAAACGGATTCCTAAACTGGCAGCCTTCCATTAACATTGATCGATTATATCTATGACTAATATTAGCTTTCTTACCACATAAAGAAATAAATATATCTCCTATTGTCATATACGTCGTCGAGGGCGATATGAATTCACATCACACAATCTGTGGAAGAACAAATACAAAAGAATGAGATGAATTATACTCCTTAACTTCTTTGTAAGTATTAACCTTTGTTTATGTTATGTTGTGCACTTACTTGCATTACTAGTAGAAGTACTAGATATTACACTTATCCCAGTTTTTATTAACTATAGCTTACTGAACTACGAAAAGTGTTGAATAACCGTTCCTTTTCTGATCACTGTTTTTCGCTATGATTTACAAGATATTCTACAAAGCAAAAGGAATACGAAAAAACACTAATAAAACTATAGGGTTAGGCCTGAAAGTAGGCTGTCGGGAAAGTCTTGGCAAGTGAACTCCAGAATAAATGAAAAAAGGAAGAAGGAACAAAAGCAGTTGATGACAGAGACTGTTATATAAGGGAAGCCTAAACCTAAAACCCGAATTAAGAAACGCCTGAGGACACCGGGAGACTCATTTACGATCAAATATTAAAGGCTATCTTTCTATCTAACCATCCCTAATAATCTTCGACGGTCGGATGGTTCCTAAACTACAACCAGATTACTGGTTCATTGTAATTACTATACTAAAACCCGTTCACAGCCGTTATAAGTAGTTGCATCTGGAAAGCTAAAGATCAATATGACTGCAGGTTTTGCGTGTCCAAAAATAAACAGGTGTAAAATTCTATCAGCTTCAGACCTTATAAATGGGTTGGAAGGTAATACTCTTGCCTATATTTAGCAATGACATATCCTTATACCTTGGCTTGAAATAATCTTTGTGGTAATCTGTCACATTTTGATTGTTGACAAGTGAAACACAATAAATTAAATTTTCATACCTAAGCCAAGAAAAAAGGATATATAGCTTATAAAATTCTATAAAAATCTTTGAAAAGCCAGATAGAAGCTTTTATTATTAACTTGATTGAGCAGATTCCTTTGAAAATATTAAACTTGAAGCTTTCACTCAACTACTTATACATCTGGGGATGGATGGGACATTGGGGATCTTTGTGTATCAAATGCTAAGAAACTACATCGTGACAGCTAATCTAGATGGTTCTTCGGCCACTACATTTGTGAGTGTAAGAACACCACAGTAGAGTTTTGGCCAATCACTTTTTCTGTGAAATTAGGTCATTAATGACATTGAGCAACATTCAACATGTTTCAATGTATTTATGCACCTTGAAAGAACGGATGCAATGCGAGCTTAACACTCTTCTAATCGGTTAGTAATTGTGGAATAAATGTAAACCACATAAAATAGATTGACCCTGCTTTTTAAAGGGTGTTAGCCCCAACTTTTCAATTAAAGCGAAATACGTGTGTCTTATCTTGGACAGCAAAATAAACTTCAGAAATACCTAACATAAATGAAAGAGTAAATAACACTACCATAGCTCTTTACTCTTGCACAAACACCATTGGTAGAAGAGAGGATTAAATTGTACATCCGATCAATTCTTATGTATGGGATCGCTATCTGGAAGTCTGTGCAAGACATAATAACCAATGTCTAGTCAATATGATGAAGGTTCAGAGAACTGCCTTCTTTTGTATGAGACGATTAGACCTACTGAGATAAGATTATTCTTCATCTCACTGCCCTAGATATTTTAAGTAAAAAAATCGCAAAGAGTGCAACCATGAGGCTCTAAACCACTTTCCTTCAGAGAAGGTTGATTTTGTGATGTAGTCAATACTTCTTTAGGGATTGTTTAAAAACAAATGTAATGGTCGTAAATGCCTTTTTTTGTCAATAACAGAGCAAAAGGATAGTAACTCTCCGGGAGGTTCTCGATCCAAAATGTTTAGATCTCAAATAATCTCCAAGTAATGCCAAAAAGTCCCAAATGAACGTAGTGCTGGCGGATACTGACCACAGATGGAAGGTAACATAATGCTTGTCAATTAGAGGAGGGTGGAAAAAGCATAGGTTGCCACTTTCTCAAAATAATGCGGGGTAATACTTTACCGGTTCTTTCTGTGAGGCATTGAAAAAAACCCTCTTTTTGACAATCCGATTACTTCAGGCGAACTAATTGTGATAATGAAAACTGTATGAACTGGTTAAAAGTATGATGTAATATTCACTGAAGGTATATTTGTATTTTTTAGACAGTCCAGCTTCCATTAAAATGCATCGAGGGTAGCACTATTAATTGAATATTACAATTATCAAACTACGACTCAAACATAAGCCAAATTTGCCAAATACATAATGGCTTAGATAGAACTCTTGATTTAATTTTTACAAATAAACGAAGTACATTTAAGGTAAATCAAACAGCAACGTCTCTTGTTGTTAACCAGTTTCACCATAAATCCATTTGAATCGTATTGGAAATTGAGAATACACAGAGAAAAAAAGACAATCTTTAATTTAAAAACATCAGCATCTTATTTTTAAATTTATATAAAATTGTAAGTTTAAGTAGTAAAAACATTTATTTTGCACTAAAAAATGTAAGATTAATGATTTTGAATTGTTTGTTTTAAGCAAAGATAAATTTTATTTCAAACATTTTCAATTTGTTAATATTAAAACTAGTATTAAACAGTCAAAGCTTTCAAAATGAACATAAAAAACTATTTATTTATTTAGAATGTATCATAAAAAGTGTTTACTAGTAATATTAACAACTGGGAACTCTTAAATTGAAAGTTAAAAACATATTATTTGAATTAAACAAGAACCAAAAACCCTTGTTTATAAATGTTTTACAGTTATTTAAATAACTGTATAGTTTAGGTAGAAGCGCTGCATTTATTGTCATTCGTCATTTCTTCATTGTGTACAATCAGTGTCAAATAAATTATGTGCGAATCCGAATTTGATAAATAAATTTATTTTTATTTAACAATTTTTAAAATAATATATATTATTTAAGTTGTGTATAATAATAATAAGTGTAGATAAGTGAAAAATTAACAAAAAGTATTTTTTGATATATTGTAAGGACGATATTTTATTAAAACAGATAAACATTTTAACGAAATATACTATATCTTCATAGTTCGAAGATGTCTGCAATCAAGTCTTTCGACTGCATTGTAGACGATTTAAATGAAGTAGTGGAGGTTAATGGAGCAGAAGTTATTAGTGTAACATGTGACATTCAAGAGCTAATTATGTCGTGGGGTGTCTCAGAAGAAACATATAATCTTCTATTGCAAGAGGAAATAAGCGTCCATGTGCTTTTGAAAATGGAACGACAGGATATAAGTCGCTTATTTGATAAAATTAAAACCTCATTTGGTCAAGAAGTGTTATTTAAGGCGGGTTTAAAAGAATGGAGGGATACGATAGTAAGTTAAAATGATATATAGTTTATATGAAAATTAAGAATGCACTTCGTTTTATCCAAATAACGTAATAAACATCTTAAAATTTTTGTTATTGAATACAAAAAAGATCAATTTGCTGCTTATATGTGTGTGTTGCAATGAACCAAAAAAAAACCCCACTTGGGATAATTTTTAATAAAATTATTGATTCTCGTCCATTCGATTTTAATAATTTTTAACAGTTTATAATTGTAATGGATAAAAAGTTGTATTTCTCACGTGTGCAAATAATTATTTAACTTTTATTTATTTTACATTTATAATTTATTTTATTTTTATTTTTACGATAACACGTCAATGGGGTTGTACCAATTACCTATGAGTATATAATGTTAAACTTATATACCTTTTCTTACTTATACTATACTAAATAATAATTTTATTATAAAATCCTTCCAATAGAACATCCCATTAAATCCTACGGAAAACACAACAATGTCAGTGGATAGCAGAACACGTAGTTGGTTAGAAAACATTTCAAAGAACTTAAGCACATGTAGCCGTTCTTCATGCCATACACCAAGTACAAGTCGTAGTTCTATTTCGGAAGTTAAAAACCCAAATGATCTGTAAGTAATTCTTTTTTAAATAATTGCGGATTTGATTTAATATTTACATCTTTTAGAAATGTATTGGATTCCATTGGTATTACTAATATTTTAATGAAATCGATTAAAGGAAGGGATATTTTGGATTTTTTCAAAACCAATAAAATTCTTAACAAATCAGCACAAAAAAATTTAGTTCAAATTTTGATTGATTACTGTGTTGAAGAACAAATAAAATTAATGCAACAAGATTTCATTAAGATGGCTGCGGCGATAGTTGAAACATTTCCTTCTGAAAAAAAGGTAAAGTTTACATATTTTGATTATTGCAATAACTTTATTTTAAATGTCCTCATTATTTTTATAGGAAATCTACTACAAAGGAAGATCAGGAAAAAAAAATCCTTCGGGAAAACTTTACGATAGATATACAAATGTATGTCATACTTCGAAATATTTAAAAAAAATTAAATTGAATTCAGAACTAAATTTGTCGGAAATTAATGACGAAACATCGTTTATACCTGAAAGTGACTATGTAGAGAAAAAAAAGTGGCTATCGGAAAATGTCGGTCCGTGGGATACAATAATCGAATATTGGAAAGTTGCATCCCACCAACGAGTTTTAGAGTTTAAAACATCTACAGATAGCAATATAACCCGATTATGTGGTGAATGGCCTCGATATAATGATTTTTATGGTTTTCAGTTGGTAAAATTTTAAAAGTTTATTAATTTTGGTTTTATTAAATATCTAATGGGGTTTTGATTGCAGATCGAAATTGATTTTAACACTATGTTTTTAAATAAAAGCAACTTGTTGATCGACAATTTTGACAACTTTATTGAAAAATGTAAAATTATATTCAATAGAGAAATTAAAGACAAAAACTCTAAAGTATTATTAGACACATTTAATTCCATGTGTGAGAAAGGTAAATCTTTCAAACTAAAATCTTAATATTTATAATTTTCACAATTTCATTCTATACTTACAGATGATACCAATACTAGAGATTGGATAGCCTGTAAATTATTACATGCTATACTTTTACCACGGAGAATCAGCAAAACACAATTGCCAACTATAGTAGATGGACAAATTGACTTCGCTTTAAAACTAAGTAATATAAACGATCTGCAGAATAGTTTAGATAAACTTAAAAATAAGTTTTTATCTAACAAAACCACAATACAACCACGTCTTGTTGTGGTCGAAAACGAACCTGGTGTAGTAAAAGAATTTTTTGTTTATTGTGATGGTATCAAGTATAAACTACCAACATTTAGAAAATCTGTAGATATACTAATTAAGTTAATTTTTGTATACAATCTAAATTACTCAGAAGTCAGTCGGCAGGTATGGTTATTTTTACAGCATTACTTTTTTGAAATCGATAGTTTAAACCCCATAGTATTTAATTTAGTAGAGCAATTTAAGTCAGTTGGTCTATAAATCAAAAGTCATTTAATTCAACCAACTTATTGAAATTTTTAGTAAATTCTAAATAACCATGCCTGACTGTTTCTTATGCTTACAGCATTTCACATTAATTCCACAACTTATTAAACATTTAAAAAACTATCATAAAGTGCCATCATTATATAATTTTGAATGTCTTACTTGTTTTCAAATATTTCAGTCAATTTACAGTTACGAAAGACACTTAAAAAAACATGAATTAACAATATCTACTATTCCAAAGAACTCTTCAAATTTAATTAATAAAACGATGTCATTGGAAGTAACAGATATTCAGTCAAAAAATTGTTCAATACAAACCCAAGATTCATTCGTAAATTCTAATTTATGTCAAAATGTTGAATCTAAACCAATTGATTTAAATCATATTTTAAGTAATATCATAAAATTTTCCACCGATCTCCATGGCACATCATGTAATCGAAAAATGGTATTTTCTATTCAAAATACTTTAACAAATATGATCACCAATCCCATATCGAATATTCTTTCTACTTTTTCTCAGCTTATTTCTAATGATACAAAACGCAGTGAATTTAATAAAATTGTGCATTTATTATCCAACCCTTTTCAAAATATTACAAATGAATATCAGTTTTTCAAGCACATAGAATCATTAAATATTTACTCTCCACCCAAAACATTTTTAATCAATAATGAAATTTCAGAAACAATAATTAATCACACGCCTACATTAGATAACTTTAAAGCACAAGGATGTCTTTTAGATTTAGCATTTCAAATCAAAACATACTTCGAAACAGGAAATATTTTGCAAGAAACTTTAAATCATATAGATTATTTAGAATCTCAAGCAAAAATAAAAAATTTTGTGAATGGTACCATATGGAAATCTATAAAAGAAAAGTTTAAGAACAAAACTGTAATTCCTATTCATTTTTATGCAGATGACTTTGAGATAAATGACCCTTTAGGATCACGCTCTGGAAAAAGTTCTGTATTGGGAATATATTATTTTTTTCCAACTATCCCAGCATCCCAGATTTCCAAAACTGACAATATTTTTGTGGCAGGGTTTGTTAAGTCGAAAGATGCCAAAGAGTTTGGAAACAGTGCAGTTTTACGACCGTTAACATTTGAAATTAATAAGTTGATCAATGAAGGTCTAGACATCAAGTTTCAAAACACCATTAAAAGAATATATTTTATGTTTGGTCAACTATTGGGGGATAATTTGGGCCTTAACACAATATTAGGTTATTCTAATGCTTTTAGCGCCCACCCATCTTGTAGAATATGTTCACGTAGCAAAATCGAAATGCAAAAAGATAGTTATGAAAATACTCAATATTTAAGGAATATTGATAATTATTTAGCACATTTAAGATTAAATAATGTAAATGTAACTGGGATAAGAGAAAATTCAATTATTAATGAAATTCAATATTTTCATGTAACAAACAATGTTAGTTGTGACATAATGCACGATATTTTTCTAGGTACTTACAAATATAGTTTACGTCACTCATTAGATTATTTTATTTTTAAAAAAAAGTTTTTCTCACTAGATGTTTTAAATTATAGAAAGCAGATGTTTGCATATGGCGAATCTGAAATTAAAAATGTTAGTATTCCAATCTCATTGCAACATATTAAGTCTGGTAATTTCAAAATGTCTGCTCGTGAAATTCAAAGTTTTTTACATTTCTTTCCCTTATTAGTTGGTGATCTAATACCTATTGGCGATCCAGTATATGATTATTTATTAATTGCAATTGAAATAACGGATCAGCTACTGATTGATACTTATGATGAAAACTCTTTAAATACTTTAAAAGAGTTAATTAAAAGACATAATGTTATGTATCAATTATTATTTAGTGATAACTTAAAACCAAAATTTCATAATTTGGTTCACTATCCTACAATAATTAAAAGATGTGGTCCACTTAAACAATTATGGTGTTATCGGCTTGAAAGTGTTCATCAAATTTACAAACAGTATGCTCGCAATACTACGTCACGGCTTAACATACCGCTTACGTTATCTACAAAGGCTGCTTTAAAATTCAGTAGCAACGTTCTTAACGCAGACTTTTTTTCTGTCGAAATTATTCCTGGTAAAGAAGTTAAAAACATTCAAGCTCATGAATCGTATGTTCATTTATTTCCGTCAATTATTTCTGACAATACAACATATTGTAATGATTTAACTTATAAAGGGACATTGTTTAAAATTGGTTACTTCCTAACTAAAAAAATAAACGATAAGTTAAACTTGTATGAGATATTTAAAATTGTAATCAAAGGTAGAAATTGTTTTTTAATCTGCAGACAGTACGAATTAAAATATTTACCCCATTATATCTCATATTCAATCGGAAAAATTTTACAAGAGACTTCTTTATGTAATATTGAAGAATTTGAGGGACCTCCAATTCATGCTTATTACATTGATAAAATGAAAGTGATAAGAAGAAAACATTTTTATTAATTTTATATTTTTTTGAAATCATAATTATTATTTAATAAACACATATGAATATGTAATTGAATTTTGTAAACCCAATTTAAATATGAAATAAATGTTATAAATAAAATAAATAAATTTTTTAATACGCATAAATAAAATTCAGATTATTGAGTCTTTAATTAAGCATTAATATTTCTTAAATGAACTATTAAAATCTAGAAATTTAAATTTTAATTTAAAAGATTACCTTACTTAAAATAAGGTAAAATTATAGATTGAAATAAGAACTATAGTTTCTTGTTTCAAACATTTCTTCAGTGTTTAATTTAACATTTTATACTGTTTATTTTAAAAACAAAATGTTTTTATAATAAATTTTCTAAGTGCTTATATTTACAAGTTTTGATCGTTCTTAAAATAAAAGCTTAAAAGTTTTGGTTTTAAAAACGTGTACTATTTAGCTAATTTCTATAAGGAAAAATGCTTAGATTTACCTATAAAATCATTATTTTTACCTACGTTTTTTTCTCAGTGTATAAACAAAAAATCTAGTAACAAGAGCTCGAAGCCTTTTTACAACTTCAGGAAGGCAGACACTATTAATCTCTATCATTACCTTGAACGTGTCGACTAGAGGAAAGAACTAAACAGCAGCAATATAGACGAAAATGTAGACAAATTTTATAAAATAATATATCAAGGCATAGAAGTGTCCTTATTGCTGCGGTAAAACTTGATAAATATGTCCACCATGGTTGCGGCCCTGGCCAAATGCCTGCTTCTTTTTTGAAAGATTACACCAGTTTGGAACTACCTCTTTGCATGCTGTTCAATCAGTCGCTGTGATTGCGAGAGTTTCATAAAAAATGGAAGATAACCAGAATAACCCCATTATTTAAAACTGGGGATAGAAATGATGTATCATGTTATAGAGGTATAACTTCAATTTCATCTATGCCCAAATTATTTAAACTTGTAATATGTAATTTCTTTTGAGGAATGGTGCCTCGACATGTTCACCGTACCAACCTTCCGTACCAGGATTCATGCCTAAGAGATCAACATCTATACGAATCTTATTGAATGCACCAGCATTCAATAAGATTCGTATAGATCTTTCGTATAGACCCACAACGAAGTGTTGATTACTGGAAAATTTACAAATTAAAGTACCCAGTAGACGTCTAAGAAGAAATGAGTTCTTGCAAGTTGATGTCCTTATAGAACCAACTATGGTTCTAATGAACCGTTTAACATGATGTGCAAAAACTTTAATCAGATAAGTCACCTATTCGATTTTACTTCTAGAAAGGATACCTTTAAACGGAGATTGAAGCAACACTTTGCTTCTTCCTGATTTTAATTATTATTAATTAATATTTTATGTATGTCTGACTACTACGTCATTTCTAATGTCAAGTCGTATTTATTTATTTATTTATAAATAAATAAATAAATAATGAGATATCAATTCAATATTCACTTGTTGTGGATGCTTGAGTGAATCAAAAGACGAACGTAGTGACTGATCAGGCTCAACATGCCAACTCTTATCAGCCAGAGTGAACATTGATCTTCCACTCCACTCGCATCATTTATTTTGTTTCAGAAGAAGACTGGGAAATCTATATATGAATAATATATAGGCCAAAACAATTGCTTTTCAGACACAAGTGCAGTCGCGGGAGTTATTACGGGACAATTTTTCATAGGTGTTGACGTGAACAGACTTGGAGTCTCCTCACATGATTACTGTCGCAGTTGTGAAGAGTCGTAGTGGAGCAGATTGCAATATCTTAATGAACTTAGTAACGTTTTGGATGGGCTAAAATGTGCCAATCTTACCTAATATAATCCCAATATATGTTATCACGTTAAATCCTTTATTAGACCTTGTAGAGAATAGTCAAGAGAGCTGTCAAGTTTGGGGTGGAGCATATGGCACTACTCTTCAGTTGCTGGATAGAGTTCAGCGTGCCATCCGATGGATACGAAACTCCATACTTACGAAAGATCTAGACAGCTTACAGCATCGCAGAGATGTTGCAGAACTCTGCGTGTTCTATAGACTAATAAATGGTAAATGTTCTGCAGAATTAAAGGAGAAAATACCACCATTGGTTACGCCAGGACGGGTAACACGAGGAACGGTCAATGCGCATAGGTTTACGGTGAAGCTGCCGAAACCTCGAACTGAAGGGGCAAAGCGTCATTTATCGAACATCCAGGAAATGGAATTCGTTATTCGGTTTTCAGTTTCCAGTTTAAGCCAGCTATCAACCTTTACTTGAAGGACCTCGCGTTGGGTGCAGGAGCTCTGACAGTTACAAGGAGCTAGGATTGTCTAAAAGTTCACCCTACACCCAATTAAAGCTTAGTTAAAAAAACAAAAAACACTGCAGCTGTCTGATTTAACGTCTTTCCAATTTTTTTCTTGTGTAGCAACGTAAATCGTGTAAGTATTATTCTTTAATTGAGATATTGTGAATCTTAATTATACAAGACAATGTGTGACTTTTAATCAACCTAGCCGTATGATTAATTACATAAATATTATAGGAAATAAATTAAACTTGACGATAACATACAAAAGTAAACAAAATGTGCTAGAATTTAAGAATTCTGTCAAATTTTTTTACCATATTTATTTAACAACTTGTACATGTGTGTATATTATAATTAGTGTGGAAGACCATGAACCACTCGTATAGTATATACAGTATATACATAAAGACACCAAATCTTTAGAAGTTTAAGATGAACAATAGCTGCCTAAACTACATATAACACATTGAACAGAATTATGCAAATTTACTACAAAAACTAACAAATAACAAAAAAAATGCCATCGAGGCATCTACTTCCGAAATAAAAATAAAAAAATTCAGCAGTTGAGTGGACATAAGAAAATCTATAAAAGAAGACTTCACACTTATCGAATATTATATACTTAACAGTTTCTAACCAAAACACACGCGTCAATTTTAATTAATAAAACTGCGCAGTCGCATCTTATTGTGAAATAAAAATCAGTGTCTGAACTTAGCTCAGTGAGTCAAGTGTTCGTGATAAGTACTGTGTCGTTCTAGTACTTTATACATTAAATATGTTACAAGTGTTGTTGTTATTTGTGATAGTGAGCCATTTGATCGACGCCAATGCATATCGGATACTATGTACATATCCAACAATAAGTCGTTCCCATTTTATCGTTGTCGATGGATTAATGATCGGTCTGGCGGAAAAGGGCCATAATGTAACCGTTGTAAGTCCTTTCCCACCAAGACGTGCAATTGAAAATTATCGTCACATAAGAACGATAATGAATGCAACCCAATCGATATTGATGGATAAATTTACCGAAAAACCGGGTAGCAGTACAAACCATTATAAAGCATTCCCGTTTATGATCGAATTTTCGAATGGTGAAATTCGAAATATGCTCGAACTAGTGGAGTTTAAAGAGATGATGATGTTTGAAAAATTTGATTTGGTTGTGGTGGAAGCGTTTAATGGCGATGTGTTATTGGGGCTGGGTGCCCACTTCGATTGTCCGGTCGTTCGTTTTACATCATTTAAATTGTTTAACTATTTTCTCGAACAGTTAGGCAATCCGAGAGGAACGTCCTATATACCAAATACAACTGCTCAATATCAAGCACCAATGGATTTCTTGAATCGTGCCATAAATATGTTGCTTTTTTTGATTGAACGTCCGTTTACATGGTACAAAATGGGACTAAATGAACAACACTACCGGTAAGTTATTGTATTGCGCGATCGCGTTTCAACAAGTACTATATAGGTTTATAATTTTAGGGAACTATTTCCGCCCCCAAAGTATCCACCGTTTAGTGAGGTGGAAAAACGTGCGGCCGCCATATTTGTGTCGCAACATTTTAGCGAAGGAAATGTGTTGCCACTACTTCCGGGTGTGATCGAGATTGGTGGCGTTTATTTAAAAGAAACGCAAAATCCTCTACCACGCTCGTTACAAAAATGGATGGATGCCTCAACAAACGGTGTGATTTATATAAGTTTTGGATCCAATATTAATTGTTCAAAATTGGAGCCCGATAAGTATTACAGTATCGTCAACGTGTTTAAACGATTAAAAGAAAATGTATTGTGGAAATGTGAACGCGATAGTGTTGGCAACATTCCGAATAATGTTCGAATTGCTAAATGGCTTCCACAAGCCGATTTACTACAGCATACGAATCTAAAATTGTTTGTAACACACGGTGGTCTTGGTAGTATAACGGAGGGTCGGTTTTATGGTATACCACTGGTGGTTATACCGTTCTTCGGCGATCAAATGACAAATGCGGAGCACGTGCAAAGCGAACGATGGGCAAAACGGCTGGAATATACCGATTTGACGACAGATTCGTTCTATAATTCTATTCGGGAGGTGATCGATACACCACAGTATCGAAACGAAGCAAAATATCGGTCGATCTTGTACCGCGATCGACCCCTCACCGCATTGCAAACGGCTATTTACTGGATCGAATATATTATTCGGCACAAAGGTGCGCCACACATGAAATCGAATGCACTGCATCTAAATTTCTTCCAGTTGCATTCGATTGATGTCATATTGTTTCTAGCTGTCATACTAATCGTAGTCCTGTACATTTGTATCAACATGTTAAAATGGATATTTAAGAATATTATATATTGTACAATAATAAAAAGAAAATTTGAATAGCATTTGGGAGGGATATTTTATTTTGGGAAGGTCTTGAGACGATCATACTTTATTGTTAACATTCCTGGCATTTTTATTTCATCGGCATAATATTCATCTAACATTATACATACTCAATACAAAAAGAATAAAATTCATTAAATTTAATTAAATTAACCGCCACCAACTACGTATATTAAATATAATTAATTAATTATGGACGCACACTAAAATAAGTTAAAACTGTATCTTAAAACTACAACGCCTTGACAAAACATCGTTCAGTCCGCATCATAATCAATGATTTCGACTAAAATAGGTTTGATCACGATCTTCGATACCATCTTGATACGTGCCGTGGGACGATGGTGCCGATCCACCCGCATTACTTGGTAAATTTGACGCATTATCGTTATAATTTCGATGCTCCATTACCTGCGATGAACCACGCTTCTGTTGATCCTGCACCTTAACACTGTTGCTAGCAACTCGAACTTGATTTGCCGCCGCCGGTTTGTTTTCGCGTTGATTATCGCCACCATGCAACGATGTTGATGTTGGTGGCGAACCATTTAGTGACGATGATCCACGATTATTGTTGTAATAGTAGCGTGGTGATCGATTGCTACGATAATTGTCGTACGGTTGATAGTTGTTATAATAGTAGGGATCATATCGCATCGGTCGATTATTATAGGGGTCGTATTGATTCGATCGATATCGAAGATCAACATTCGGTGGAGTTCTTATAACTTCCGGTAGTGTTGCATAGTAAATAATGCGACGTTTATTGTTCATATTATAGCCTGGTGGATACATTCCGGGTGGTGACATACGATCAATTTCGTTCGTGTACGGTGGATATTCACGCGGTTCAGGTAGATCATACTGACTATTTGGGTAGTAATAGAACGAGTTAGGATTTCGTGCTACATAATCGTCTTCGTAACGTGGATAGTAGTCGAGTGCTCGATCATATCTGTAATTTAATAAATTATATTAATTTTGGCTTATAAACATTGATTAGTTTAGTGGTGATCGCGTGGTCAAAATTACCTATATACAGACGGATGCTGTATGAGTCACAGATTTGCTCTAAACTATAAAGTTAATGGTGTGTATCGGACCAGTTACACACAAAATGCGTATTAGTTGGTCAATTTAAATGTGTAGATGTCACAAGTGCTATAAATAAATATGACACACGCAAACAGTTGTTACTTATAAGCTTCCTGCTGCTGAAAATTAGCAATAATTTCGAAATATAAGACATCAAAGGGGTCAAAATGTCACAGTGGTTAAAACTGCGGTGTTTCAATTCAAATCATTGCATGAATAAACGGATCTATGAACCGACCTACAGTATTATAAGCTGTTAAAGTATTCATGCATTATGCTGGTAACTGGGAGTGCTAACCTTCGTCAAAACGATACAAACTCAACTTGAAAGATTGAGCAAAGTGGTTCAAAGCAAAGTCGAGTAGTCAAAAGATTTTCTTCAAATTAAAAAACCTTGAAAATGGCAAAGGGACTGCGTGTTTAATGAAAGATATTCAGCAGAACCTATTCAAACATGATACAAAACTGGGGACTAAAACCAAATCAGCACAGCAGAGTGAGTCATAATATTATCACTCATAATGCCACATACACGGTTAGATTCAAACTTCACCAAACACAAATTTCACTATAAGAATCTATTTAAACAACTCACCTCTCATACTTCCTTGGGCTCGTATCATACCGCCGTGGATCATCATAATAATATTTATCCATCGTTTGGTATCCATTCCCGACCGCCGATCTCATATAATAATCAGCGGGCTTGGTAATTGTTGGTCGTTCACGCGCCTCAGCCGCCTCGAGTGACTTTTTCTGTTGCGTAACAAAATTAACTCGAGGCGCCCGTGTTTTAATCCCCTCGTTGGCAGACGCGTCCGACGCCATACGTTCCTCTTCGTCCTGCATTTTAGACATGTATTCATATTTATTTGGCGTTGCACGTATTTTTTTCACATATCCTTCCTCTTCGGCAAATTGTTTCTCGGCCACCGGTAAATGCTCGATATTATCCAATTTAACGAAATCCTGTTCATTCGCATTATCATCGGCAGCTTCTCGTCTCTGGCGCACTATTTTATACTTTTTCGCCACCGTATGTGTAAATGCATTGTTGTCCGGATCTATACGAAACCGGCTACGCAATCCAGGCGACTCAAGCGGATGATAGTGATTTGTATCGCGTCGTTCACGATTGAGCAATATAAAATCGATACTATCATCGTCACCATCGATCACACTCAATGCGGTTACAATTTGCAGAAGTGAGATTTTTATCAATAGTAGTTGACACAACTTCATGATTGCAATGCACACTTCTCGAACCAACGGTCAAAAAAAAACTAAAATTAAATAAAAAAATGTTATAAATAATATATTTCGATTTCAGAATTGTTCTAAATTTCGAAAGTTGTTTTGTGGATATATAGGTACACATGTATGATGGAATGTGGGAAATTCACAACAAAACAAAAGTGAAAATCGATTAACCATAAATAAATTTTTGAATTTTAATCAAATTGGAAATCATCTCAATTAACCGGATATCATATTATGATTCGTTTTTATTATTATGCTCGTGATTTGCTTCCACCTTTTACATACCGGATGCTTATTTTGTAATTGTCGCAGTTTTGTGTCGTAGTTTTTGTATATTTTCGGTTGGCATGTAGAACAAAAAATCAAACAAAAACTTTTCTACATATACGAGTATGTACGGTTGGACAATAGATGCGAGCTGTGTTTTGTGTATACACAGAATTATTATTGAATAAAAAACCTATATCGACCACACAAAAAATTATTTATAATTAATTCATTTCATATAATATTATCTACATACTTTATATGACCTTTCACTGAATCGTAGCGCTAGATGATATACAAATATTATACCAAAATCATACATGACATAAATTTGATGGTTAAGCGATTTGAGGCGGTTGAAAGTTAAATCTTTGTTGACCTTTGTATTGGGAGATCTGAATCTTCCAACTGAGTAAAGAGGAAATTATAACTGATATCTATCATAAAAAGTGCAACATAACCACTTGGCTTGTCGATACTATAAAAATTGGCAAAATTTTATTCGTATTTAAAGAAAAACCATTCGCTCTTTTAACAATTGACTAAAACATTAAACCAGTAAGCAGTTAAATAAAACATGACTTCATTATACTTATACCACCTTCTAATAGTCATCTCATGTGTATATAATATATTCTAAGCATGACAATATCGAAGCGGAGGTTGTGTATAAATGAGTTTGACAATAGTATCCGAAAGAATAGAAATATCAGTTCAATATAAAAATTAGTCAACGGTACTCGTTGTGGCTACAGATATAGGGAGGCTCTTCCTACATGACAAAAAGCAGAAAAAACTAAGACGATTGGTTTATTGTCAAAAATTAATGACTTTATAGATATCTGTTCTCCAAATAAAAGATTAAATATATAGCTATACTGCCTCATAAACGCAATTAACACTCTCTAAGACGAAAACCTCTCATTGACGAAATTACAATGAACGGTGACGAATTTGGAGACTCCATTTTTACAGCTCGGTTTATATAGATGGTCAAAATGTTTGACATTCAACCACACGAAGCACATTTTAACTTGTGTGGCTTAATTATAAATAATTTATACAGGATATCCACTAAAACCCTTCAGTTGATACATCAAAGATCACTACAGTATTGTAGAGTAACTGAATGGAGCCATCGCAATTGGGGATAGATCGGCATCGATGATAACCGGTATAATAACATGATGGAAAACTATATTGTGCCCGAAGTTGATCAATTAGGTCTACAGAACACGTAGTTGCAACAACTCGCTGCCACATATGGGGCATTGAAGAAAATGATGTACACCAATATAGCACAAGACCGCCCAGGTGGCGCATTGGTTAAAGCTGCGGCAGTTGGAGCGAGAGGTACAGGGTGCGAATACCGATCCGGGGCAAGATGCAAAAAGGGAATTTTCACCATCGATCGTTTGAGCGGTGCGATCGGTGGTGTGAAGGACTACATCTGGATCCTCTGTCGAGTTTAGAATCCATGGGCCGACTTATCTTCCATGTCAGTACTATAGGCTGACATGGAGCTGTGCAATGCGCAGATGGTTTTACGAAAATCGAACCTATAGCCGTACATAAAGCACAACGGACCATCGCAGGTCTAAGTGAGTGGTAGCCGCCACCGCACAAAAAAATAAAGTACTTGATTCTTAAAAACAACTTTCAAAACGTAATTGCTGAAATAAAAGCATAGTCCAATAAAAATGTAATGAGAAATGTGCTTAAAAGAGCTCACATTTGCACCACGATCAAAAATATCGACCTATACGGAGCATAAAACCCCTATAAATGTAGTCTCACCATCGATTAACACCTACCCATGGTTAAAGGACCGCCTTTGGAACGAGTGGCACCGGATTCGAAATCCAACAACAAACAGGATGAAAAAATTAGGGAATTTTCATCATCTGACTAGGAAATCAGTAATGAATTAGGAAAACAACTAGGACCCTCGTGATATGAATAACTCAAGAACCGAACTATCAACCATCTAATAATGAAATATGGAGCTATGATGTAGAGTGTGCGTGTGTGAATGGGTGTGTATCGTATGAATGAAAAATTCTGTGGTATCACAATGGACCTCTACCGGTGTAAGCAGGCTGTATAAAATAATAATCTAACCTAAGCTGAGGGCGAAAAAACTATTTAGAATATATACATTAATATAGCCATTCCTACACACATTCCATTTTGAGTACAAGATCATTCATTATCGGATGAACAGAATGGCATGGAACCGAAAACATTTAAAATGTCTTACAATTAAATTTAAATTACCGATATTGTCACTCCATTACACAAAACAAGAAATTTCGATTTAAACGCCTCGGCAGATATGAAACTCCACTGAATGAAACACAATGACAGAAATACCTCTAACAAAAAATGAATAAATTTAAAAACCTATATAGAAGAATTACGAGCATTGAGTAATCGAAGAATGTCGGAATAAAATAAGTGCAAGCTTTCAAACATCTTTTTAAAATAACTATCCGAAAAACCTTGACTCTGCCACATTATACAGAAAACTAAGTAAACCAAATATCTTCTTACTAATTTTGACTAAATGGGCATCGTATGTAAGAGTTTTGTTAAAACTATCCCCAAATTACAAATAAATAAATTCGTATTTTTAATAGCATTTAAGACGACCTAGTTGGAGACCGACCATATATTCTATCTGAATCATCGCGCAGTGGAATATTGCTTACAATTCAGTGCTGATCTAATTTGCTATTTTTATAAATTTGCTATCAACAATGGTTAAACGAGAATTATATGTCATTAATGTACATGAAGGCCCAAGTACAGAACATTGAAAAGCTCCTGAAGCAACTGGAAGAACGTCAGAATAACAGTTAATAAAACTGTTTGTAAAAGATCAGATCGATGATTGATAGTTGCTTTTGAAAAATCAACAAAGTGAGAGAAGAAAGTTTTCTGGTCTCCATTATCTATGCCAAATATCCTTCCATAATATTCAATAACGCAGTAAATGTATGCCATTAAGCTGACCAGACTACCTGTTTTGAGGAGGCCTATCCTTTCGATGGCTTTCTCCTCCTTAATAAAGTATCCTGCTTGGTCCATGTTTTGTAGATTTTTTTTCATCCTTTGCTTGATATTAGAATTTTGTTTCGTATAATTTTAGTTTTTTTGAAATAATAATTGCTCGAGAAAACAAGAGAATGTTAAGATAAAATTAAAAGTGTACAATCATTATGTATTTAAGGTAAAAAAAACTCGGGCAAAAAAACTGCCTATTATCCTGGAAAAATAACTTCTAATTATTGCCTTTTGTGAGCTTGTTTGTAAACTTAATATAACTGACTATCGAAATTACAGTTATAATTTCCTGAGACATCAATGGAGAAGATTTGGGAGTGTGAACAATCGTTAGAAGAGGAACTTAACTATCAAAAACAAAATTAATATATGGATTAAACTTTGATGAATTTAATTGAGCGTTGGCTTGTAGAAGTTTCAAGAGAAAAAATACTATGCCAGGACTAGAGCTACTTTATTGCAAAAGTCATTAAAACAAAAACATTTTCGTAGCGGGCTAGAAGAGTAATCAATTGCGAAAGGACTTAAAGGACATAATGAGATCCTAATTCTAGAGACAACTGTTTGCAAAACAAATAGAATTATCAAATACTATAGACACATATCTGGTTTCGTAACTACAGTTTCGAGTGAACCATGATTTCGTTGTAATGTGTCCCTGCTAACCATGGTTTGCAACTTGGTTTAAATATGGTTTCGGAATGAGCTATTTTTTCTCATCCCATGGCATTTTAGTGGTGACGACAGTGCCAAGTTATACAGTTAGTGAATAGCAAAAACTATAAATATTGTTTTTTTCATGTATTTGTTTATTTTTTTATAAATTTGAAGTTTAAAAAAAAAATTAATGGAAAATCAAAGAAAATAGGAAAATTAAAGCGGAGGGCGAAAGAAAAATATGTTTAAATCACACAGTTAAAGTAAGAATTAAAATGAATTATTATAAACTTTCAAATGAAATGAGAGCTGTAGTGTGTCATGTTTTCTCATTTCGGAAATCATAGTTTCTTAATCATGGTTGCGAAACTAGATATGTGTCTATGGTAAAAGAGGTCTCTACACTCCGATTTCTGTAATCAATTTTTCCCTGTACTAATTCCGATATTCATATCATTAGTCGGTGATAGTGTAAGTAATGCTCTAACGGGCAGTTCGAATTGTACCAAATTTCCAACAAAAACAAAAATAGTTATATAAATTTGATCTCCATCGATCAAATTTGATTGTTATTATACCAGAATTAACAAAATTCTAATGTTAAGCCAGTTGGTTGTGGTTATCTTTCAAAATTATTATGCCATAACTAATACGAAATTCGGACAGCAAATGAACTTATTAAAAATATGGAAGAAATTACACTTTTGTCATATTTATTACAAAATATACAATTTTTACAGAATTCGGGCAGATACTTAATGTGATTTAACAATACAAAAACTAAATTAGCCTTAAATTAAGTGATTTTATCTTTTCCGCGCTCCAAATGGTAACACTTAATGGTGGCATTACCACCATTTGCCGATATAACTGTTTCTAGAAAGCATAATAGTTTAAAGACTAGCCCAATGATCTACTTCTACTACAATCGATCCATCAATATCACCTGCTGTGGAGTTTGCTGCTATTAACTTTTTTTGATCTGGTAAGATTTCTAATGGAAGATGGGTCGGCCCATGAGTTCTGCACTCCAACAGGGGGTCATAGATGTGTTCATAAACACCACCGATCGTAATCAGATGGTGAAAAATTCCTTTTGCATCATGCCCCTATCGGGATTCGAACCCGGTACCTCCCGCTCCAACTGCCACAGCTTTAACACAACCGATCCATCTTCCATGTCAGTACTATAGGCTGGCATGGAGCTATACAATGCGCAGATGGTTCTACGAAAATCGGACCTATAGCCGTACGTCCTCGATTTGGCCGTTAAGGCGTAAAGTAGGACGTAAATAAGCGAACCGCGAAAGAGCTGGGAGAGCCTTGAGCCCCAAAAAAGATAGCATAGAATAAAATATAAAAAAAAAAAAAAAAAAAAAAGATTTCTAATGTTAGATTTTTCTACTTTAATAAAACATTTTGATAAAATTATTGTCTTATTAGATACATACAAATTTGATTTTATTGCTTTGATGGAATCGTACCTTAATAGTAAAATACCAATCAAGAATTATTGTCTGGTGATTTTGGTAAAGTTGAATTGTTGGTATTAGAATGTCATGAGCTTGTTTCGGACCGCTCATGTTTCCTGCTATAGCAGATGTAATGGCATGCAAACCAATTTAAATTATATTCTTGAAGTGTTTTATGGTATATTTTTCAGTTACTTGATAATTATTTTAATTATTATTATTAAAGAAACATTAAGAAATTCAGGTATGTCCTTTCTGACAATCCTTAATTTTTTTAATGTTAATTTAATTAATTTTTTGAATATAAATAATAATAATTTAAAGAAACCATCTGAGACGAGCATTGCTTATCGATTGGTGGCATTTTGACTAGAACCTCTAAGCTCAGTGATTTTGCGTTTGTGTTATTTTTACCTAATTTTGAATTTAAATTATTTGATACCTATGCGTTTGCAATGGTACTGAATGCGATTCGACTCAATTGTACTTAATTGTCTTAATTAGACTTAATTATCTGATTCGATAAATTAAATCTAATTGCATATAAAAGTGGCTTCAATTACTGGCCCTTTCCCAAAAATAATGTGATTACTCTGTGACATTCAATTCAATATATTTCCCGCCTTGTTTAAGTTTTTGAAAAAACTTTTATACAGTTGAACCGAAATGGCACAGTGGATAAAGATGCGGCACTTGGAGCAGAAAGTTCCCAATACGTATCCCCATTGACTCTATCGATGTAAAAGGGATTTTTCATTATTTAATGTGCGACCTCCTATTGAAGTGCAGATTCAGAGCCATTTTCCATACCAGTACTATAGGGTTGCATGGAGTTATGCAATAAATAATGTAAATAATGTAATAAAATAGTGTAAAGTAGTACGTAAATACGCCAACCATACGAAAGAGGTCAGAGTACCTTGAGCTCCAAAACAGATTGCAAAGATTAGAACAATCAAGACTTCTATATAGTTGTAAATTAACGACTTTCTAATTTTAATTTACAATCGAAACACTGACCATACATTCTCTCTAGAGAAAGGTCTTTTTTCTGGGCAACGATATTGTTTGGTTTGTACCCACTAGTTATAACTTAAGATTAATTCTGAATGCAAAACTTATTTGGATGATCATGTCTTTTTGCCAGCTTATATTCAAAAGTCTAATAAAGCAGATTTGTTCAGTTGACTTGCAGAAATACCGTACTCGTACCTCGTTAAAAGTTTAATCGAATTGATAGTCCCCCCAAACGATTATGGAAACTTATTTTAATAATTGTCTGAGCTATTTGTATGACTTAAGAAAGTTTGACGATATCTGTGAATTTAAGAATTCAATTTTAAGATGTGACTAGTTTGATTTTTGCTTTTATGCCCTTATAAATTAGAATGAAAGAATAAATCATTATCAGATAAATCATTAAAGCTCTACTTAATAGAGTACAATGCATAGACTTCATTGAGCTGCTATTAGTGCAAACTCATCTGCACCTGCTTATTAAAAAAGAAACTACCATAAGACGATGCAAGGGTAATTTGCAAAAAAAACAATACACTGTATACGGACCAAAATATTATTCAATTGATTTATATTCAATCGAACAGCCAGGTAGCATTAAAGACACTCAGGTCACACACTTTTAGATCAATTCTGGTATGGGACTGTTTAAACTCGATGAAGCAATTGATCACTATAAAGAAAATAACTCTTACATGAGGACTGCGGCGTGCTTGAATTGACGGAAATAATGCAGATTAGTGGCTCATTTTAAAGCCACATGAGTTCGTTGAAAGACCACATGTTGACGTAACCTTCTAGGTCTAGTTCATTTGACAAAATGATTTCACTTTGGGTCGATAGAACTATAATGATTATAACTATACACTGCCTTCCTCATTGGCCACATTGCCTTAAGATACCACCTTAAAAAAATGAGGCTTACAATTCAGAAATGAAATCTGCTTAACATATCATGTACCATTGCACAGTTATTGTTCTCCGACGAATGCAACATCTTGAAGGCGGAACAATTAGACCGGATAGATTTATAACGAAATCGGCGATGAATATTGGGTTCATTAAAAGAAAATATACTGGACGGCTAGTGCATAGAGAAACAAATCACAAAAGATCTGTTAAATGGCGGTGCTTTACAACTCAACGACATTAGTCCCCATCCATAATGGTGTAAATGAAATCTACGATGATATCCGTTGAAATACACAATTAATGGGCCGACTCATCTTCCATGTTAATACCACAGGTTGGCATGGAACTATTCAATGTACGCAGATAGTTCTAAGCAAATCGATCCCGATTTGGCTGTAAGGTTGCACATAAATAACTAAACCGCGAAAAAGTTGAGAGTGTCCCCCAAAAAAAGATTAAAAACAAACAAAATGTTAAATAATTAAATCTGGGTGTTATTGGATGGCAGAATTGATTGACCAATCGAAATTACGCTTTCTGCTATAGACTAGAACGAAAAATTTAGTTAAGTATACAGATTGAACACATACAGAATTCGACAAATTTTTGGAGATTTTAATAGCTATTGTGGTGGCGCAGTGGTTAAAGCTGCGGCAGTTGGATCGGGAGGTATCGGGATCGAATCCCGATAGGGGCAGGATGCAAAAGGGATTTTTCACCATGAGATTACGATCTGTGGTATGAGGAAACACAACTATGGGCCCCCTGTTGGAGTGCAAAACTCAAGGGCCGACCTATCAGCACTATAGGCTGGAATGGAGCTATGAAACGTACAGATTGTTAGGAAAATCGAACCTATAGCGAGGACGGCATTGGCTGCAATGGCGTAAAAGCAAGGACGTAAATAAGCGAACCGCGAACAAGTAGGGAGTGCCTCGAGTCCCAAAACAGATTAGAGATTAGAAAATAAAAAATAAATTAAAGATAGCTATTGTGAGTCGTGGGATAGAACAAATAATCTCTTATATCTTAAAACAGTTTTCAGTTATACATTCATATTTTAAAATTATCATACCTTTAATCCTCGAACTTAAAAACTTCTAATCACACAGGTAACTTCACTGTACAAATCAAATATATAATATCCTTTTTCACTTTAGCGATTCACTATAAATATTTTTAATTCAATCAAACGTTGTAATTATAAAATGTAACCACTTGCTTTCAATCATCTCAAATTACCACATCGAGCACAAATTGTTCAAACTAAATCTATATCCAAGTTATACGTGTTAATAGTTCCAACATCGATTACAAACTGAATTATAATTTGAGAGACGAAAAATTTTTATAATTCACTGATTTTTGAACAATATTGAGGCAAAAAAAAATTTGTCAGTTTTTTATTAGACCGATATTCGTCGCATACCCGTACATGTTGTTTGTTATATTATGTTTCGAGATCAGAAAATGGAAAATTTAATTACATATATATGTATTATGGTACCGTTGAATATGTGTATATCTAAACAAGAGATAAATTCAATTATAATATAAAAATCGCATGAATTCAGCGAGCACTACATTTCACTATATACATATGTACAGACTCTATAGTTATCTATATATTATGTGGTTATTATACGGTATTCATACTCTAATGATGATTTGCGATGTTCTAATTTTTGTTTTCTTAATGTGCCATTTCATGTTTAAATCTTACATTAGAATTTCGTGTGAATACTCCAAAAATTTCTTTAGAAGTTATAATATATTGTACATATATACATACAATGAACAGGTAAGGTTGTTCACCTGATTTAGATTGTCAACACCGTAAATCCGCAATGGGTAATAACAATCATATAAAATAATGATAGAAGTAATGTAAGTATGTACACACAAAAAAAACATACCATAAAATACATAGTTAAATGTAATCATCAAACTCATTACATTTCAATTTCATATATGAATAGTGTAACAACCCATCTCGATCGACTCATTAGACTATAAATACAATATAGTTATTGTATGTCATGCTATATACTCGAGACGGCTTGATAGCATTGCACCACGCACAAACTGCAATTCATATGTAAATTATTGGAATAATCATTTAAATGTTTGTATGTTTGACAGTTGCGATAGAATTGGGCCATAGAAAGTGAAACTTTGTTTGTTTCGTAAATTAAATTTAAATAATTCTAGTTTAAATGGATGCTATTGTATATATAGCGAGATGCATTCTATATTTTATCTTGGTGATGAACAGTTTAAAACGTTTAATAGTATAAAGCGTTTAATTTTAAAGAGGTTTCCAAATATAGATTGCCCCGTGCCATGTCAGCAATTTGGCTCAAAGAAGATGCTGTATATTTCAGTCCGAATCAGCACACAGAACGTGATCGTGCTATCATACATAAATTCTTGAATCCTGATTCAAAAGAGCTCGGTATGAGCCACCACGTGACGTTTTATAATATCAAAAGCCATCTCTCGTATACCCATCTATCAGTCTCACATCCATACACGTCAAAGGGTGTGATTAATACTCAGTACAATGTCAGCTTATCTGCGTTTGCCAGATATTTAAAGAGAACCTCCATATCATACACAGACATATATTTGGTTTTAGAGTTGTTGATTTTGTGACCGGAAGCTGATTACTCAATACTGTTCTGCTGTACATATTTGTTTGGTATTCTTAAATATTTACTTGCATACTATAGTCTCTTTCGATTCATGAAGTCATATAGGCTTGCTTGAAATCTAGAAATATCTGGTGTACATCGTGAGATGTTTCATAGTATACTCAGAGAAAAACTTAGAGAAAAGCTCAAAAACACCAAAAAACTAGGCCAATTTAACCAAAAATTTAGTATTTCTCAACTGACCAAATGCCTTAGTAAAATAGCAAAATTCTTGGTTAAAATAATTTTTAATTTTAAATAACCAAACTTGGGTTATTAAAATAAAATATTTAGTTATATTAACCAAATGTATTTGGTTATTTTTTAAATATAAAAAAATATTTGATTTTAATAACCAAATAAAAAAGTTAAATTGACCAAAAAAAAAGTAAATTTCACATACCAGTTTTAACAAGTTTTATTGTTTGATATAATCTCAAATTTATTCAATATTTGAGATTATTTTGGTTGTACAGTTCAATTACTTGTTAAAATTTACCAAAAATTTAGTTGGCTAAATAGTAAATTCAACATAAGATTAAACAACACATAATGTTAGTATATTTAATCTTATAATAAAGATTCAGTTTACATATTTAATAAAATAAATTTTTGATTAAACTCTTTTCATGTTTGCAAGCACTTTACTTTCGAGTAATCCTACAGCTTCAGTGTATCGTCAAGTGGGCAACCAATATATACTCAATATTAAAACTCAATAATTAATTAATTATTTTAAATATAATTATTTTATATTTAAAATAATTAATTAATAATATTTAAAATTTCAAACCAATATTTAAAATTACAACAAAATACATAGTTAATGTACCCCTATAGTGTCTTAAGACATTTGTCAGAGCTTAAAGCCTGATTTCCATTATGAAAAAAATTTTGTCAGTATTTTTTACTGAAAAAACCAAAGCTAGAAAAAAATCAAAAATACCATTGGATTGACAGAGACCGTTTTTTACTTTTCTTCTTTTTATAGTGGATATATTTTGGCAGATGCTTATAACATAACCAATGAATTTCAATTGTTTTTTTGTTTTGTAAAAAAGACAAAAGTTAATGTTTGAATTTAAATTTAAAAAAATAATTATTATTCGTCATTTAAATTTTTTTCACAATGAATTAAGATGAATGACAAAAAACAAAATGTTAAAATTATCAATTGACCATAAAATAACTAGAACTACTATAAAATGCTTCATAATGACGCCATACAAAAGACTTCTCATCCATATAAATTTTTCCTTTAAAATATTTTTCCAGTACTGAAAATAATACTTCTCTTTTAGCGAAATCATGCTAAACGAGAAGTATTTTTTCAATATTATTACAAATATACTAACAAAATAGTCAAAGTAGGATAAAAATATAATTTTTCTTAAAGTGCGAGAGAAATAAAAAACATTTCCAGTATAAAAAATATACTCAGGCTGCGTGCCATACTCAAAGTAAATTACAAAATTCGGTAAATCGCATTTTTAGTACAAATTTACTTCTCATGTCGTGCTAAACTATGCAAGTAAATGTTTTAGTTAAATGGTATTAAGGGTTAAAATCACTGGTTTTTATGTAATAAATGAAACGTCAAAATTTCGTTTAATGTTTCCCATATTTAAATGTATACAATATATATCTTTTTATTATTTATATAATATTTATTATTTATTTTATATTATATTTACTATTTATCTATGGTTATAATAATTTTAAATTACCTAGAACGTTTGGATTATGAAGCAATTATATAAATGTCAAAAAAATAACAACAACAACCAATTACCTTTTTTTTAATCCATTTACCCTACTCTTTAGAACAGTATTTCAATTTACTAAAAAATTGACTAAAAATGTCATTTACCTTGAGTATGGCACGCAGCCTCAGTACTGAATAAATTTTTATGGTTACTGAGAAAATTATTATTTCATTACTGACAAAATATATCAAGAGAAGTATTTTTATTCAGTACTGGAAAAACATTTGATAGGCAAAATGTATATGGATGAGAAATCGTTTGTATGACGTCATTATGAAGCATTTTATAGTAGTTATTTTATGGTCAATTGATAATTTTAACAATTCGTTTTGTGTCGTTCATCTTAATTCATTGTGGAAATAATTGAAATAATGAATAATTATGTTAAGTTTTTTTTATAAGTGTTTTTTGTCTTTTTTTTTTAAATACCAAAAAAAAATTAAATTTATTGGTTATGTTATATACATCAAAATATATCCACTATAAAAAAAGAAAAAAGTAAAAAATTATCTCTGTCACTCTAATGGTATTTTTGATTTTTTTTCTTGCTTTGTTTTTTTCAGTAAGAAATACTGTATTTTTTTCATAGTGGAAATCAAACTTAATTGCCATATTTTAGTGTTTTGTCATCACACACACTCGTCGATAAGGTAGCCGACTGTCACTCGAACCATCGCTTATGCGCAATTTGTGTGCTTCCCAAATTTTATTAATTTTTCCACTGACGAGCTAGCTAACGATTCGCCGTTGGAGCTTAATTTAACCACTGAAATGGCGGGCGTTTTGTATGCTAGGCATTTTCGTATGACAGACTAATATATATATATGAGTGTATAGTTTGGTTTCTAAAATTAAATCGTAAATTTATACTGCAATGGTAACTCACAACTGACGATGCTGGAGCTTTGAGTGATGAATTCGTTGATAAAGTATTCAAGCCAGATGTTTTGCATTTAAGGAGGCCCACTATGAACTGATGGTCCCATTGGTACCATTTTGCTTAAATAAATTATTTCTGTCGGTATTGAACAATATTTTCAAAATGTGAGTAAAGCCTTATCTTATTTAAACTAAAAACAAACGTTGCTTACCAAATAAATCTAGATACAAGTCATAATTTGTTGATTCATTATAAAATTGGTTATTTATTTTTGGAATATTGTCCAAAATTGGGAAGCACAAACGTGTTTTCACTGAAGAAAAATAACACAATCTGACATGTAAAATTGCATATCTAATAAAATCGCGTTTTCTAGTAACCAAGAATTTTGTTGATTAGACCAACTTTTCATTTGGTTGAACTAAATATTTGGTTAAAATAATCAATTGTTGATGAAAAACATACTTTTACTTTAATCAAGGTAAATTTTACCAAAATTGTTTTAAAAATTTGCTTACAAATAATTATTGTTTAGTCGATTGTTTGGTCAAAACAACTAATTAATGAAAAAACTTAGCTTTGTTATTTTAAATATATTCAGGTTATTTTACTGTTTTTTAGATAATTTAACCATATTCACGTACCAATATTTTGATTAACTAAATTTTGATCAATTATTGCTTTAACCAAGAAGCAAAATTTTTATTTTTAAATTAAAGTAGAGAATTGGTGAAAATAACTAAAAAAACTTGTGTTAAAGTAACCAAATTGTATTACTAAGACTTTGGTCATAATATTTTTTCTGGGTGTTGAACAAATTGGTAATTATATCGCAAAATGTCATTGCTGACAAGATCTTGATGTATTCGTTGCGTTTGTTTATTTATCAGACCTTCACATGAGTATCACGCTGTATATTTTCCTATGTCCTCCCTGATTTGTACGAAAATTTCCATCGAAGCTTTGCAATGACTGGATAATGATCACTATTTACGAATTTGTTTGAAGACATACTCAATTTGGTCTCCATTTTGGGTCTCAGTTTCGTATCAGAAATACGAATCTATATTATTCTAAAATTTGGTTTCATTTGTACCAGCTCTAGCATTAAAGTCACCGATCGTGCTCAGGTATAGAGCCCATCAGATAAATAATTATTGTAAAATGAACGACATTTGACAGGTTGGGTAACCTCAAGTGCAAGAGTAGTTTACACATTCGATTATCGACTGCTTGGTGTTAGTTGGTAGTTGTTTTTATCTATTACCTGTTGCCCAATGAGAAATCCAACTCCAATATTCCCAAACTCATCTCCACTAGGTAGCAATGTATAACCTTGGAACACATGGCATTGACACATATCATAAGAACGGCGACCGCTCTTTGATCTGGTGTTCGGGTACTTTAACGGGGGTTCGTTGTTGTCTATGTGGTATCCAATTTGTTTTGTTAGCATTTTTAACACTTTTTGTATCCTGCCCCTATCGGGATTTGAATCCGGTACCCCCCGCTCCAACTGCCGCAGCTTTAACCACTGCACCAAATGGGCGGTTAAATTTAGTCGTTTCCTAAGAAGTTGACAAGCTCTGATTACTGTGGTGATATTCTATGTCTTATGTTTCGTTCGAAATATTTACGAAACATTGATGCCCTCATAACGTTTCATATATATCATAGCGTTTCTGCCTTAATGCTAGAAGTTTTTCCAGTTGAGCTCTATTCTAAATCTTTATCGTTCGAATCTTTATTTCTAAGAGTGGGGCGTGAATGTTTGGTAAATATACATTAACAAGAGCGGATCGGTTTCAGCCCGTAAAGATCTAGACTGTTAAAAATGGCGTGGATAACTCTAACATGACACCGAACCATTTCTATAAGTACTCGGAAACAATTAAGGATCTGTACGAAGTTTGATCTCGCTAGTAGGAATGAATTTATAAATAAGTGAAACCTCTGTTTTAACATAGATGTGGTATTCGGATCTTGGCGTTAAATCATTCAATTCGAGTTGATTGTATTAAAATTTAGAACTGTTGATATCCGAAGTGTTGAGACTTCAAACCATCGAACTAACTATATAAATAACACTGACACCTGTGTTAATATGAACGAATAACAAACCTGTTATTATCGATTTTTGGTCGGTAACATAAACAATGATAATCTGTAATGGTAATCAAAATCTTCTTTATCTTCTTTATTTTTCGAATTCAAATAAATTAACAGTTTTGTCATTCCCTTTTATTATAAACCACAGAAGAATGAAGACCTAATTAATAAAGCAATTATTAAACAAACAAAACCACGTGTATTAAATTAAAGTGTGAACGATTGTTATATAAGTCGCTCATTACAAATAAAGGCGACTTACTTTTAAACCAGACACCTGGATATACGAAAAGTCCAGAAACAATACATGGTCCTTCGAGCCGGATCCGGTGGATTTATTGCTATAATTGGACCGCGTGGAGGTTACAGCTCAACATTGCCACGTGGACAGCCATTTGGAGAAATTTATCGGAACCAAACACTTAAGTATCACTTTAATTTAATGAATATATATACATTCAGAAAATAAGTTACATAATTGCGTATTTAAATTGTTTCTTCGGATATAAATTTCGGTACTAAATAGTGATTTATGTGAGTGAATACAAGTGAAGAAAAATTTAACCACGTTGCAATACACTTCTAATTATTAAAATGGAAGCTCTAAACAAAAGGAGATCAGTCATTAAAGGTCAAATTACAAGATTGACCAGTTATACAAAGTCATGTAACGACACAACGCCATACGATGATATGCTTACACGATTGGAGAAATTAAAAGAGCATTATAAGAACTTCATCCAAATCGAAAATGAAATGTTTTCACTCGACCATGAGGTGTCCTCTGACATCGACGCCATTGACGATAATTATTATTTTTGCGTCTCCACATTGCAAAAATTAATGAGATCCAAAATTGCTTCGCCATCTTCTAACCCAAACGACAGCATAATCAACACATCATTTTCAACAGCGTCAGCTGATTTTAAGTTGCCAAGATTAACGTTACCAACTTTCAGCGGCAAAGCACGAGAATGGCAGTCATTTTATGACTTATTTAAAAGTACCGTTCATGAAAATACCAGTTTATCACCAGCGCAAAAGTTCCAATATTTAATAGGCCAACTGCGTGGTCCCGCCGAAGCTTTAGTGCGGCACTTTCGAGTGGATGACGCCAGCTACATTGAAGCATTCCAAAGATTGGAGAAACGATATGATAGAAAGCGAAGTATTGTAAACGAATTCATTCAAACATACATTAAGCAACCACAAATCACCAAACCTTCTGTCGATACGGTAGGTCAGATGTACGACACTTGCGACGAAGTGATTCGCGGACTGAAGGCACTCGGACCAAGCGCCGAGACCAGGGACTGCTGGTTAATTTACATAGCCGAGAAAAAATTAGACGACGCTACATTGCAATTATGGCGGCGGGAGTCAGAACAAGGTTTTCCAAGTATAGAGCAGTTTCTTAAGCAAACGAATGAATGCTCTAGAAGGCTTGAAACCAGAAGCAAGCAAATCGGCAAATAAATACGGGACACCAGCAAAAACATTCCATACCAACAGCGAGCCGAGAGCATTACCCAAATGCACATTATGCAGCGATAAACTGCATCGTTTATGTGATTGCCCCGAGTTTCTTCAGATGAGTTTGGATCAGCGCAGGCAATATATAAAACAGAGCTCCAGGTGTTTCAATTGCCTTGCACCTGGGCATGACGTATTTAACTGCAAATCACGAGGAAGATGCCACCAATGCAAACGACGACACCATACGTCAGTCCATGTCGACCCAAACAGATCACAAGACTCATTCGAACCAAAACCAAACGCCCTACCTACGGCTACTACACTATTTACAATGTCTGAACAAGACCCAGGAAAAACCGAATCAATTATTAGCGAAGACATTAACTCACCATCAGAGTATAACAGTGCTGATGCTTTATTACCTACAGCCATAGTCCAAATACGTGATCATCACGGTATCTGGCAAACTTGTCGTGCGCTATTGGACTCCGCTTCAACCAGGTCATAAATAAGCGAAAGATGTGCTACGCGGCTAAAAATTACCCGAGAAAACGCAAGATTCAACATTAGTACGCTAAACGGTGGAAGAGCTTCATCAACGAGAGGCGTATCAACAATTTTGATAAGATCATCACGCAACCATGAATTTACCATCTATGTCACCGCATATATCGTATCAAAAATAACCTCAAAGTTGCCACATGCCCCTGTAGATCGCGAAAAGCTAGCGTATATAGATAAACTTCCACTTGCCGATCCAGATTTCCATTTGCCGAGCACTATAGACGTTTTGATTGGGTGTGACCGCTTCCTATTCCTTTTATTAGATGGCCAAAAGGAAGAAGGACCCAACCTACCTATTGCGCAAAATACAAAATTAGGCTGGATTGTAGGAGGAATGTGTCAATCTAAATTCGTTTTAAATCAGGCCACAACTTTTCTCTCAACCACTGAAGAGATAAGCATCGACCTATCGTTACGTAAATTCTGGGAGATGGAGGAGCTACCGACAGTCAACAATTACACCGATGAAGAAAAACGTTGTATCAGCCATTTTGACGAACAATTTATAGTTGAAAGTTCAGGTAAATTCACTGTACCACTACCATTTAAGCCTAACCGACCCAAGTTGGGAGATTCACTGACTCAAGCCCTAAGACGATTCAACTCATTGGAACAAAAGCTGGCAAAGAGTCCTGATTTGCGTACAGCTTACAGAAATTTCCTGACTGAATATGAATTACTGGGACATATGGAGCTGATACCACCAGGACAAGTCGACGCACCAACCGGCAAGAAGTATTATTTGCCTCATCATCCTATAATTAAAGAAGCGAGTACGACCACGAAACTACGCGTTGTGTTTGACGCATCAGCCAAATCTACATCTGGAGCATCTCTCAATGATATGCTGATGGTGGGACCGACAATACAACAAACGCTACTAGAAATACTAATACGTTTCCGAAAGCATCGATATGTGTTCACGGCTGACATCGAAAAAATGTTTCGTCAGTTGTGGATCAAACCGTCGGATACTGATTACCAAAGAATCGTTTGGCGCGATTCACCATCATCACCAATAAAACATTATCGCCTACTAACAAACACTTATGGCACTGCATCAGCGTCGTTTTTAGCTACAATGGCTCTGACTAAATTAGCTCAGCTAAATCTCAAAACGCATCCAAAAGCAGCAACAGTGCTAATAAGAGATTTCTATATGGACGATCTCATGTCTGGAGCAGAAACCATAGAAGAAGCTACACAGATTCAAAGCGAGTTAATTTCTCTCTTACAAATTGGTGGATACAACCTTCGCAAATGGGCCACAAACGACGTAAAACTCTTGGAGCACGTACCAGAAAGTGATCGAGAAATAACGATACGAGAGATCACCGAGGGAAACAAGCTGATCTCAGTATTAGGAGTTAAATTTGACCCACAACGAGATTGTTTTTTGTTTAAAGTGTCACTTCCAACCGTAACAACATTCACGAAAAGAATTATGCTTTCAGAGGCATCCCGGATCTTTGATCCAATGGGATGGCTATCACCTGTGACAGTTGGAATAAAAATCATATTTCAAGGTCTGTGGATGCGAAAACTCGACTGGGATGACCAACTACCTATCGATGTCGAAAACCAATGGATGACCATTAGGAGCAAACTTGAATCCGTAGAGCAGCTTAGAATACCAAGATGGTTAAACACTTCGGAAAAAATTCACCTATGTGGATTTTCAGATGCATCCAATACTGCTTACGCAGCTGTCATTTATGCTCGAACGGTAAATTCAAAGGGAGAAGTGGTGATGAACATCGTCTCAGCCAAAACCAAAGTTGCGCCAATAAAGTATGTCACTATTGCTCGTCTGGAACTATGCGCGGCTCTACTTCTCACAAGAATGCTAACATTAGTCATAAAATCATTGAATGTTGCAACGCCACCAAAGGTGTCCTTGTGGTCTGACTCCACTACAGTCTTAGCCTGGTTGGTTAACCCTCCAAGAAAGGGTAATGTATTTGTTATTAATCGAGTTACTGAGATACTGGATACTACGAACGTTCAGCAATGGTCATATGTACCTTCGAAGGATAATCCGGCGGACTGTGCCTCCCGTGGAGTCTTGCCTGATGAAATAAGTGAACATAATACATGGTGGCAGGGACCAGACTGGCTACGTTGTGAACCATATCAACCTCCAAATACGCCAAATCGAACAAAAGGGGAGCCACAAGAAGCCGTAACTCTGTTATCTAGAGAAGCATCAACAGAAACAACGGACAACCAACCTACTTTCATCTCAAAGATCGTTACCAAATTTTCCAAAATTATAAAAGCAGTTCGAGTTTTGGCATGGATAAAACGGGCCAGTCACAATTTTCGAAACTATGGCTCTAGAGTGATTGGGCCCTTAACAAAATCGGACGTTAATGAAACATTAAGTACAATGTTGAAAGATGCACAGCTTTCAAGCTTCTCCGACGAAATAACTAATTTGCGTAAAAACAAGCCTTTAAAAATTCTAACATTTCCTTTCTATCTCCTTATTTAGATAGTGACGGAATTATGCGGGTTGGGGGTCGTTTAGAAAACGCAAAAGAACAACACGACTTGAAACATCCAATTATCCTCTCAGGCAGTCATCCACTGGCAAAGGGTATTGTCAGAGATTCGCATATTCAGTATATGCATGCAGGACCAACACTTCTGTTATCAATCATTAGGCAGAAATACACTATCCTACGATGCAAGAGTTTGGTGCGAAGTGTAGTTCACATCTGCATCAAATGTTTCCGGCAAAGGAAAATAACCCAAGAGCAGCTAATGGGACAGTTACCACTACCCAGAGTCAACCTTATAAGAGCGTTTCTGCAAACAAGCGTCGACTATGCTGGTCCATACGTTTTGAAAAACACAAAGGGACGAAATACTACCACATACAAAGGTTACCTTGTGGTTTTCACATGCATGGCAACCAAAGCAGTTCATTTCGAGCTAGCATCCGATATGACGACCGACACGTTCCTTTCAGCATTTAAACGGTTTCAGAATCGTCGTGGAATTTGTACTGACATTTACAGCGATAATGGGACGAATTTCATAGGTGCTGCAAATGATTTAAAATACCTTCAAGGTTTATTGGCGAAAGAAGAAACATCTGTCGTAAATTGGGCAGCAATCAATAACACAAACTGGCATTTTGTGCCACCGGCATCACCACATTTCAACGGTCTTTGTGAAGCTGCAGTGAAATCTTTAAAATATCATTTGCGACGCGTCATTGGGCAAACAGCACTAAGATACGAGGAACTAAATAAACTACTAACCCAAGTTGAAGCATTATTGAATTCCAGACCTCTAAGCGAGTCTTCAGAAGAATACATCGATGCGCTTACACCCGGTCATTTTATAATCGGTCAGCCGATCACCACTGTACCAGAGGCCGACATTACACATCTCAAACTAAATCGACTATCACGATGGCAGATGATACAACAACTCTTTCAGCACTTTGCAAAGAGATGGCAAACTGAGTATCTCACTAGTTTGAACCGGTTGTCAAAGTGGCGGTTGAAATACAACAACTTAAAAGAAGGCGATTTAGTTATCTTGAAGGATGATAACATACCACCAGGGCAATGGGCAATGGGCCGCATTGTTAAAACTCATGCAGGGAAAGATTCTATCGTTCGTGTGGTTACTCTCAAAACAGCCACCGGGTTTTTCAAGCGACCAATCACAAAAATTTGTTTGCTTCCAGCGATTGACTCTCCTAATTCGTCAACGGGGGCGATATGTTGAGACTTCAAACCATCGAACTAACTATATAAATAACACTGACACCTGTGTTAATATGAACGAATAACAAACCTGTTATTATCGATTTTTGGTCGGTAACATAAACAATGATAATCTGTAATGGTAATCAAAATCTTCTTTATCTTCTTTATTTTTCGAATTCAAATAAATTAACAGTTTTGTCATTCCCTTTTATTATAAACCACAGAAGAATGAAGACCTAATTAATAAAGCAATTATTAAACAAACAAAACCACGTGTATTAAATTAAACTGTGAACGATTGTTATATAAGTCGCTCATTACAAATAAAGGCGACTTACTTTTAAACCAGACACCTGGATATACGAAAAGTCCAGAAACAATACACGAAGGGTTATTATTTTTTTTAATGGTCTTTTCACGCTTATTTAATGGTATGGTGCAATCAAGTTCCAATCATCAAAAAGGAAGTCGTTAAAATGTCAGAAATAGTTGTACCGCACTCTAATTTTCACAGCATACTGTTACAGTTACTGTGGTATCTTATTTGGGAAGAATCACTCTTCTGGGGGAAAAAATTGTCGTTGACTATCAAGAGCGTTCGATGCAAATCACTGACAGATTAATTTTTCTGTGCACTGTCTGCAATGATTTCTAATCCTTCTAATCTTTTTCTCATCTCTTATCAGGTTCTGTTTGGTCGATGAATGATTTCAAATTACAAAAAAACAAAGGCTTAAAGATACCTACCCAAACCTAAACTGTTGAAAATGTTTCAAAAGAATTTTCAAATACCATCTATTATCGAAACATGCAACTACATTTATTCTATCTTACCACCTAAATAAGTGTTATAATGAAAAATTGAAAATATTTTTAATAAATATTATTAATAATTATTAATTTTTAATCTAAATGCATTTTACAAAAATAATGTTATCGTACAGAACGTTAACACTAGTTTTGTAAAATTCAGTAAATAAATATATTAAATTAAATTTTTACCGCATTCTATTAATCGAAATTAGTACTATATATTAGAACAGTTTCCATATTTTATCTTTGCTACAAAAAGATTGATCGAAACTTTAATCAAAACTAACTTCATCCGTCACACAAAATACTGTCAAAAAGTTAGTTTTATGCGGGAAATTTTTTAATCGATCATACGAAAATACTCAACTAAATAATTATTGTTTTATTGTAAAATAAAATACATTATTTTCATTTTTAAACTATCTCTAATGATCAATTTGATCATAAAATACAGTTATAAATAATTAAACTAGTATAATGAGTGCAACAAAAGGTAAAATACCATCTAAAGGCTCGTCATCTTCATCAACAACGGCAAAACCAACAACTACAACTGTGTCACCAAAAGCAGCACCAAAGCCTGCTTCAAAAACGCTTTTAAATTATTTTACGAAGGTAACTAAGGATAAAACTGAAAATGATTTAAATGAAAGCAATCGAAAACGTAAATTGTCTGCGGAAAGTAACCATCAACGTCCGGTTAAAATATTGAAACCATCTGATGATAATGATGTGGTCGTTATTGATGAAAATTCGGAACCAGCGATTTCAAACCCGACTGAAATCAATGATGATAGTCTGGAAAGTAGTAATCCAGTGGACGAGAATAAACCAATGTTAATTAAATTGACTCCAATCAATAAAAAGAAGAAAGAGGGAAAAATTAAAAATTCCAAACGAAAGAGTAAAGACCCAAAAGCCGATGTGTTGCCTGTCGAGGAGATGGAGATTGATGATGTTGTGGCAATTGAATCGGAAGAAACTGAAAATACTATCGATGACAAATCTGAATCGATTGTGAAAGTAATTGAAAGTAATAAAGACCAACCGACTGCCGAAAATAATGAAATACTTGCTGAAAAAACTGATAAAGTAGAAAAGCAACTTGAGGTAGTGGAAATGCAAAAAGAGGAAAATGTGGAAAAACTATCAACAGAAGATAAATCTAAAACTTTCAAAACTCCACGTCGCAGGTCAACTCGTATCGAAAACTCTCAAGAAAAGATCGCCGAAGAAATTCGTAATAATGTGGAAGGCAAAGTGGCCAAAGAAGAGGCTAATCCAAAAAAAGATTCAACACCTAAAACTTCTGTTCCACCAGAGACAGAAATATCATTAAAAAAAGATGCCGGCAATCACGAAGCAGAAGATGATATAAAATTGAAAGACAAAGGAAAAGTCCTCGTTAACTCAGAAAATAGAAAACCTGATGACAATCTTATCATTTTAGACAATAATTCAGATGATGGCCTTTCGACCACAAATTCACCGTCAGTTAATAAAAATAATATGTCTAACACGTTGACCACTTCAGCCGAGAAAAAACTTACACCAAAGCAATTAAAATTACAAGAAACGCGTCGCAAAGCTCGAGAAGAACGGGAAAAGAAAATACAAGAAGATCGTGAAAAACGACAAAAAGAAAAAGAAGAGCAACGTAAAAAAGAGAAAGAAGAAAAGGAACTGAAACTAAAAAAAGAACGCGAAGAGAAAGAGGAGCAACGAAAAAAGGAAAAGGCCGAAAAAGAGGAGCAACGTGCAAAAGAACGTGAAGAAAAAGAGCGTAAACGACTTGAAGAAATACAACAGAAACGAAAGCGGGAAGAACAGAAAGAAGAAGAAAAACGTAAAAAAGAAGAAGAACGCAAGAAGAAAGAAGCTGAAAAGGAGGAAGAGAAACGTGAAAAGGAACAAGATCGGCTCAAAAAAGAACAAGAAAAATTGGAAGAAGAACAAAAGAAAAAACGTGAAGCCGATAAATTCAAAAGATTTTTCCGAAACAGCATCGATCAAACGAATCAACCTTCTACTACTAGTGTTGCTGGTGGCGGAACAATTTCCATTTCATCTTCCCAAGGAAATGATACGTCGAATCATGCAACAGAAACGTCATCAAACTTTATGCCATTTTGCGTTAAAGGCAATATGAAGTTGGCTCCATGCACGCGAAAAACGTTAACAGACGATCAAAAGGTTGAACTAGACAAAGTTATAGACGGGGAAAAATTGAAAAATCATAATTCATACCTCAAAGAATTAAAATCGCAGGGATATGCGATTGGAAAATCGGAGAAAACGATTCAAAACTACGAAGATGATGATATCATGATTGTTGGTAAGCTATTTTCTATCTTTACGGTATACTAGAAATTTAACTATTTGTAAAATTTGCAGATGACGAGCTGGATACTATCGGCGATGAGGTGGTTGAATTAAAACCAAAACATCAAAAATATCGGGCAAAGTTCCTTTTATTCACTGGCAATCGACGTCCACCATACTATGGTACTTGGCGCAAGAAATCAACGATTGTCAAACCGTGTAAACCATTTGAAATGGATACTAAATATTTTAATTACGAGGTCGATTCGGACGACGAATGGGAAGAAGATGAACCGGGTGAATCATTGAAGGGCAGCGATGATGATTATGAATCGAATGATGATTATGAAGTGGACAATGAATTTTTTGTACCACATGGTTACTTATCGGACGAGGAAAATAAAGCTGAAATGGATGGTGATGGGCCTGACGCTGAAGAAAATGATAACCATCCGTCTACACAAAAGGATAAACTTAAAATATTGCAACAGGAATTCTTTGCTGAGCACAATAAGAAAACCGAAAAAATAAAACCAAAATTGATTGGATGCATATGGCAAAATTTGAATGAAGATGAGATTGATGATAAGTATTCTGCTATAATTCATAAGTTATTGGACAATCATGCAATGATTTTGAATACACCGATAATTTTGAAACCTGAAACACCTCCAGTTGATGAAAATCAGGCAGATACAAGTATAGAGTTTACAAACAAAGATATTCAAGTTTTGATCAATCTAGTCCATGGCAATGTTAACAAACGCCAGTTTTTGGTGAAAGAGTTTCTTGCTTCGAGAGCCGAAAAATTAGAAGCTGGGAAGAGGGATAAACTAACCCAAGTAAAAATTATGAATAAGATACGAGAGATTGCGGATTGGAAACGCTGTGTTACGGACAATCCTATTATGAACAATCGATATTGTTGGGTTGTCGGAGACAAGTATTTGGATGAGTTCAATTTATCGGATTTGGACGTTTGTAATAAATGGAAATATACGTTAAAACCAGTACGGATAATGTCCACAATCCCAACTACAAAAGAAGATAGTAATGATGGCGCTACACCATCAATAAATACCACAACAGCAGCCTCGACTACTGTAGTAAATTCGATCACGAAATACACTACACCAATATCGAAATTAGAACAAAACACCGAAAGTTCTATGAAACCAATTACAACAAAGTCCCCTAAACCAACAGCGATCGCTACCAAAAAATCACCAATCCAAAAGAAACCAATTGTCGCTAGTACTTCTTCCAATTCAACCCAACCGACAAAAAAACGTATCAATCCATTAATGTCTGTGCCACGAGGTCAGACGTTTCCACAAAATAAGAAGAATACCCTAATTAGTGAATATTTAAACAATGGTAAACTAAATAATAATACTGGAAATATCGTTGATAGTGGCAAATCCAAAATTACGGAAAACACTTCGAATCCAAAAACGGCCGAGGCAGATGAAACTATAAGTATGGACTGTGATGTGATTCAATTGGAGTAAATGTATTATCTTAGGATAGATTTCGTTGTATTTGATCTTGTTAATAGGATAGGTTCTCTACATATAATAATACTATGTTATTTGTTTAATTTAATGTATAATCTGAGTAATAAACATATTTTATAGTTATGCAAATATAATTCGTCATTCATTTATCGACATTAAAATTTAATTCGCGTATTTGTCACTGTTGCCGCCTATTTGAACAGCAAAATATCGATCGGTAATGCAGTTTTTGCAAGTAAAAACTTATCGTGTGTGGAATTTTCATTTCCAACTCCTGTCAAACATATCTATAAAATACAATTATTATAAATGAAAAACATCGTAAATAAATGTATATATCTTTTCATGTTAAATAAATAACTTAAAATACTTAAGAGTATTATCTAGTGTAAATATTTACCATTCAACTTGTTTAACATACTAAAATACAAAACCATTTTTGTTTTGTTTGCGTTTGACATTTAATGATTTCCATTTTTTCTTCTCATTCCAGGGACAAACAATTTTCACTAACTTGAATAGATTGTTTTGTTATAATAAGAATAACCGTGATCGTGTTATATTTTAAAATTAAAAATTACGATTCATAGTGATTTTAATACATCCATATCGTAAAACATGAGTAAAATGTCAAAAAATAAATTAAATTTAACATTGCCCCCAGGATCGGTAGATCCATCTGTGCAACAACCTGTTCCAACGCCACCATTCAAAACACCATCGGGAACTGAGTATGACATTAAAAAGTGAATAAATTGTTTATCGTTGATAAATTTTGTTATAATATGTTCTGTTTGTATCATCTATTGTAGCCGGAATAATATTTTAGGCAAACCAAAGACAAGTATTGAGACCTTAACAGAAACTCTGGAAGAGCTAGAAGTCGATGAAACAGCATTGACACGGATAAAAGAGTTTTTGATACAGAAAGAACGGATCGGTGAATTGAGCGGCGAAGATTTGGAAAAATTGGGTGAACTAGGTTCAGGAAATGGTGGAGTTGTTGTTAAAGTACGTCATGTACCAACGCAATTGATTATGGCACGAAAATTAATTCACTTAGAAGTTAAGCCAGCCATCAAGAAACAAATTATACGAGAGTTAAAAGTGTTGGATGAATGCAATTTTCCCCATATTGTTGGTTTTTATGGGGCATTCTATAGTGACGGGGAAATTAGCATATGCATGGAGTATATGGATGGTGGATCACTGGATCTAATATTAAAACGAGCCGGAAGAATTCCAGAAGGTATCTTAGGAAAAATAACCTTAGCCGTTCTTAAAGGATTAAGCTATTTACGCGATAAACATGCTATTATGCACAGAGATGTTAAACCAAGTAACATACTAGTGAATAGTAGCGGTGAAATAAAAATCTGTGATTTTGGTGTTTCGGGACAATTAATTGATTCGATGGCAAATTCGTTTGTTGGTACAAGAAGTTATATGTCGGTAAGTTTAAATTAAATAAATTTCATTTGTATCATTTATAAACAATAATAATTTTTAATTTGCAGCCCGAACGATTACAAGGTACACACTACTCGGTACAATCGGATATATGGTCACTAGGTTTATCACTCGTAGAAATGGCAATAGGAATGTATCCAATTCCACCACCCGATGCTAAAACTTTAGAAACAATATTCGTTGAACATAACGACGATGGAAGTCAAACAATTATTGAACCAAAACCAATGGCAATATTTGAATTACTCGACTATATTGTAAATGAACCACCACCAAAATTAGAACACAAAATCTTTTCCGATGAATTCAAAGATTTTGTTGACAAGTGCCTAAAAAAGAATCCGGACGAGCGTGCCGATTTAAAAACATTAATCAATCATCCATGGATACGAAAATGGGAAAGTGAATGTGTCGATATTGCTGGATGGGTTTGTAAAACAATGGACCTACCACCATCAACACCCAAACGTAATACATCACCAAATTAATAGTATTCCTTCTATAAAATAATTATATTATTTTTATGGGCCTTTAATATTTGTTGAATGCTCGTAATAAATTTTAAAACAATAATTTTAAGAATCTTTTTACAGGATAAAAATACAAAACAGCAAAATCATACGAAGTACATACATAATATAGAAAACCCTCCGCTCCGGAACGGTGTTTTGTTGAGATCTCAACAATAAGTTGATTGATTGTTTTTTTTTATATATTTTTTTAATATATCATTACTATCGTAACTAAATAAAATAGGATTAAAATACTCAAATTGCATTAATCGCTCGATTTGAATAAATTTTTAATGATTTATGTGTGTAATCATTAGAGTTAAACAACAACAAAAAAAAAACTTTGTCATATGTAAAACTACAAAACTATTAATTGTTATCTGACAGGGTTTCTATATTCTCTAACTTATCAATAAGTGTTTTTCTATTTTGTGTGTGAAAAAGATGGTATTCTTATTCATATTAAAATAAAACATAATTAAATAATCAAATACTAATTATAAAGCATTATAAATATTTATTTTTCGTTGATTATTCAAATTATTGAATTTAAAATGCATTCCGTTTGTAATAAAACTAATTATAAATCAAGTAAATAAATATATATATATAAAAATATTTTAAATTAACAAAAATAATAAGTAATATTTTAATAAATTTAAATGTATTTTATTATAATTCTAGATGTACCTTTATAATTTATATACTTAATGCAAAAAAAAATTAAATAAAAACAATAATAACAAAAAATAAAATTAAAGTAATTAAAATTATAACAATACTAACAATACATATATAATTCATAAAGATATATATAATCTAAACAAATAGGTGTTCTATTTTAAATTAAAATACATTTATAAAGTAATAAACAACAACCTATTCTAAAAATGATATTCTAAATACATTGGCTAGAGATTTTTCATAAAATAAAATTTAAAATATAAAAACTGTCGAAAACATACATAAAATCAAAAATTACTTAAATAAAACGATTTTAAAATTTATGCAATTGAAATTATTACTTTTTTTGAGATATTATGAGTGGTTGGCACAAATAATCCAGTCAAACAATTTGTTTTTATTACCTAAGCCAACGAAGCTCGACACCATTCAAGTTTTTTTGAATTTTAACACGATGAAACTCTCTTACATTAAAAACTGCTTAGAAGCCGATTAGATCTGGTTAAAGAATTTTTTTTTATTATTAAGGCTTAACTATAACAATTCAGCGTTATCTTTTTTTTTTAAGTTTAGCTTTAATTGGGTGCAGGGCGGACTTTTAGACTGTCCTAGTTCCTTGTAACTGTCAGAGCTCCTGCACCAACGCGCGATCCTACCATTAAAGGTTGATAGCTGACTTAAACTTGTGTATTTTATATTCCAACGAAAACTGAAAACCGGATAACGAATTCCACTTCCTAGATGTTAGATAAATAAATTCGCACCTTCAGTTCGACGTTTCGGCAGCTTCACCGTAAACCTATACGCATTAACCGTTCCTCGTGTTACCCGTCCTGGTGGTATTTTCTCCTTTAATTCTGCAGAACATTTACGATTTATTAATCTATAGAACACGCAGAGTTTTTCATTATCTCTGCGATGTTGTAGGATGTCTAGATCTTTCGTAAGTCTGGAGTTTCGTATTATTTGGATGGCACGCCGCTGAACACTATCCAGCAACTGGAGAGCAGTGCTATATGCTCAATCCCAAACCTTACAGTAAGATTCTATATAAGATCTAATAAAGGTTTTATATATCTGGAGAACCTGATGCGATCTAAAAAAAACCGTTTGTATAGATTGAGGAACTATGCTATAATGTGTTCATTCCATTTTAAATTGTTGCTAATCTAAACGGATACGAATTGAGTCATAACCCACGAGAACATGGTCTTTTACCACGAAAGGGTATTCGTTGTGACTTGTTTTACGCGAGTCAGAAAAGTGACAACTTCCAGCCGTTTGTCGTTTTAATCTGAAGGAGTAGGCTCGACCTCGAATGAAATAAAAGAGTGCAATGTTGCATCATCTTGCCATTTACAATTTTATTTTACAAATATAGTTTACTTTAGTTACAATGATTTATTTTCTTATTTAATTTTCAATAAATCATTCAAATCCTATTTATTTATTCCACTTTTTCTCAAAAACTCGTCCATCTCTATATTCACCTGCTTTCATAACACCAGTCAAGCTTTTTCTAAGGATATCAAACTCTACTCTATACTGTTGAAAATTGTTGCAGTGCACCACAAGATGTTCTATATCCTGAGGAACATACCAAATCTCACACACAACGTTTTAAAAACTTTCTTTTCTTACAATGGTTCTTATCATGCTTGAGTGCCTTGTAAAAATGTGTTTTTAAGTGTGTTTTTAAATTAGTGTTAAGGAGACACTATATAATTCACTATACTTCTTTCTTTACTTCAAACTTAAACTTTGAAATACATGTTTCCATTTATCCTATCCATTCATCTTGGAGAAAGTATATATCTTACATCTTTGTTTGCAAACATTTACACTATATCACTCTCACTTCCCCGTTTAGCAAGCATATCAATCCTTTCAATACTTTAGCATTCCACTCTGAGAATCAGAAAATATTGCTATTTTACTTCTCCTCACGTAAGGTCAACTTAATCCCTTTCCAACATACCTATCAGTTCAGTGTTCATTATACAAATGTTATTATCAACTCGAACAATTTTTGAATATTCGTTTCTGGAACATAACAGCACTTACTTTGTTTCCACTCATACTTGCATCCGTATACATGATATCATACCCAATATACTGACTTCATTGGCTCAAAAACATGATTTTAACACGTGATCATTCCATTCGTAAGTATAATTATCCGCTTTCATTCGTACGATAAGACGAGTATTGTTAGGTAAAAGTTACAGCCCAGTGTCCAATACTCTATACTAAAAAATAAATTAATAGTTTCGAATATTAGACTAGGTCTATAATTTAACTTATAAAATTTCCTTCGTTGTAATTTTCCATCATGTCTCATTGTGATCCAGTCTCTCTTATTATTGAGAGGCGAATCACCCAATACCATTGTGGCACATGCGTGTTCTCTAATTTCATTATCTGGTTAAAAGTCCCATTCGATCCGTTTCCAAACACACTTATTCCATATATCGCAAAATGGCTAGCAAAATAGAGAATCAAGGCCAATGAGCGCAAATCTTCGCAAATTACATACACACTTTGTAAACTCACCTATCCGCTTACCAGACTCAATAAAATTACTCTAATAAGTGTTAGATAGAAGACTCCCGTGGAAAAAACATATTGCAGCTAAACACCAACAAATCAAATTAAAATGCGTCATTTTTTTTTTTTTTTTTTTTTGCGGTTTTTACAGGCCATTATTGGCCCGTACCGTGTCAACAATCTGACTCCAACGGTTTCGATCACGAGCCAGATCTTCATACTGTTGCAAGCAGTTGGAAGATGCCAGATCGCTCTCTACGCCGTGGAGCCATCGTCGCCGACAGCGACCTCTTCGCCTACCGAAAGGCGGTTCTCCCTTTAAAGATCGCTGTATCATTCGGTTCGGATCAGCACGCAGAACGTGACCGAGCCAGCGTATTCGCTGTCCTTTGATTTCATGCACGATATCAGGAATTTGCATTAAATTCCTGATCTCGTGATTGAAAAGAACTCGGTAAGTGCCATCGACGTCGCGTTTTGGACCATATATCACACGCATGATTCTTCTCTCGAATGTTAGAAGCCATCTTTCGTACTCATCCGTCAAGGTCCAACTCTCACATCCATACATGACAACGGGTCTGATCAACACTCTGTACAGTTTCAGCTTATCCGTATTTGCAAGATATTTTGATTTCAGCAGTGGACGTAGAGGATACAAAGCCCGATTGCCAGCGGCAAGGCGGACCTTGATATCCTCGCCCACACTATTATCGTGAGTGATGAGAGATCCAAGATACTTGAATCTCATCACTCCTTCAAACGTGTGGTTTCCACTACTGAAATCAATTGCGTCTTGGTCTCTAAAACCCGAGATTAGATATTTGGTTTTTGACTCGTTGATTTTGAGACCAACGGAAGCTGAACACTGTTCCAGTGGATCAAGTATCTCTTTCACTCCGTTGCCATTTAATCCAATCACACAGATATCATCTGCATAAGCAAGAAGTTGATTGGATTGTCGGAATAAGATATTGTCCTGAGGTGTTTCACTTTTACGAAGGATGTATTCCAACATGAGATTAAAAAGTATCGGGGACAGCGCATCTCCTTGTCGAACACCGGAATTGATTGCAAAAGTTCTCGATAGCCTGTTCTCAACTTTAACACAGCATTGTGACTGCGTTACTGTCATTTTACAGAGATGTACATATTTTTTTGGTATTCCTAAATATTCAAGCGCATACCATAGCCTCTCTCGATTGATCGAGTCATAGGCTTGCTCGAAATCTAGGAATACCTGGTGTACATCGCGAGATGTTTCGTAGTACTTGGAAAGAATCATCCGTAGCGAAAAAACTTGATCAGTGACTGACCGATTTGGACGGAATCCTCCTTGGTAGTCACCGACAATTTCATCCGCTAGAGGAGTAATTCTTCCCAAGATAATGTATGACAGTAACTTGTATGCTGTGCAAAGGAGAGCTATACCGCGATAGTTCTCGCATTTCATGCGATCACCCTTTTTGAATATTGGGCATAACGCGGCCACTTTCCATTCATCAGGCATAACTTCATTTCGCCATACCAATCGAACAAGGTCGAAAAGACAGTTCCACAAAGTTAGCCCTCCGAATATCAAGAGCTCTGAATTAATGCAATCAACCCCTGGTGAACGATTTTTCTTTAATCTCTGCATGGCCATTGTGAATTCCTCATAGGATGGATCCTCAATGAACATCTCCGCGGTCTGTATTTGAGAGTATTCAAATACAGCTTGTGATACATGTGGAACATTAAGTAGATCAGAAAAATGTTCACGCCATGTATCGAGTACCGCATCGACGTTAACACAGAGGTTTCCATCCTGGTCCCGAATGGCAGTTGACCGAGATCTTAAGGTATGGTGCAATTCGGTGATTCCTTTAAAGAAACCACGCGAGTTGTGCTCATTGCTGAGTTGTTGTACTCTTAAGACCTTGGCCTTCCACCATTCGCGCTTCTTCTGTCTACAAATGCGTTTAGCTGTCCTCCTAGCAAGAACTGCCTTGTTTTTCCTTGTAATTGTAAACCGAGTCTGCGCTTCATTGTGGGCTATATTACGTTGCTCAACAGCAAGACGACACTCCTCATCAAACCAATCATTTTTGGGCGTAGTTTTCACTATACCGAGAGTGTGCTGGGCAGCATCGACAACCGAGGTTTTCAATACTTCCCAGACACTGTTCACATCATCAGATTGGTAGTTGGATCCTAAAATGCTATTGCTGACAAGATCTTGATATTTTCGTTGCGTTTCTTCATTTATCAGACCTTCACAGGAGAATCGCGTTTTATATTCTCCTGTCCTCCTTGACTTGTACGAAAATTTCCATCGTAGCTTTGCAGCAACCATAAAATGGTCACTGCCTACTAATTCTGTTGACGACCGATACGATCTCACGTCTTGAACAACCCGAGCCCGGTCTTTTGAAATCAACACATGGTCAATTTGGCTTCGGGATGTTTTACGTGGATGTGTCCAGGTTTCCAAATGGATGTTTTTGTGAGGAAAGAATGTACTTGCCACTTGGAGATCATGTGCGATCGCAAAGTACATCATTCTTTCCCCATTTTCGGTCGCAGTTTTGTGTCGGGAGTACGGACCTATGTTGTTACATAAGTCGGTCTGATTTCGGCCAGCTCTAGCATTAAAGTCACCAATCACCAATCTGATATCGTGCTCAGGTATAGAGCCCATCAGATTATCCAAATTATTGTAAAATGAGTCTTTATCTTGGGGTTGGCTTACATCAGTGGGCGCATGTACACATACAATTGACAGGTTGGCTAATCTCATGTGCAAGCGAAGCTTACACATTCGATTATCGACTGCTTGGAAGTCCAACACAGCCTTTTTTACCTGCGGCCCAATGAGAAAGCCAACTCCAAGATTTCCGAGGTCATCTCCACTGTGCAGCAACGTACAGCCTTGGGACACATGGACTCCACTTTTAGGCCATCGAGTTTCTTGGAGCGCTACGAGTTCCAGCCGATACTCCTTCATACATGTGATAAGGCCGTCCAACGCGCCAGGTTTTCTTAGTGACTGCACGTTCCACGTGCTGATCCTCAATCTCGTATCCGGGTACTTAAGCGGGGGGTCATTGTTATTTAGGCGGTATCCGATTTTTTTGTTTTTGTTGACATTTTTAACTGTTATTGTTTTTTACGGATGCGGGTCGTCAGCCCAGCGATCCAACCAGATTTAGTCGCCTCCTACGACAAGCTCTGGATACTGTGGTGGTATTCTATGAATCTCATGTTTCGTTCGAAATATTTACGAAACATGGTTGCCCCCATCCACAGGGCAGCACAGAAAATGCGTCATACTAAATTGGTTAATTGGAAAACACTCAAAATTAAGTCTAGACTGTAAGGTCTTGCTGTATAAAATGGTACTTAAGCCCATCTGGACATATGGTATTCAGTTGTGGGGCTCCGCATGTGCTTCCAATATAATAAAACTGGAAAGAGTGCAGTCACGAATACTTCGAACAATGGTGAACGCACCCTGGTATGTACGCAATGCAAACCTTCGACGTGATTTACTCATCGATACCGTAAACGATACAATTCATCAGTACAGCAAAAAATACCAGTTAAAACTTGTTTGTCATCCCAACGAGACCGAGTGCACATTAATATTAAGAACTAACATAGGTTGTCTTATTAAATGAATTTATATTAGTTTTTTAAGATTTGATTACATCTTGCTGGTTTTCTATGTAGGAAAGATTCAAGAATAAAAGCCATAGGTATAGTAAAAAAAAGTTATAGGATACTAAGAACTTTTGTAACATATTGCACCCCATTTAGGTTTACTTCCTCATCTAAGCGATTCATACAATTTTCAATTGGTTGCTAGGTTTTTATCTTTATTTTTCGAATCAGAATTGGGACCACCCTACTTTCCTTCCATTCATGCAGTATTGTTTTATTCATCCATACTTCCCTCGGTACCTCCGATTCTCACTTAAGTTCCTGAATCATTCTATAAGTAATCCATTTACTCATGTTGATTCATAATTTCACGCTGCTTTTCATATATTCAATCTGATCATGGAGTGATCTTCTTCTTCTACGTCCCAAGTAATTTGACTAACCCGTCCAACAGATATCAATGATAAATCTATCTGTTAATTGTTAAGGTCTAACAGATATTAAGTTTAATAATAAAGAAATAAATGCCGATACCGTCAAACTAACATCAAAGCCTAGTTTACTCGGACATGAAATATAAAGTGATTACAAAAGTGATCGAAACCGAGAGAGATCGACAGGATTGAGTATTATGTAAATAATATTAACAATATATGAGAACTAACTTCGGCGAAAACAGAAAAATCAATAAAATAATCAACGAATGTGTTCGAAATGCTACTCAATATTATTCAGATAACCACAACTTAGAAATTGAAGTAGTTAATCCAGCATAATTCACTTGCAACAAGAGTGTATTGATGAAAAGGGTTTTATAATAAAATGAAGCGACAAAATTGTTAGAGATAAAGATGATTCTGGTTAAATTATGTTTTTCAATTTTTCATTAACTCGTTTCTGGAAAAAGTTACTTCCTTATGCCAATCTAATATTTCAATTATATATTAGAAACCAAGATGCCATGATGGTAATTTTAGAAAAAGGCTGTCCTAACTATTTTCTAAATTTCTGGTTCGTACTACGTCAAAGTTAAAGCTCCGGCGATTTCGACCTCAAACTCTTTATGTAAATGCAAACAATCAGTTAATCATCAACTAAAACGATCACTTCGCCTGTCAAATAGAAATTCAGGTTTTAGCCAAGCTAAGCGATATGATGCAATTACGCTTTACGGTAATGATAGATTGGATGGATTTAATGACGGAAACATGAATATGTTGATGCAGATAGTCGGTAAAAATCAAAGATGACTGTCTAGAAAATGTGAAATATAGAAAATGTGTAATATCAGCAGTGCACTGTCCTCCAAACCATTTGGTAGAATCCTTAGCAGGGGCGGTTACAACGCTAAATACTGCTGCTTACAAATGCATTCGCTACTATATCCATTGTCAGATCATTCATAGGAAATAGCAACCGATGTTCTAATGACAGAATCTAGGAAATATCTTACAATTCTTACATCACAAACATCTTACATCATCAATTTAGGAAGCCAGTCGTTGTTCTCTATAGATATTCCGCTTAGCACACTAGCTGATATTGAACAGGCTACAGAGCAGTTAAGAGCTGTTTTTAGAGAAACACACAGAGATATTAAGAAACTTAATCAAGGCTATTTAAAATCTATGGCTACAGTATAAATCTCCTTTATTAAGGTGAACACTGAATCGCTAAATCATTTAAACTTAAGCAGTCGCATTGAAGGAAACAAAAGATATTGGACAGATATATTGGGCAGATATTGGGCCAGAACCGAAGTGGAAAAAGCCATAGATTTGCTGATCATTTAAACGAACTAATAATTTCGAATTACCTGATAATATTGATAATTCGTTGTATAAACTAATCAAGTTTAAATGAAACATATGAGCTTATTACACACTGCTATTTATATTTTATATACCTAAGCAACCTAAACGGAAAATAACTCTAATCCTAAATGTTACAAAAGTAGATTATTCCAGACCATCAATTTGGATTCCGAAACTAACATGGAACCATAGAGCAATTGCATATGATTGTACATACTATCAAATACTCCTTCGAAGAAGAGGTAAGATGTTATTCTGTCTTTCTGGGTGTTCGATAAGCTATTACTATGTCAAAGTATGGCATGACAGATAAATATATAATAACAGAACTGATACAAAGTTTTAAATAACTGCATTTAAGTATCTTAATATCTCAAACAAAATCTTCAGTTCGAGGTTTCGGCAGCTTCACTGTAAACCTATGTGCATTAATCGTTCCTCGTGTTAACCGTCCTGGTGTAACAAATGGTGGTATTTTCTCCTTTAATTCTGCAGGACATTTACCATTTATTAATTTATATAAGACGCACTAACCGATTATAATGGACGTGTCAACGATTTTTAATAAAAAAAATTCTTATCGCAGTTTTAATATAACATAAGTCATCTTGCACTTTCTACCACCTATAGCATTGAAACAACAAATCCGACATAGTTGGTTATCCCACTATCCCGTTATCCCATAACCGGCCTATCTTCCATGTCAGCACTATAATGGATACGAAGTACAAAAATTGGACATATAACCATACGTTTTAATTAATGTGTATTATTTGGGGTCTTCCGATGATTATTTTCAAGTGGCTGGTTGTACACATTTAATAACATAAAAATTGTATATCATGTGAAGGAAAACCTGAATTCGAATCGGGCTGTCGAACAAAATAATATGGAATTCACAAAACATGAATTCGGATGACAACCTGCATTATATGTGGTGATAGGTGAATTAAGAATAGTCCTAGGTTGGTAATGGCATCTAATTCATATATCTATTTTAAGTTTAAATGCAATACGTACACGTTTTAACTAAATGCCTCCCAATGACTAATTGTTAATTTAAAAGAAACAACTCAAATTAGTCGATACAGTATAAGGTATTTTTGTAACTGTTGCTCGATCACATTGTCTCACGTATTTTTCTAACAATTTCTATAATAGCATACAACCTTTTCAGACGTTTAAACCAGTGATTCGATTCTTAATCTAAATAGATCATTGAATTTCGCAAGATATTCTTTATGTTACTTATCACTTAAGTTTTATTCACAAACATACAACGTAGAAATAAAAAAATATCGATGCTTCTTGTCGATCAGAGAATGCTGATTCAAACCAATGAATTTGATGTAAATAGTTTTTTTAGTTTTGTAATAGTTCTGGGTACTCTTTTTTGAACTAAACTCGTGTTGCGAATAATGGTTTATAATCAAGAAATCTACAAATTTCCTGAACTTTGATTTTCTTCTTAAAGATAATAAGATCAATCGATTGGGTCAAATAACCTCAATCAAATTAGAAGAGAAGTTTTCTTTGCTAAATAGGCCTCACTCATCATAAGTTTAACTTGAAATAGATAGAGGCAAAATATTGTTCAACGATCATTTTTTCAGGTAGTTAATAAAGATTATACTATGTGAATTACAAAAAAACTGGCCATTACTTTTCCGATTCCTTCTTAGTCAAAGCATCCACTTGTAAAATATTCTGTGACGATATCTTTTTACACCCCAAAAAATACATTTAAGCACACGAGATCCAATCTTTGCCACTAGCAAACTAACACTTACTTCAATCAATTTACTAATATTAGAATAGGTTTATTCTGATTTCATTTGTAATTGGTTATTTAGACCATGATTGGCTATAAGCTAAATTTCTTACTGTTTATTACTCTTGGGCCGAATGAACCAGCACCAATATTTCATGAATTTGTTTATTTCTTTGATTTGCTTTATTAGCAATAACGCTAAAAATAGATTATCATTAAGTCGGTTCTTATAATTAACTACCACTCAATTATTACCAATTTCTATTTCAAGTGGTGGAATAGCGCACTATAAGGTAATAACGTTTTCGACCAGATTTAGAAAAACTAATTTCTTAATTTATTGATTGCCACTTTTAGGACTCGACGATTTTTATTCTAATTTTTGCGATGCCAATTTGGCAGATGTAGATGTTTTTAATGAAATTTTATCGTATTTGATATGTGTGAAACCCACACTTTGGCTTTTGGTACAATGGGATCTGAAATTCTTTTGACATATATTACAAATCACAGCATATAAGGATTATGTTTAAAACGATCAAGTGCTCTCAAACAAAACATAAATAATTCTTGTTCTTTCTAATTTTTTTTTTATTATTTTACTGTTACATTATTTGTTGTTATTTACAAGAAAACATTCTTATACATATTCAACTCATATATATTGCTGACTCTCTCTATCTGATTCTAAATTAATAGTCGTCTAAAACAATTTTATTGTGTTACTTTTTTAATCATTCCAACATTCATAGAAAATAATAATATTAATAAAAATAAAATAATCAAATAAAATAAAAACTTAAATATATTTTATATAATTAATATTATTTTTGATTTTGTTTTTAGAAAAATAAGTTTTAAAAACGTTATTGTAAGTAGGTTAGAACTCTTGAAATATAAAATGTATATCTGAATTTACTTTATCACATTTAAAAGGATGTATTCAACATTTTAAGGACGGGATTGCTTTTAAGTAATTTTGAGGATTCGGATTTATCTGATATAAAAAAAAACAGTTCGCCACGGTTTAAAAAATTAGTTGGATCGCATTCTGGTTACGATTTTCGAATAAATACGAAGCAATTATTTTTGGATTTACTTTTAAATTTTATAATAATGTCCATCCAGATTATTGTTTGGCGTACACAATTCAGAAATAATTTTAAGTAAATTTTCGATCGATACTGAAACTTTCTGAATTAAAGAATTAATCAAAACTGAAATAAATTTATTATTATTTAAAAAATTAAACTGTGTTTCATTATTTAATTACGTATTTTTATCAATTGAATGGAACTACATTATTTCAGAAACAAATTCCGCATGACAAAACATGAATAATTATTAAACAAATTTTTACATTTGAAAAAAAACATATTTCATATTTTATTATCGTGTTATGTGTAAAAACATAAATACAACAAATTATGTTTAACATAAAAAATTTATTCGAGTGCTAACAAAATTTATTTAAATTGATTTTAAAATAAAAAACACAAATTATTGCCAACATCAACTCTTATTTGATTTAGTTTTTGAAACTATTATAATTCAAGACGATATTGCAATTTTCTATTTTTTAAACATAATTATTACCCAAACCTTAAACATTTATACATGAATAACTGAATTGGATTTGTATAAAAAAAACATAATAATTTTAAATAGATTAACGACTTTTATGAAATAACATGTAAAAAAAATTAATCATAAATGATAATTATAATAAAAAAAAAATCGATTTATTTATAAAACAATAAATGAAATTATAAAGTGTTCATTCCTTTATATAATATATTTTAACAAAAACATAATTATACCCTTCTCTTGAAACTACTTACATTACCATGTCAAGGTAAAATTAAGGGTTTGAAATACGCGCGACAACATATTGCTGTTAGGGAGGGAGGAAAATCTTGACTCTTATAATATGTATTGCATTCTTGTTCGGTCAATTTATCAAATACCGAAGCATATTCACGATGGAAAAATGACATGTCGATATTATCGCGTCCAATCGCTGTTAATGCTAAGAACAATATATCACGATAAATTGAATGGGTCCGATTGACACCACGATGTTTTAATAATTTATGCCGTTCGGTCGCTAATCGTTTTACGGGTGTTATTAAATCATTTAATTTTATTGCTGATATAATGTGTTGGATCGTACTGAAAAGATAAAAATAAATTTAATATCGATACAAATTATATGTAGCTGTACTTAATGTGTACTTACTTTCGATTGAGTGTAGTTTGATCAGTTAAAAGAGCTTTGATTAATGGACTAGTTGGTTGATTTTGCCTCCATAGCATGTACATTGGGGGGCCGGCATCAGAATGTAATCTTACATTGTCCCATAGACATTCTGTCTTTATTATACGGTGGCCACTTAACGGATCACTTGTACCATTTTCCTGATAAATAATTTATAAACGATTAATATGTTTGATTTTCAGTAAACTGTTTGAGTTTCTAATAAATGTGGACACGGTGACCGTAAGCGCACACAAACAAGGTCAAGCCAAGGTGTAAACCGTACCATGCCGATGACTAGACTTTAAATTCACTACCAATTTCGATTCCTAAAAGCTATCTAATGTCTTTAATAACGAAGTTTGGTGCATGTCTAGTTAGCAGAGCGTCTAGAACTCAGCTACTGAAATGATCGACAGAACTGCAAAATATCCGCCAAAAATTACGGAGAGTGGACTGCTACAAAGAAGTGCTTGGAACGAATAAATACGAATTAAAAAATGGAAGAAATATAAGAGATATCTTTGGTACAATATAAGAGATCTCTAATCAAAAAACTAGAATTCCGTTCTCCCACTCCGAGTTGTCTCCAATCACTGGAGATTAAAATTTACTTCGAACTTTACTTAATGGGAAATCCTTGAACCAGAAATGCCAAGAACTAATACCGCTACATGCTTCGCAAATCAACTAAATAATAGAAAAATCCTTTGTTAGTAGTTATGTGAATATAGGCACACGAAAATGTAGAGTATTGCTCTCCTTCTATAGAACTAATTTATAAGGCGGGTCAAGGTTTCAGGGTGGTTGCCTTCGCGGATCATTGCTATTGCAATATGTGCGAAAAAAGCGACAAAGTCGTACACAGTGGCTGCTTGGAAATCCTTCGATGGGCCAGCAGTTGTGTTTTGGATGTGAATCCACAGAAACCCGATCTGGTCTTGTTTACTTGGAAGTACAAACTTTATTGTTCCGGCCCACTTACTTTGAACGGTACCGATTTAACCTACACGAACAAAGTGAAGTACCTTGATCTTATCTTGGGACGCAAGAAAGTCACTATAACACTATCCACTACTGTAAAAGCGACTATACTTGGTATAGACTTATATTATATGAGATTGGTGTTTGATGATCAGCATTAGCATGGCCAATCCTGTTGAAAGTTCAGAGAACAGCTTTCTTGTGTACTAGTGGTGCATTTAGAAGCAGATGAACTCAATTTTAGATGGTTCCCTTTCATTTAACTCCGCTAGATATTCAAGACAAATAAATGAAAGCAATAACGTCCATTATGTTCCAATCCATTTCTCGGTAGGCCTGCTATAACACAGGGCACCTATACATCCACTCTGTGTAACAAACATATCCTTGAAAGCACCGACTACGCCATTCCGTTATCCTCCTAAGAATTATCATTTACCACTGATATTCTCTCTATGGTTGAATGCAGCAGTTACGAATATTGAATATCTGAATTTCTTCACAGATGAGATAAAAATGAACGGAAAAGTGGGTTGAGGGGTGTCTTGCGATGTTTTAAATGCAATGTTTTTCATACTGACGCAATCAAGATAGTGGTTTACAAGAGTCGGGATACAATCATACTCCCTTAACTCGAAAGTAACTAAAAACTGTCTTTCATCAATAAACGAGGTCAGATCAGTATAACGTTCATCTGATATGTGTCTAGGGCATTCCAATGTTGTGGGACAAGTAGATGAGCTCGTTTGTCAGGACACTAACAGTCCCAGTGCAACAAGCAGCATGGTTATAAAAATATCTTGTAAAATTATATTTTTGAAATTAAATAAATGACGATCTAGCAACCGGTGCGGCTAAGTCTAGATCTATACAGTAAGATTGTTCAGTTATGATGGGATAAATATATACTTAGTTTCGGAATGGAAGCAGCCGAAATGTTCGGTATTTCCCAAACCACAAAATTACGTCTAGTTGTAAAAATTCAGATTAAAAACATTAAACAATAAAATCAAAATATTTACTCACCGGTTTCGGTAAACACAAATGAGGCAAATGTGTATTTACATTAATCCGATTGGTAATCCAAACTAAATTCCAATATATAATAGGATGTTCGTCAACAAACGAACTAATCATCAATGCTCGATCGCCCTCCTGCTGCAATATATTTTCGAGCTCTTTCCGCAACACCAACGGATTTAGATACGGCACACTTAAACTATCACTCTGTTTAAATTCCTTTAATTTTTCATCCACATTAATTTGAATACTTAAAAATGGCACAGTCAATTTGCCGCACGCATGACATGATGTATTTAAATTTGAATCCTCTGCTGACCATCCAGCCATTATATCTTCATCGTACAAGAGTACCGAACAATTATGGCATTGCGAACACGATGTCAATTGTATATTTACATCACATTCGGTATTATCGTTATTATTAAAATTTTCATTTAAATTATTCGTATTATTATTATTATAAATATTATCGGGAAGGACGGGATATACAAATGTTTGATTATTTTCACCGAGAGGCACTAAATTATTGTAACTTGATTTACGCGATTCACTTAATTTTCCCCATATATCTAATTCACTTGTACGTCGAGAATTTGATTCTAAATCATTGTTCGTATGAATATAATCATCATCGTTATTACTATATTCTTTATCATTTATACTATTTGTTTTAACTGGTGTTGAATTTGCTGATATTGCTTCTTTGATTTCATCTAATTTTTTGGCTACCGATGTCGCAGCATTTTTTATACTACTCAAACCACCCTGTATAATTTCATTTGACTTACGGCCCGATAAGCTAGGACTGAAATTTAAAAAAGGAAGTTAACAAATATTTAGTATTATCCAAAATAATAATATAATCTGAAAATAACAATGGAACACAAGCTTTCTTTTACTATAACATATGGACAGATTGTTGAAAAGATGAATTCGTGATTAAAACATCCAAGAAATACAGTGATGTAAAGAGTGCATTGTGTCTTGCTATTTTATTATTTCAATATAAAAATACATAAAATAAAATTTTACCTGTAATTCGAAATATTTTCCATGATATTAGCGGGAATTTTCAAATTTTCTTTTTTCAAAGATAATCTAACGGGTGAATATCGTCTAATTAATATAATTATAAGTTGAACAGAAAAAAAATTATAATGAACCAAATATTAATAATGCAAATAATACTAAATATTGTTAAATAATTAAGCAAATTAAAATATAAAACTGGCAGTAATAGTGTTTGAAAACTTTAATTTAGTATTGTGAGTGATGGTGAAAATGATAGTGGTTAGCAGGTTACAATTATCCGATTTCTTATATCTTCCAACTTACCCAAAACTAAATTTAAGTGATGATCCTAAACTGGCTAAGCTGGATGTTACAGACGAAGCGTTGGGCATCGTTTCAGATCGGTGCATACTTTTATTAACTTGAAAACCTTCGTCAAATGTTGCGCTACGATGCCCTTTAAACAAAATGGGTTGATCTGTAAAAACTGTACTGTTTACATACGAATTTGTCGATCCTCTATTCTCTGGAACCTCAGTTACCACCATAACCTCATCGACTTCGTTATTTAAAGCGCCCAATGGATCATCTTGAGTAACTGGCGTTCGTGGTGATATCCTAAATAATAGTAAACATACATTATTCTGTATCATAACGTCTACAATGTAAGAGATAATATTTATACTTAGTAGGACTTGTTTTATGCTTATCACCATCTTCACCATCATTGATATCTTCTTGAGAACTGTTTTGTTCGCCAAATCCGTTTCCAATATCTTTAAATTCGAGAGAACGTTGAGCCTTTAATTTACTATCACAAGACTGTTGTCTCTGTAGTTTGTCGAATATTTTTGCATCCCCAGCAAAACTATCCGATTTAGCTAAAGATCTTGGACTCAAATCGCATGGACTAGCCGGTGGTGGCTTATAATTAGTCGATATTTGGGCCGATTTGCTCGAACTAACATCGCCCGATATAAGCAAACCCGCACTCGAAACAACATTTGTCGTTTCTTGTGGTGTTGTTTGTCGCACAATACTACCCAATCGGCCGCGTAATTTATCAAACGCCGAAAAATCAATAATTGGCACTTGATTGGGATCCTGCTGCGAATGACTCGAATCGAGACTAGAACGTGACGTACCATCAACTGTTTCTAGTGTACTTAAATTATTTTCGCTTGAGATGGATAATTTCTTTTGAGAAAATTTACGACCTCCACGACGAAATTTCGCCGCTCCCAAAACCACATTACGTAAACGATTCCATCTGATTTGACCTGTGATTGATTCGGAAGGCCATTGGGATTCTAATACGCATCGATTGTAGAAACCATATGTCAGTGCGTTTGCTTGAACACCAGTGCGCTTCATGAGATAGTGTAGACGTACCGCTAATACAGGTAAACTGTGAATTCCGCACAATTGCATCATGACACGGTAGCAAACTTCGTCACATTGAATTTTAATTTTACTCGCCTGCGCCAGATAATCGTATGCTCTTCTAATAATTGCACTCTCATTTCCAACATTTTCGTTGACAATCGATGGTAGAATAATAAAATAGATTGAGTAACAAGTTGCTAGTAAATGTTTTGCCCACAATTCAGGATTCATTTGACACTGACGGGCAACTTTCTGCGAGACCTTGATCTCATGTTTCGTTCGACGAGCCATCGGAGATCCCGGTGTTGTTTGGTGATTGTGTTGGGCTTGGAATATTGAAACAACCGTACGCTTCGATTGTTTTAATAACAATGGGTTTAATTCGAACCTCTTATAATGAAACGTTTGTCCAGATTGCATATCATTTGGTTGACATTCTGGTGGTAATATAAATTTAGTTCGCTCACTATTATGCCCATTATCCCATTCTACAAATGATATTTCTTCGGGATTGTCATCATAAGCACTTACACGTTCAGTACATTCGTCGAAAAATGCTAGACCTTGATCACCGTCCGATACAAACGATCTTTCCTCAATAAATCTTATAAACATTTGTGTTTTCATTAAGAGCGAAAAAAATTTGTGATGCGATTTATCTCGAGATCTTAAAAAAGCGTTTAACTGGAAGAGTGCATTTGGATCGGTTGCCCCTATAGTCGGCGCTTTCGATATGGGCACCAAATATTCCCGATATCCTCTCAAAATCGATGCCATAAATCGCAAAAATGCTTCCTGTATTCTTTGTTCTAAGTTCTTTTCGCGTTTCTTACGTTTAAAATCACGATCTAAACTGTTGGTCGATTCCAAACCGTTTGTCTGACTTACTTCAGACAAATGTTTAAGTGTTTGTTTTAATATACGAGTCGCCCGTTTCGGCAATAGCTTCGTCAATATGTGCTTCTGTGATTCACAAGTACTAATATTATTTGTATCCAAATCAACACATGTGACATCATTTGGAGGGTCATACAAATCAAAAAATCGTGAATCCACTCCTATTAAATATGGTAAAGGTGCATGTAGTACCTCGGCTAATCCTAGTGGACATAACGGAATGTATGGACATTGCCATTTAAATGGAAATAATAAAGTTATAACTGCTTCCGCTACTGCAGTCAATGTTGCTGGACGTAATGAATGAATTAAGATTTTTTGTTCAGTTAACGCTAACAATAAAACATGTAGACAATTATCAGGGCCTAAATTTGATAGTAATTGTCTAAATCCAGCCCCACTCTTCGGAAATGGCGAATCATCGGGTTGAGTTAATAAGATTCGATCATTACTAATTGTTGATAATTGTAATAAAATACTAGGTGATGGAAACGGAACCTCATCAAATAGCTGTAGTATGTATCTTTCTATAGGAACTGGTATCGGATCTCCGCATGATGCTAAATGCTAAAATAAAACAAAACTATTAAATTCAGAATAGTTAAAATAATTTAAGAACTTACATGAAGAAACTGCAACCACTTTTCAAACGTATCGCCAAATGGAAATTTTGACAATAAGCAAATTGATTTATTTACATGTAGTGAATTCGTCTTACTTTTTTCTTCATCCCAATTAAAAATAGACTTTTGCTCGTCGTTTAAATTCTCTTCGCTTAAATAAGATACGTGAATCTAATTAATTATCAATTCTAAACGTGAAATAGTAATTATCTTACTCAAATTCTTCGTAGAACGTCAAAGCGGAGCCATACACCTTGTACGATCCATCGTTTACATTTAATATAAACGTACTAAAAACTGGTGGTACAGGTGCTCGTTTTTGTACCGTATTCGTTTTTTCATTTAAAACATGAGGCCAAATCTCTAATGTGCTACCCATTGGTAAACAAAATAATGGCACACTTGGACATAAACTAATTGCAAAATCTGAATGATCTGTGGCAGGATATCTATGTAACACTTCCGGTTGATAGCTTATCAAATCGGGACGGTTCATTGATTTCTTATAACATAAATATACATCGGTCCCCATCATACCTTTATTCAACGTTTTACGTAATTGACAAAATGCATGCGGTGGTTTTTCACCCTTATCCGGTATAATAACACATAAATCGGTTACCACCAATTCATTACAAGGCATATCCGGTCGTGCTCGCCGAAATGTTAAAAACGTTTGTGATGATGAATTATTAACATTTGCTTCGCGACCCTCTGGAGTTTTTAGTACAATTTCTGCATCGGGCATTATACGCTCAGCGCCATAAAACATAACTCCAATATCGACCAGTGGTGGTTTATCTTTACTTCGGCGAAAATATAAAAAACATGCCGTTGTCTTAAATGAACCAAAATTTAAATTTGCTTCAAGGCCCGATGTCGTATATTTTAACAGCTCAAAACCTTCTGGTACTTTTTCACCGAGTCCCGGAAAAAATACCCCAATATCAGTTATTGGTAATTTTGTATCGGCTGTTTTCAAATGGCCGGAATCATTAAAAATATTTTCTTGAAATTTTTTTGGTGTTGCTGGCATTCCCGCCACTACAAAATAATCTGCAACACGTCTATCCTCCATTTTTCACCTGTGTAAAAAAAAAACAAAATTAAATTGAAACCGCATTGAATTGGTTAAAGTTAGAGATAAATTTTGATTTGGTTAGATTTAGTTTCGTAATCTTAAAGTGTTGTTAAAGATGATATACATACATATAAGCGAATTTTGTTTTGGTAATTTAGTTACGCATGAATTAATTTTATAAAAAGAAAATGTTTTGTGCGTTTATTTATTGATTCGAAATGGAAGATTAACAATTACTTTGCACAAGGTTGCTCAAAGAAATCGAAAGTTAGTGCGACATTTTACAATAAGGGCCGGATCAATGAAATACACAGTAAGTAATGGATTTTGAAGAGAATGAGGTAACTCCCTTTACTACTAAATAAATAGTTGTACATACTTTAAAAACATTTCTCCTTAGCAACCCTTCTACCAAACAACACTTGTTCCACCCCACAAAATATGATATGTGGTTTATACTTGAACCCTCATGAAAACATTATCAGCTAAAACCAAAAAATATATTTTTTATATTCAAGTTTACGCAGAATATCGTGTCCAACCCATTCATAAGAATAATAACACCAGGTGTAATTTTCTAATAGAAGATAAGATTTATTTAATACACTATTTATAGTGTGTGATAAGCAATTAGATAAGGATTTCGTATAAAAGTGAAAAATCGATTGAGTGAACAAGGGTTAACTAACTTTCTTAGTTGAAACTACAAAACAAGATTGTTTTTATAGTTCTCTCGTATGTTATAATTGAACTTAAGTCCAACGATCAATGGATATGACATACCCAGTTTCATCTCAACGTGCATACCAATTCTTGTATGCAATGAGGAAAATGAAAATCATATAAAACCAGCACGTATTTAAACTTTATTAGTTTTAAATTTTTAAAAGATGTTCTATCTTTTCTAAACTAAGAGGAAAGAAAATAATAAATTGTGTATTTCTGTGTCATGTGTGGGTTTATCAACAGTAAAAAAGAAGATAAATTTGAAATAAGACTATGTACATACAACATTTTGTTGTTTTGTATTCTCATTCGTGCCTTAAAGGCATAATTTGTAGTGACGCTGCTATGTATTATAAAATTTCCTATTTAAAACGTTTTAAATTACGTACATACATAGTTTTCACCTTTCACCTTAATGTAATAATTTATATTTAGCAATATAAAAAAAATGTTCTAACAGGCCTGCTTAATATATAACATATTGCAATTGAATCATAAAGACAATACAAAGCAATTTTAGGAATCCCATTCAAATTTATAATTTTGGTTCGAAACGAATTAACCCAAGCCTTAAATGTAATCACATCCAAGACAAGTAGTAATAATTACATCCATATAAATAATATAAAGAATAAATCACCTTAACATTAAGTTTCGAATCGAATATGACCTAAATATAGACTACACGATATACATTTACCACCGTACCCCATATCCTTCCTTACACACAAACGGATCTGACCTTGGAAAAATTAATTCAATAAATTTTCTTACACGGATTTTTTCCTTTGGTGTAACTTGCTTATTTACATTCATACCACATTCTTAATGCAATTTAATAACATATTATTCATATCTAGAATACTTACACTATTTATTCGTTTTATTATTAGTTTACTCCAGTATTATTATTATTGTGTGTATTTCATTCTATAAGAAAAATAACAACAAAAACAAAAATAAACCACTTTGTGTGCTAAGAAACGTATATATATGTTATAAAACTAAATATTTCTTCTGCAAAATATACAAATAATTAATAATGCTAAAAACAAAATGATTCACATTATTTTAATCGTAATTTAATTACTAAATTCACAAAAAAAGATTAATTAATTTTCTTGAACTTTTTATCCATTCATTCGTTCACCAAACAAAAAAAAATCCAATCCGTATGAACACAATATCTATGCAAACCATTATTATATTTACGAAAATAACCAACGAAAATATTAATTAAACGCAATTGGAGATATTTACTGTAATTTTTTTTATTCTATATTATTTAAATATGATTTTAATTAGTTTTTTATAAGAACGCCATTGTTTGATTTGCGATTACTTACATGAAAAACAATTATGATAGGTTCGAATAACTGGTCGAATTGGATTGACAGTTGTAAATCGTATAATATTGTATAAGATGATATATCTCGTTATTGTATGATTTGATAGAAACTTCATTCTCTAAAATATAATATCGGTACAAAACGTTGTGACGTTACTTAACCGAATTATTTTAAATTTTTGAGAAATTCTTTCATTCTTTCATTCTGTTGTAAATAACAAATTTTGTTTTTGGATTTTCTGATAAAAAGAATTATCATATTCAGCTAAAAATGTTTTAAATTGTTATAATCATTAGGAAACAGACCACTGCATAATTCGAGACATAAGTAAGGTAGATCTGTTTTAAAGAAGACAGGACGTACTTCACGTGCTTCTTAAATATGAGGTTATCATCCAATGTATCCCCCAGGATATTTAAAATAACCGCTCATGCAATAAGGACAGCAATTAATTAGATTTTGGTAAGCAGTACAAGGCAAAAGAAAGCCAGGAGACTGCATGAACCTTTTTTTCAGCCCTTTTCCAGACATACACTCTTAATCCCGAAATCTGTTAGTTCTTCTTATAAAGGTCAAGATATCTGATACAATGAAGATTGTCATTTGATCCACAAATAGTAATTGTGATCCAAAGCAGAGCAGTGCAGTCTATAGGAAGTTTGAAGAATAAGAGCACAAGAAGTGCTCAATAGTTTCTTTTTCTCTTCTCCCACACTGTTCGCAGTTTGCGATGTTCCAAATTATCATACGTTAAATATGTTTATTCAGAGAGAAATGCCCTGTGAGTATTCCCATCAAGTTACTCAAACTGCGTCTATTATACTTTAAGAAGGATGTGAATCTTTCCTCCAATGAAGTTTTTGGATCTAAAGAAGATTGGGAATAGTCGATAAGATATGATGTTGTCTCATCTCTTCTGGTTCTCACCAAAGTATAATGACAGAAACCTCCTCTGGGTCCATGGTAAACAATAGAAAATCGCTGCAATATACCTATTTGTCGACTTGGATTCATTACATTTAAGCCAAAAGAAAAATTGGCTCGCAAATCATTAACAAAATAATCTTTCAAATTCGGTGGCAATATCCGTGGGATTGACAAAAACACAAGTCTAAATATTCAAAATTCGATCGATTGACAAAGCTCTTTTAGATGACAGTATCGAATTTACCACAGATCTGTTTCTTCTGCGATCAGAACTAACGGGGCCGAATCATTTGCTATAATATGACAATTGATTCAAGCAAATAGATCGTAAATTTTGTGGAAAACACACATATCTCCCGAGAGTCGGAAATATGATTTTTCAGTTTCCGAACCATGATTTTTCAAATCACTGATTAAATGTTGCAGTGGTTATAGAAATACAAATGGGTTGTTTAAGCATATTTAATTTAGACTTCAACTATCTATATTCGTCAGAATTTGACCAAGAGCCCAGGAACGTCTATTCAATAGACTACTAAACCCGATTGACTTATAACATTGGGAGTACCGAAAACCCACATATGTTTAATAAGTAGCAAAAAGCATCTCAATGAATTGTAAAAGACTATTTTCTTCAAGAATACACTAACTGTCTATGAAGGCTAGAATTCTGAAATCAAATTATTAGTTTCAAATGGATGATATGAATTACGAATATACAAATTTTCAATAAAACGGAGCCACCATAATCGAGCTTAAATTAATGCCATTGCTACTAAACTCGTAGGTACCTCTATAGTTCGGAGTTCCGATTTTCAAATACACCTACATATTATCCTATCGTATATAATGATGGAAAATTGATTATCCGCATAAAACGGAGCATGGAATGTTTATTCACTCCAACGATCGTAAGTCGTACCTAGATAACCGTTTTCAAACGCCTATATTTCATAGTTTGAACCACTCAGTATTTGAATTGTGTTTAGGTCAACATTTTTATACGAGCAGTATTATACCATTATTGTAACGAGAAGCTATTGTGAACTATCCTATGTATAATATGTCATTTTTGTAAACAACTTGTTGCTGGTGAATCGAAGGTATCGACATTCTGAAATGAATTTTGCATCAATTTCCGAGGATATAAATCTTACTAGAGAAATAACAGAAGACCAACTCATCGAAATAATCGAAAAACTAATAAATTATTTCTATAAACTAGAAAATTTGAATCCCATTAAGCTTCAACTCACCAAAAACCAGTGTAACGCATTACTATTTACCGGCACTTTGTTCGACTCGTTAGAGGATTTATCTCAAGAACATGCCTTAAACTACGAATTAATTTTAAAACATCAAATAGAGAATTATGAAGCTGATGGTAATGTATATAAAATAAATATACTCGATAGTATTAAAGGAAAACGTGGAGGATTGAACTATGTAACCGAATTCATAATGTTCACCAAAAATGGTTCTGAATACTTGAATGAAATTCGAGCCCAATACAAAAAATACTCGAATAAAGAGAATTATGTCAATACGATTAAAATCGCTTATGAGAATATAATAAATAATTTTACAGTGAATAATTTTCTAAAGTGTAATCCAACAATAAGTGATTCAACATATTTTGATGGCCAATTCGTGTTACAAAATATTTTTGAGGAGTCGTGTCTCGGTGCTGAATTGAATACAAATAAAATTTATATTTGTTTGGACTCTATTCTAAAATTAGAGACTAATGCTTCACTTGATCAATATTTTAGTGTAATTGCGGGATATAAGAGTGATGGAACACAGTTGAGTCTGTATTTTTTGGATTATTTGATTCAAGTTGTACAACGCTTTAATTCACTGGAGTATATGAGATTTTGGGATGCTTTCTTCAGGGATAAGATATACAGTTCAGAATTTATAGAAATATTCTATAATTGTATTAATATATCCCAATTTTATAACAGTTGGATAATGTTTCTGGAAAATTATCTTAAGTGTGCAGAAACCTTTCCAGGGAATGTGGGTGGTGTACCAGACAGTATCGAAGATGAATATCAATTGTATAGTAAAATACTATTTAAAGATGTGGCACGGCTATGCTTTTTATTAAGTTCAAAAAGAAACATAAATAGGCTTAAATTTTTAGATAACTTAAAGAACTTGAGTTCTGTTCAAGTGCACCGATTATTGTGCTTAAAGATGTTAAATTATCGTAAATAAATCTTATTAATCATTTAGTACATCGTCTAACCATTTTTGTATATCCTCTTCCTCTTCTTGTTTAACTGGTTCATTAATTGGAGATGTTTCGCGCTCACAACTGACTTCGATCGTATCTACAGTAACGACAGGATTTGGTGATTGAACTATATTTTCTTCGATTAATCTCCTGGGATTTTTAAGTATTTCATCTAGATCATCTTCATGATCTTCAATAAGGGTAGGTTTAGGATTTGGTGGTGGTGTTACAGGTTTTTGCACTATTTTAGAATTTTGCACAACATTTCGCTGGGGTTTAGCTTCTACTACTTTAGGGATTTTAGCTACAATCTCTAATGGAACTAGAATCTCCTCTTCCTCCTCCGGGTTTTCATAATTGTCTTGGTTATCACTTTGAGATTCGGATACTTTAAGTATCTCTATTATATTATTATTAATTTTTTCAACTTCTGTAAATTTCTTAATATTATCACGATTAGCTTCAACATTTTTTCGATATTTTTCCTCCATTTTCTCGGCCTTACGATTCATTTCTTCGATTTCACGTTGATTGAACAAGTTCTCATCCAAATTTAATCGTTTGTAAAATGGAATTGTTAATATCGATTCGTTAAGTAATGATAAATTTAAATTAAAATATTCCTGAAATAGTTTATTAGTCAATTCAATTTCTTCATCACCGGAGAACCATTGTTTCTCAGTGCTAAATTGAAAAAAGCCACCGGTCGATTGGGGATTCTCGAGAAGTTTAGTAAAGTCAGCTGCCAACATCTGTTCATTATCCTCAGTAACAATTTCTTTTTCGTATTTTTCTTTATTACTCACTATTTGACGTTTCGAGTATTTTTGATCAACTGGTTCCGAAATTGTCAGAATATCACCGGTTGGAGCCATGGCCGGCACATTTTGAGGAGGTGGATTCACTGATGTTTTAATATCTTCAACCAGTTTTTGTTGTTTTTTATTTTTATTATCATTTGGATACTTATTTTTTGGCCTAAAATTAGTTAAATTTAATTCATGTATTATCAAAATATAAAAATAATTATGAAAATTGTACTTTCTCTGTTCCATTTCGATTTTTGATCTGGATATTTGACAGCATTTTGACAGTGCAAGTGTTATTGCATCTGAAATGGTATAATCAGCTGTATCAAGTTGCTAAATTATACAAGGTTGAATCAAGTAATTGTGAATTTTTTAATTTCAGCAAATGTCAAAACTCAAAAGAAAACACTTGTAAAAATGGAGAGTTGGGTCTATGGAGTGTTAACTGGTGAGTTTTTAAATAAATGAATGAAACGCATTGATTTAATACCAAAGAATATAACAATTCATAATTAACATCATTTGTATTAATTTCAAAAACGCTTTGTTATCAATTTTCTTAATATTGTAAAATTCCTGAACTTATAACATTTATTGATAAGGGTATAACATGTATTGATAACTTCTTTGTCTGGCCTTAACAATTTTATTAACTAGAAGTTCAAATACTGCATGTGACTGTTATCGAAGTATGCAGCGGGACGAGTCTTGGATAAAACTCTGGTTGTGCCGTTTTTTATCGTTCTTAACGATTCCTAACAGTAACTAGATTATTGAACAATAAATAATATTTATCTGTCTCTGTCTTTATCTTTGCAATCTATTTTGGGGCTCAACTCAAGGCTCTCTTAGTTCTTTCGCGGTTCGCTTATTTACGTCTTACTTTACGCTAACTACAGCCAAATCGAGAACGTACGGCTATAGGTCCGATTTACGTAGAACCATCTCTGCACATTGCTTCATGCCAAGGCCTATAGTAGTACTGACATGAAAGACGACGGAGAATAAACTGTTAATGATTCATAAATTCTGCGCTCCAACAGGGTCTTAAATATAAGATAAGAATAATCAAGATGGTGAACACTTCCATTTTCATCCTCTGCCTCTATTGGGTTCTGAACCCGGTACCCTCGCTCCAATTGTCACAGCTTTAACCACTACGAATAAAAGCATACCTCTCAAGTATTCATAAACTTTTTAAAATTTATACAAATCTTTAAATTATTTACGTATATCAGGTTTGTGTAAGCTTCCAAGCTCGACTTACCTTGAATTATAATCTAACACCTGAGAAAAACTAGAAAATCGCGCTTAACTAATCTTCTGTCTGTATGAGATATAACGCTCACTACACCCCTTTAATAATTTCCTTGAATGTTTTGGTACGGTTCTTGTTACATATCAGATATAGCTGATTTTAAATAAGTAAAAGGAAGTAGACATGGCCTCAATATACTTTAAAGATTTCATTTTATCTCTACAGTGGTTTTAAAACCGAAGCACATCCAACTCTTGTATAGTTCTTTTTTAACTACTTAATTTACACAGACTGCATTGCAATAGGAATTCAAAGAAGTGCTCATCCACATTATCAATCCCACTCCCAAATCATTATGGTATGATAAATAGTACATTAAAATATCAATTGGACTATTGCAAATAATAATTTGCAGATAATAGCCTCACAATTTTTATAATTAACATCCTAATAATATTTTTCAGTAAGTGATCGTTGCGCAGCCGGCACGAACGCGGACGAAAGTGGTCCTCTACTCGTCTCACTGATTAAATCTGTGTTTAAAGCAACAAAAATCTCTTATGAGATAATCTCTGACGACCAACCAGAAATTGAAAGAAGATTAAAGTATTTAAGCGATACAGTGAATTGTCATGTTATTTTTACAACTGGTGGTACGGGTTTTGCTGCACGTGATGTTACACCAGAAGCGACCAAAAATGTTATTACAAAAGAGGCACCACAATTAGCGAATATAATGTTTTTAGAAAGTTTAAAAAAAACCAAATTTGCTGTTTTATCACGAGCGATATGTGGTATTCGTAATAGAACATTGATTATAAATTTCCCAGGCAGCAAAAAAGCCGTACAGGAATGCTTCGACGCCGTTCATTATGCGATACCTCATGCAGTCCAATTGATGACTAATGATTTACAACAAGTAAACGAGACACATAAAACAGTTCAACGAGTAGAACATGTTTGTCCGCACAAAACAGGTAGTGGAAAAGGTGATGATCGTGATTCTCCGTATCCGATGATTAAAGTTGATCTTGCCATTCAACAAATATTTTCAAAAGTTAAACCATTACCAGCTAATAAAGTTGTGAATATCAGCCCTATTAATATTCCACCATTTCGGGCATCCATTAAGGATGGATATGCCATTAAATCGTCTGGAGGTGCAGGTGTTAAAAAAGTAATTGGTTTTATAGCAGCCGGAGATGATATAATTTCATCCGATTTTGCACCAGACGAATGTTATAAAATTAACACCGGTGCTGCTGTGCCTAACTTTGCCGACGTTGTAATTCAGGTCGAAGACACAAAATTAATAAAATCCGAAAATGATGTTGAAGAAGAAATTGAAATTCTTGCTAAAAATATATTCCCTGAGTTGGATATCCGAGGAATAGGGAGTGATTTATCAATAGGCGAAGTTTTATTTGATAACACTTCAAAAATTGGAATACCTGAGAAATCAGTGCTTGCTTCTGTCGGTATCGTTCCACCTGCTGATCCTAAAATCAAAATAGCTATTGTATCAACGGGTGCCGAACTTATAGCACCAACTGAAAAATTAACACAAGGAAAAATTTACGATTCAAACACAACCATGCTTACACTGTTACTCGAACAGTTTGGATTTAGTGTGCATCAAACACGAATTGTCGATGATAAGTACGATGAACTAAAACAAACTATTAACGAATTAACCAATTCGTGTGACGTTATCATATCGTCGGGTGGAGTTTCAGTTGGCGATTTAGACTTTGTTAAGAAAGTTGTCATTGAATTAGGATACGATTTAGTATTTGGTCGGGTTAATATGAAACCTGGAAAACCGATGACATTTGGTTATAAATCAAATGGTAACAAAAGCTATTTTGGTCTACCTGGGAATCCTGTTTCTGCATTTGCAACATTTCATCTATTTGTTTTGCCGTGTTTAAGACATTTATCTGGATGGAGTTTCCCGAAATGTATATTACCAAGCATCACGGTTAAGGTAAGTAATGAATGTATATATATGTATATACCTATGTGATTACACTTAATATAACTTAATATTATTTGGATAGTTACTTAATGATGCGATATACTTGGATCCTCGACCCGAATACTGCCGGGCTCGTATTATATCGAAAAATGGTGTTTTGTGGGCCGAAATAACTGGTAACCAAATAAGCAGTCGTTTAATGAGCACAATCGGAGCCGATGCCCTTCTTCATTTGCCTCAAAAATCATCAAGTCAAGATTGTGTAAAATATGGCGAGCCACTTAAGGCGACATTAATTAAATTAGATTTTATTTCAAGTTACGAAGATTAGATATGTTGTTCAATAATTTAAACCAAATTTGATTTTTTTGTTGTATTTTTATTTTGATAACAAAAAATATATATTTACAGTACAGTATAAAATAATTAAGTTTTCTTTTTAAAAGAAAATGCTTTCTAAACAAAAATAATATAAGTTGTTCAAACTTTTTGAATCTCTCCGAGGAATGATTTTTGTTTGACTAAAGTCCGGCAGGGTAAACTTACGGCGAATTTTGAATTTAACTCAGCCAAATGATATCGATCTTGTGGTCTTGGATCCCAAAGCGCCTTTTCAATAACATTCAACGCGTTTGATGTGAGTATATCGGCTGAGTATTGAATTGGTGCACCGCTGTCATCCGATAATGCTGTGGAAATAAAACAATTATTAATATATTTATTTACTTAGATGTTCTAAATTCCTGTTACTATAAGGAACTGGAGGTTTAAATAGTGATTCGGCTGGAATTCCATCTGTATCGAGAGAAATCACACCAACACCAAATGGTTTTAATTCATCGCGTAATGATTCAACACATCCTTCTACAGCAACGCGTGACGTGATAAAAGCAACAAGTCCATCACCTTTCGAACCACTGCCCAAATATATAAAACGACCACGAGTTGGTCGTAATAATCGTAAAAAGGCTCGGGCTACTCGTAACGAGCCTAAAATATTTGTTTTAAGTATGGATTCCCATTGAAGAGAATCTTGATTTTCAAATTTTCCACGATATACACAACCGGCTGTATTTATAACGGCCGAAATTCCACGTTCGCCCGCATTTAAATGGGCCCCCATCGCTTCGGATGCATCGCGTAGTACATCCTCTTTGGTCACATCAATTTGTAGTGGTACAATTGTACCTTGTACTGGCACCTCGGAATTTTCTCGCATTTTCATCCAACCTTTTAGTAATTTTGCGGGCAACGATTCTTCAGTATCTTTCATACCAGCGAATACACGACAACCTTTGTTCGCCAAAAATGTGCACAACTGTAAGCCAAGTGCAGTATCAACGCTGGTTATCAATATTGATCCGCTTTGTGAGCCGGCCACCGAAGACCTGGTTGCTTTTACCTTACACAGTAAGTATAGTAAGAGGGCAGATGCAATTGAAAATAACGCAATCAATTGCACCGATAATACCAATGCTGTTTGTGTATCCATTTATATTATGTTCTGAAAAAGACAAAACGAAAAAAGTGATTAAATTGGCTGACTATACGGACTTAAGACAATGTCAATGTCAAGTAAATATTTTAAATTCAGATGAGAAGAAAATTAAAAATTTTGTAATGTAATCATTTTGTAATTGTTTTGTTTATTGCTTGAGACACGATTTTGCTGTTCCGCGTGAAGGTTATTCAGATGTTGCGCTTGAGAAATTAAACAAAAGAAATAAAAGATTGGAAGAACTTTATTTTCTTTGAATGTATTGATATTTTCTCAAAAAAAGATGAACTAATGATGGAGCAGGTGCTGCTGGGAATGATATTTAAATTTCTTTGTCTTCAGTTTCATTAAATTAACTTTGAAATATTTAGCTTCAATCGTCCATTACAGGCAGTTATTTTTTCTTTTTGCGATGTGATTACTTACACTCAAACTACTTACTAATTAATTTAATTTAATTTAAAACAATTAATTTTAATTTTTTTCTACTTTTTAATCGGAACTATTAGAGAAGATAATTATTTTCATTTCGATTAACCGAAAAATAATATTATTTTCGAAGAAAGTGTATTCCCCGACAGTAAGATGGAAAGTAAAGCAAAACTTTAAAGACTGTTAAATGTGGCATAGAGGAGATTAATATCACTTTTTTAGAGTATTTTCCAACTTTGGTGAAAGCCATACGGTCGGTAGAACATAATTTAACAATCTCTAATTGTAGTAAATACCACTGTTACGATTAATTGACTTTATATTCGTCAGTTAATTTTAAATGAAATATAAACATTTTTATTGAAAACGAAAGTGCTTTTCTGGTTATTGTACTGACTTTTCATATAACCATTAAATCATAATGTGGTTAAGTAACCAATATTAAGAATTTAAACGCGAAGTGCATTTATTTGAAATTGTGATTTCTACATGGAACCGTTGTCATGAACAATACACACAGAAACTACAAAATGTATTTCCAGGCTTTGTTCGAAATGTACCATTAACTAATGTACTGTGTGTGTATCTATGGATAATCGAATACAATTTTCGCAAATAAGCTTGGTTTTGCAAGTTGTATATACTTGACGAAAACGAAATGTTCGTTTGAATAATGTGCTTGATATCTAGATTCGCCTCACCTTGACAAACTAGATTTTATTTGCCAAAGTTAAATTAAATTTTTTTGTCTATGGCTTAAACGACGCGGGGACTCAACTTAGGCCTTACAAACCATTAATACGTATATTGGTGCACATTGTAGCTGAGAGGTAACGCTATAACAGAATTAGTAGCAATGATATGAAGTCAACGAGAATATCACGTAACTGAAGTCTTATCCATTTGATTAGAATCAGCAACAGTCGACTATAAGGAATCAAAGCCTAAATCTGAATTGTGTCAATTTAGTCAATTCAGAGTGTTTGATGTAAAATAGATAGTATAAATAAGCTGGCAAGTTACTCAATCTATTTAACATCTGCAGAGAAAAGCAAGAAAGAATAGATTTCAATTCATTCCGACTCATACCGACATATAATTGGGCAAAATATATTGGTTGCGGCATATTCAAGTAGAATTCATTTAATCCGAGATTCATCTAACCAGGCCAAGATTTACTAACATAGTTTTAAGCTCGTGACGAAAAATTAATACAATAAACATAAACTTCGATCCTGCGCTATCGTATACGCACACCAATCGCAAATTTGAACATAAAAATTATTAGAAATACACTATGTCTGACCTGACCACCATTATGGGTAAAGGAGCGTAAGAGGCAGTAGAATTTCACAACCAAATATGATCTAATACACATAGCGAAATGTTAAACCAAGAAACCAAGAATGATTAACAAGAAATTAATCACATGCTGACATTCATAGTGCCCACCATTTGGTGATATCATCACTGAAAATAGAGTCTTGCACAGAGAAACGCATCAAGACTACTGAAAAGAAATTTAACACCGACAGATAACTAGATTCCTTTACAAGGAACATATTTTGCGAACGATTTTACCTTTCAAATCAAAGAATCAGTATAGAGCAACAGGGAGAGTAAATCGACGAAGCCTATATCGAAAGAACTACTTACTATTAACAAGAACATATAAGAAAACTTGATCAATGATAATATATGGATCAGTGATAGAGCAATATGAGAGCAAGTTAAAGCAACAGTACCCAACATAATTAGATGGACTGGCCTATACGCCCTATTCTCTTAAAATTGAAATTAAAGGCACACAACCGTATAATAACGATTAATAAGTGCAGACAGCTGCAAAATAAGGTTTTATAAGCAATCCTGGAAGAGTTAAGAGTACTACCTCAAAACAAATGGTTTACAAAGAATGGTTTTTAAACAACAAAAAACATGATATCTGCAATAATCTGGCGTGCTTAATATAGAAAATAGTCCAAACCGAACAAATCATCATATAATGTATGGATTTTAACCACAGATATTTTCTCTGTAGATTGATGTTAATCGATCCAGCACAACTTAGTCGGATATAGTTTATTTATTTAAATATTTACAATCATTTTGTAAATCGCACATCCTATTTTGAGCTTTAAGCTCATTCGTAAGAGAATATCCAGTTTAATTTACAAAAATACATCTTGGCATAAAACTTTTTATATCCAAACTTTTGCTGAACTTGTTCGACATTTTTTGACGTGCAATAAACCTAAACTAGATCAAGAATGAGTCAGTAGCTAAGCTTTCTAAGTAACCTGACAGTTAAACCTGTCACGTTCTATTCGTTGTGGAAAGCAACTAAAGGTCTGAAAAGACCTAAACTGCAAGTGTCACCCATAAAAATGGTTGATGAAATCTGGGCTCGAAGCGATAAACAAAAACTTGATCTGTTTGCCGGAACCTATAGAAATTACCTTCAAACCACCACTGGGCAGGAAGAAAATGAATATTTAACACCGGTAAGCATAATAGAAGAGGCATATTTGTAAATCTTAAAGATAAAAAAGCTTCTGGATACGACCTGATAACAATGAAAATAAATAAAGTACTGCCAGAAAAAGCACTTCGGAAATAACAGTTACAGCACATAATCAATGCTGCCTTAAGACAAAGTTATGCTTCCAGACAGTGGAAAATATCGGAAATCATAATGATTCCTAAGTCTAATAAACCTTTAAATGACATAACAACATACACGCCAATCTCTTTATTAACAACCACATTACAAAATTTTCAAAAGATTGTTTCTCAAGAGACTAAAGCCAATTACAGAGAATAGAAAACTTATACCACCAAAACTTATATTCCTAGACGTAGCCCAATATATTTTGAATTGCTTTACATAAAGTTTTACATAAATGACCGTTACTGACAGGAAGAGTGGGACAGGCGGAGGAGAACTCAAAACTGAAGAAAATATTGGCAGGAGTCCCACAAGGTAGTTAGGTTTAATACATGACACTATAGACAGTAAATTAAGGTGAAAAACGCTTGTTAAAAAGAAAAGGCTATAACCTACAACTCAAAACGAACTATTGTTATATAAACATATCCTTAAACTAATCTGGACATACGGCATCCAACTTTGGGGTTGCGCAAAGAAAACTACAGTTAAGATCATATACAAACATTTCATAACAAAGTACTATATGTAGCATTGTGAAGCCTCCATGTTATATTAGAAATGATAACCTCCATCGAGACCTTAATTTGCGACTGCAGCAGCATGATAACGAGGTGCTGCGGAACCTACTGGATCACACCAATACCAAAGCGCCTAAAAAGATCAAACACTTTAGAATTAGTGGTTCCCTGAACTTCTGAAATCAAAGGATGAACAAAGTCTGACGAACCGATTCTTCTAATCCCATAAGATCGCCGATTGAACATTTTGTCCGATTGCAATTTTCAACATGACAGAATTTTGGTTTATAACTGATTTATTAAATGCAATTGAATTTGCAGATTTACATTTTAATGGGATTGGAAAATTTCGAAGCGGATACACATTTGGCGCGTTATTAATAAATGTATTTATAAATTTTTGAGTTATTTGAATTATTGACGCGGTCTTAATGCAGTGTTAAAGTTGAGAACAGGCTGTCGAGAACTTTTGCAATCACTTCTGGAGATGGGTCCGACAGTCCAATCAACTTTTTGCATATGCAGCTGATATCTGGGTGGTTTGATTAAATAGTAACAGAGTGAAAGAGATACTTGATCTACTGGAACAGTTTTCAGCTTCCGTTGGTCTCAAAATCAACGAGTCCAAAATCAAATATCTGATCTCTGGTTTTCGAGACCAAGACGCAAATGATTTCAGTAGTGGTAACTACACGTTTGAAGGAGTAATGACCGCTGGCAATTGGGTTTTATATCCTCTACGTCCCGTTCTGAAATCAAAACGTCTTGCAAATAAAGGATCCGCCATCTAAAATTTTTTTTTCAACTAGTGCTTATTTCGTGAATGGTAGCACTTAGCTCATGTCTAATTTGACAGATAATTAGTTTTATCCTTCCGCTGAACGAATATGGTTGTGAATACGCTTGAACAACGCTAGAAAATATTGCGACATTACTTTGAAAATCATGGTAATGTTGCAGAATGTGTGCGAAAATTGCGTACGGATTTTGGAAGAAGAGAAGCACCGTCAGCTCCGTATGTTCGTTATCTTGTGAAACAAGTGAAAGAAACTGGCATCCTCATCGACAAACCAAAGCGTGAAAAGCCAAAAACAGTGCGTTCACCCGAGAATATTGATACTGTGGCAGAAAGTGTGCGTGATGCGCCATCAACATCAATTCACCGTCGTTCTCAACAATTAAACATTTCGGAGACATCATTGAGACGAATTATGCATAAACACCTTGGTATGACGCCATACAAAGTCCAATTGGTTCAGGAATTGAGGCCAACTGACCATCCAATGCGTTTTCGCTTCGCTGAGTGGGCCTGCGATCGACTTACAGAAGATGCCGATTTTGCCAAAAAATCATCTTTTCGGATGAAGCTCATTTTGATCTTGGCGGGTATGTAAACAAGCAAAATTGTCGCATTTGGGGCACGGAAAACCCGCACGCATACATTGAAAAGCCGGTACATCCAAAACGAGTCACTGTTTGGTGCGGATTTTGGTCCAGAGGCATAATTGGGTCATTTTTCTTCGAAAATGAGCAAGGAGTGGCCGTTACAGTCAATGGCGATCGTTATCGGGACATGTTGAACGAATTTTTGCTCACAAAAATTGAAGAGGAGGATATTGGCAACATTTGGTTTCAACAGGACGGCGCTACGTGCCACACAGCTGAAGCTACACTCGATGTTTTGCGCCCTGTTTTTGAAGATCGCATTATCAGCCGCAGAGCTGATGTCGTTTGGCCACCTCGGAGCTGCGATTTGACACCGTTGGACTATTATTTGTGGGGTGCCCTCAAAGATATGTTACGCCGACAAGCCAGAGACAATTGACGCTTAAAAGGACAATATTCGTGAAGCCATTGGTGAAATACAGCTGCACACAATCGATAATGTGCTTAAAAATTGGACCGATCGTGTAGGATACTGCATGGCCAGCCGAGGCAGCCATTTGAATGAAATTATTTTCCATTATTAGCCGGAAGGATTGTACTTTTAAATAAAAAGAGAAATGTGAGAAAATATTCAGTAGTTTTTTTTATAGCATTTTCGAAACAAAAAGGTATTTGGCGGACCCTTTATAAGCTGAAATTGTACAGAGTGTTGATCAGATCCGTTGTCATGTATCGCACATCCATTGACGGTTGATGGTACAAACCGAGTTCTTTTTACTCACGAGATTAGTAATTTAATGTGAATTCTTGCGATATCGCGCATGAAATCGAAGAAAAGCGAGAACGCTGCCTCTGTCACGTTCTGCGTGTTGAACCAAACCGAATGATACAGCGATCTATCAAAGAAGAGCCACCTTTCGGTTGGCGAAGAGATCACAGTCGGCAACGATGGCTCCACGGCGTAGAGAGCGATCTGGCTTCTTTTAATTGCCCACAACAGTATATGAAGAGCTGGCTCGTGATCGAAACCGATGGAGTCAGATTGTTGACACGGTACGGGCCAACAATGGCCTATAAAAGCAGTCAAGAAAACAAAATCTTTGAATTATTAATGACGGCTTCTATTATAGTAGCTCGACTTTAGGACGTCATATAGATTTATCGTCTGAACGATCGTCTATAGATCGTTTAAACTTTGCGTACCTCAAAATTTATCATATGGATATAGACACAAAAAATGTGGGACCTTGACTTTTTTGTGGAGCTTATACGTTTAAATTAATCTTTGTGAACTAAATAGTCTCTGTCCGATCATAAATACTGTCACCAACCAACCACCGTATTTTAACATAATTTATTGCGATTAGCATGAAATTATATATAGTTATACAACACCTGTAATCAAACAATATTTTATGCTCTTGATGTCCGACGTCCGAATGAAAATTATATGACATAAACAAAAATATTTTCAAAATGAAACATAAATTTACGTCAAAAACTTTGCTTTACCTTGTGTATATACCAACAATACACATTATTAATAATTACTCGTGTTATTATAAATATAAATTATTATTAAACATAATTTAACAATGAATTACACAATTTATATTCATAAATGTTTGTATATGACATTAATGCTATATGATTTCATTGAATGTGATTGAGGAATGGCATCTAATGAATTTTAATTAATATTTTGTATTGTTTTCAATTAATTTATAATTGTACTTAGTTTTCACTTTATTGACTTATTTTGAATTATTGATTTGATCAGTAAATTTAATAAAATTTTGTCGTTGGGGGAATAGTGACGCAAACCACTACTCCAAATTTGATTGTAAAGCGATAAAGTTTTTATACTCTTTTGATAATTTAACGAGCCGAAGATTTAAATTAAATTATGTATATAGAATATTTATAATTTGTTGAAATGTTGAAATTAGCATTAAAATTTGGACGTATCGAGTCACCAACTCGAACGATATTTGGGAATCGATTAAGAAATGGTACGGGGGTTTTATGTATTGAGATTACATCAACAGAAGTGTTTTTGGATAACTGACCCTTCCTTATTCTGTATTTATTAATTTAATTGCATACGTATGTAGAAAGTATTTAAATTGGTGGGTGTTCTTGTATATGTACGTGATGGTCGCGTATCCATTTCGAAAACAAAAAAAAAATATTTTTAGCAATAATATAGTTAATAATTATTTAGGGCAAATTATAATTTTAATTAAAATCAGAAACTTTCTTTCTAATTTTATGTTAAAAATTTTAATTAATAATATTATGGTTTTTTATACAATAATTACAAACCAAATTTGAAAGTGCAAAAAATTGAAGATAATTATGTATTTTGAATTGTACAATGATTTTTATCACATTTAGATATGGTTATTAGACTAACTGTATAGTGTAAAAATTAATTTAAATTAACAAAATAAAAAACAATGATTGTGCATTATATAATATATTATATTGAATGGCCAAGTTTATGCAACAGCGAATTTGATAGTGAAACTTTTTGTCTTGATAAACGGTATGATTTGTATAAAAACTTAATTATCTTCGATGTAGCTGGACAACACACAGTCGTTCGGGCTACTTACTATCGAAATTGTGAATGAACAAATATGACCTCCTCGAACCTTTTGGGCGTTTATTTCGATCCGTGCAAAACAATAAAATTAATAACGGTTGGATAGAGCCAAAATGACAGAAACGCAGTCACAATGCTGTGTTAAAGTTGAGAACAGGCTATATCGAGAACTTTTGCAATTACTTCTGGTGTTCGTCAAGGAGATGCGCTTTCCCCTTTTTAATCTCATCCCTTTTTAATTTCATGTTGAAATACATCCATCGTAAAAGTGAAATGCCTTAAGACAATATCTTATTCCGACAATCCAATAAACTGTTTGCATATGTAGGTGATATCTATGTGTTTGGATTAAATGGCAACGGACTGAATGAAATACTTGATGGAATAGTGTTCTGCGTCCGTTGAAGACGCAATTGATTTTAGTAGTGGAAACCACATGTTTGAAGGAGATTCAAGTATCTTGGATCTCACATTACTCATGATAATAGTGTGAGAGGATATCAAGGTTCGTCTTGCCACTGGCAATCGACCTTTATATCGTCTACGTCCACTTCTGAACTCGAAATATCTTGCAAATACGGATAAGCTGAAATTGTACAGAGTGTTGATCAGATCCGTTGAAATATATATGGATGTGAGAGTTGAACCTTGGCGGATGAGTACGAAAGATGGCTTCTAACATTCGAGAGAAGAATCGTGAAATAATGGGATATGGTCCGAAACGCGACGTTGATGGCTCATACCGATTTCTTTTCAATCACGACATAGTGCAAATCATAAGTGAAGTGTGTGCATTACAACATGATAATGACCTAGATTTGGGTCATTATGCATGAAATCGAGACGAATGCGTCTTTAATAGCATCAAATCAACCCAGCTGCTCGGAGGCCGGTACCATAGAGCCTGTGGAGAAACAACTACCGCCAAATAGAGGAAATAACTTTCCGAAGAACACGAAAATGTTGAGATCACCAGTTTTAAATAGCAAACTCATATCTGCAAACAACGCAGTCTCCTCTGAAAAAAGAACTTTATTATCAGAACAAATGCCGAGAGCATCAACAAATATTATAAACAGTGAGGAGCTGTTAAATAAATTTCAAAAAATGGAGAATCTAATCGCGCAGCTGAGCAATGAAGTTGCTGAACTTAACAGAGAAAACTCTATACTAAAAGAAGAGATTAAAAACAGCAAATATGAGGATTCAGCACGAGTTAACAATCTGTCTTCGAACGATATTCAGCCATCATCCAGTAAACATGATCATTCAAATAATTCCAACTGGCTGCTGCGGCAATTTCCAGCTTTTCAACAAAATAATAGATTCAGTGCTATGAGTCAAGAGAATTATTGCACAGATGAGGAAGAACTGGAAAAAGAAGTTTCCAGTGCTGATAACAGAAATACTAAGAAACGTAGGCGCACAAAAACGAAAACCCCTCCAAAAAATACTACACAAAGTGTGAACAATAACACTGAACAGAAAAACCCAAAAATACTACCGCCTCCACCCATTAACGTGAGCAATATCAATGATTTCGAAATTTTTCGACCAGAAGTAATTAAAACCACTAGTGAATCAACTAAGTTTAAGGCGCTTTCAAATAGTGACGTTAGAATTACCTTTGATAATGAACACGATTACAGAAATGTCAAAAAATTGCTGGAAGAATTAAAAAAAGAAGCCAGCAACAAACTAGAAAATATCGAATATCACACTTACCAGCTGAAGAGCGAAAAGGATTATAGAGTGGTCATCAGAGGCTTACCATCTTCCATTAGTCACGATGAAATTAAAGCAGACTTAGAAAAAATGGGACATGAAGTCGCAGGTATTACCAACATATACAAAATGATCGCAATTAATGGAGAAAAAGTCAAGAAACACTTTCCATTGTTTTACGTCTACTTAAAACAAAATGACAACAATAAAGAAGTATACAATATCAAGAAACTTGCGTACTGTATAGTTAAAATTGAGTCACCTAACAAGACAAGGGGCATCCCACAATGTACGAATTGTCAACAATTTGGACATACCAAGAGTTTTTGCTATCGTCAAACCAAATGCGTTAAGTGTGTTGGAAATCATCACACGACAAAATGCAATAAACAACCAGATACCGCACCTTCATGTGCTCTTTGTCACCAACAAGGACATACTGCAAACTATAAAGGATGCTGTGTATACCAAAACAAAATTAAAAGCCAACAAAATAATAGAACAAGCGTAGTACAGCGATTACAAACCAAAGCTGCTAAACCACAAAAAACAATTACACCATCCACAGCTGGATTATATTATGCGCAAGCCACAAAATTATCTGCTGATGATTTAAACCAAAACAAACAAACACAGAGAATGGAATGAAGAGCCTAGTAATTATGAAATTATTAAACTGCTTAATCAAATTCAACAGACACTTGGTCACCTAGAAGAGAGAGTATCAAAGCTGGAAAGCAAAAAAGTCAGCATACACAATAATGATTAACTCGTTCCTATGCATTGTAACTTGGAACGCTAATGGGCTCATCCAACGAGCCCAAGAACTGGAAATATTTCTGCATACAAACAGCATAGACATTGCTCTTATTTCAGAAACACACTTCTCGAACAAAAGCTTTATCAGAATAAAGAGATTTACCTCCTATTGGACAACCCATCCTAGTGAAAGAGCCAGAGGCGGTTCAGCTGTACTAATAAAAAATAATATCAAACATAATCAACAAGAGGATATTCGTGAAAGCTATATGCAAGTAACTGTGATCTCAATCCAATATAATGGCGCAGATTTAAATATTGCGGCAGCATACTGTCTCCCACGGCATTCACCAACGAAGTCACAATTTAATAACGTCTTCAATTAACTCGGTCCAAGGTTTATTATTGGAGGGGACTATAATATAAAACATACAGCTTGGGGTTCCAGGCTAATTTCCCCTGGGAAAGGGAATGCTTTGTTCAATGCCATTCATGAAAATAACTGCGAATATTTTTCTTCAGGGGAGCCAACGAATTGGCCAACGGATGCAGGAAAAATTCCAGATCTACTTGATTTCTTCATCACAAAAGGTATTTCATCCAGTTGCACTGTGTCGAAGGAATTGACGACTTAACGTCTGATCACATCCCTGTACTGTTATCAGTAAACGCTATAGTCATCAAGAAAAAGAAAAAGCAAAACCTAACTAATCGATTCACGGATTGGGATCTCTTCAGAGAAAAATTGGAAGATATAGTTGAGCTAAAAGTTAGTATTAAAAGTATTGACGAATTGGAACAACAAACAATTAATTTCATTGAATACATTCAATTGGCCGCCAGTCTAACTACTCCAGAAATAAAGGATAAAGCGGAGTTCGAAGTCAAATATCCGGCTGAAATCAGAGAACAAATCAAAGAAAGAAGAAAGACAAGGAGAATATGGCATCTGACCAGAAATCCCGCTGACAAGACAATTTTCAATCGTGTAAGTAACAAAGTCAATAGACTAATTAAAAGCTTCAAACAGGATTGCTTCGACAACTACCTAAGAGGGTACGGAAATGAATAAGGATTACTCATTATGGAAAGCAACCAGAAAATTTAAACGACCTGTAGTTCGAATACCACCTATAAGAAATGCTCAAGGCAGTTGGGTTCGACAAGACAAAGAAAAAGCGGAACTCTTTGCTCAACACCTTGCAACAGTGTTTCAGCTCCATGATATTCAATCCAACGTTGACGCAACACCTGCTTATCAACCAAATCAGGATTTTGGTTGATAAGCAGGTGTTATGTATGACAGTATGACACCAATGCAAATTGCTCAAGAAATCGACAAAAGCCTGAACCAAAAGAAGGCACCAGGAATTAATGAAATATCACCGGGTCTGTTCAAGGAGCTTCCACGTAAAGCAATCATCATGATCACATACTTATTTAATGCCTGTATGAGATTGAAGTATGTACCCAAATGCTTCAAAACGGCCCAAATAATTATGCTGAAGAAACCTGGCAAACCAGACGAAGAAGTAACATCATACAGACCAATTTCACTGCTTCCGACCCTATCAAAGCTGTTTGAAAAACTACAACTGAAACGTCTAAAGCCCATGGTAAACGTCCCTGATTTTCAATTTGGGTTCAGGAACAACCACTCTACAATAGATCAAGTCCATTGAATAACTACGGTAATAGAGCAAGCGTTAGAAGAAAAGAAATATTGCCCCGCCGTATTTCTGGATGTATCCCAGGCCTTTGATAGGGTTTGGCACGAGGGATTGATATTCAAAATGAGCGAAATGCTGCCACAAAATTATTGCCAGCTGCTTGAATCATACCTCTCTGATCGTCAATTCAGAGTCATTCATGAAGAAACATGTTCTGACTTTTATCCAACGTTAGCGGGAGTTCCGCAGGGAAGTGTTTTGGGATCTGTCCTCTACCTTCTCTACACTGCGGACATACCTACAACGAATAAAACATTCATCGGTACGTTTGCCGATGACACCGTAATTATGTCAGTAGACGAATTACAATCAAAGACAGTGGAAAATCTGCAACGAGCAATGAACAACGTTACTAAATGGACGATTGACTGGAAAATTGTGCTTAATGAGTTTAAATCAACCCATGTGACATTTACACTTCGAAACAAAAATAACAATCTACGCTTGTACCTCAATGGAGCGCAAGTGCCGCAGGCTGATTCGGCAAAATACCTTGGTCTGCATTTAGATTCAAGGCTCAACTGGAAACATCACGTAAGACAAAAAGCTGAACAGATACGATTTAAACAACGTCAAATGTACTGGTTAATTGGGCATCATTCCAAAATGAACCTGTATTGCGAAAGACTAGTCTATCAAACTATCTTCAAACCAATATGGATGTATGGCGCGCAGCTATGGGGTTGTACTCATAAGTCTAATAGAGACATTATACAACGTAGTCAAAATAAATTTCTTCGAATGATCACCAACGCTTACCGATTCGTGACTAACCGGGAAATACACAATGATCTAGAAATTCAATTGATTGACGACGTCATCCGCGAATGTGCCTTAAGACATGAGAAGAGACTTCTTACCCATACCAACGTCGAGGCCGTACAACTACTGGACAGTACAAACGAAGTAAGGCGGCTGCAACGAATGAAACCACTTGAGTTAACCGTATGAATATTATATAACAAGGGAACTGGACACTGGTTCAGCAGACCCAAACAAGTTTTATGCTTATCTCATAAGTACTAATGTCAACCCTACTAATGAATTAAGTAATAATATTTAAGATTGTAGTAGTCATACCAATAAAGGCGTTATTTAAAAAAAAAAATCACGACATAAGGAATTTAATGCAAATTCTTGATATCATTCATGAAATCAAAAGACAGCGAATAAGCTGGCTTGGTCACGTTCTACGTGCGGATCCGAACCGAATGATACAGTGATCTTTGAAAGGAGAGCCGCTTTTCGGTAGGCGAAGAGGTCACTATCAGTTCCACAGCTTAGAGAGCGATCTGGCATCTTCCAATTGATTGCAACAGTATAAAGAGCTGGTTCGTGATAGAAACCAATGAAGTCGGATTGTTGACACGGCTCGGCCCAACAATGACCTGTAAAACGCGGTAAAAAGAAGAATCAAGATATAGGTTTCGACCTTTTACTACCCACCCTCATCAATTTGAGCTAGTTAACACTAAAAAAGATTTGGGTATTGCGTTTATGAGTAACTTGTCTTTTTTAGTCCATATCCAGAGCCGCAATTTATGTTCCCTTTGTACAATTTTTAATCATAAGAAACGATCTCCATTGATGAGTGGACACAATCAGATCTTAACTAGCTAGCGACACCAAAATAATATTATGATGATAATGTTTACCGGATGGCTGTTCCGTCAGTTCGATATTTCTTTGTTAACTTCTAAAACGGAAGAATTTCTCAGAAAGACCGATAGTCATCGATAAAGTCATAATCACTGTATACTATGTGTTTTTGAGCAATATGATCTATTTTACTTAAAGTCAATATTTTAGATGATTCTATGCCTTCTTGCATTTGATTTTGGTCTGGATCAAGTAAAGTCTCCATTTTCTTTAAATATCTATAAAAGTTTTGGTTTTCCTGAGTGACATCTCTGTTGCCAACCGCGTTGGACCAACCTAATAACAAGCAAAACAAATCTCTATCTCCACGCATTGACTTGAATATTACAAGTCCGATCAATATCTTTTTTTTTTCGTAAATCAGGTATAGCACAGTTTTGTTCGACTCAATATTTAAAGCAGTTCTTATCGAAGTTTTAACGGTAAAAAATGAGAGTGTGTAGAAGTACAATCCTTTTTTACAATGAAGAGGATTTCTTTAGTGACTCCAGTCCTCCATTGATTTAAATATACGTTAGTTCTTGCATGAGACGATCATTTCTTGGGTATTATGCAATGACGTTGAAGTTGATTGGAAAATCATTGATAGATTTCCTCCGCTCTTTTCCTTTTCGACTCCAACCGGGAGTCGATTTCTTCATCGATTCCACACTCTTAGAAATTTTGCTGCGATTTTCGTTGTAACTCTTGCATCGCGGCACATACGAAGTAATCGCGTATCATAATTAGATGCAAAGAATGAATCGAAACTGTTTTTGATGTAATTGCATCTAAAACTCATGTTTTACTTGCATCTAAAACTTACTACAATATAATTAACGTCATACATGGTTTTAAGATTCAATTTAAATCAAAAGCTGTGGTCCAAAAATCAAACAATATGTAATATAACACAATACAGAAAAATGTTACAGCAAAATGTATTAACCCATTGTATTCTTAATTATTTTTTATCTAGGTATTGACTATATTTTAGTAACTTATACGTCCTATTGGAATGATTGGGTTAATAAAATTTAACTTTGTTTGTTTTAGTCCTCGTTAGATGTTGATTCGAAGCACACGAATTCCAAATTTATTTTGTTTAAATAATAAATAATCTATCGCGACCGTGGTTTTATTTTATAGTTTAATAATATTTCAAATTAAAAAAAAATGTTTAAGTGAGTGAAAAAAAAGTATTATTTGAATAAACAAATTAAATAATTAATTTATTAATTATACAAATTAAAACAACGGAATTAAAAAATAAAGTTGTAACCAAAATTGCATTTCGCCTACAAACATGGACTAGTTTAGGAGTACGAAGATTTACTATATCAGGTAATTATATATTTTGCATTAATTATTTATTTTAAATAAATAAAAAACATCTCGAGTTAAAATAAAAAAGTAAAACATGGAAGAACAACGTGGCTGATTTTTACTATACGATGCAATTGTGCATCGAAAGAGTTCTTTTCCTCTTAAATAAAAAATACGGAAGTGGTTGAAAAAATTACACGGACTATCTGACATGGAAAGAAGAGTTTGGGGAAAGTGTCAATTTATTGGTAAAAAGGTTTACATACCACTCTGAACCTATTCACATTAGCATGTGCTATGATTGAATTATTTCCACAATTTAAATCGATTATGATGATGAAGGGATTGTAAGAAATCTAAAACTTAATAATGTACCTATATTAACAGTAAAATTAATTAAACTTTAACAAACATTTTATTGTAAGCTTGACCTAATCATTGCCAACCATTTTTATTATTTTAGGAATTACCGATTAAGAACAAAATTTAGGAAATCTAAAAATGTTGCAGAACCTCAACTTTTATTATAAATTGACCATTAATAAATCCAAATAAATTAAAACTGTGGGATCCAATATATAAACTTGCATTTATCGATAATGAGTTTAATTATGAAAAGGCTTTTTCATCCTCCGAAGAAAGTTATTTAATTTAAGTAATAAAATATTTATAAAAATGTATATCTAAAATAAAATATGTAAAATTTAACATTAAATAAAATTTAGTAAAAATAGCAAGAAGTTTAATGTCTTTGTCTTATGAATCAGTTGAAATAAATTTTGAATGATTTTCTATAGCAAATGACTTTACATTGGTTATTTCAATATAAATAACATCGTAATATTTTCAAAGCAATTTTGATTATCTTCATATATTAAGAAGCAAGCAAAATTGAATTCTCATTCGTTACAAGCCTGATTTAAATTTATCTTTAACATGTAACTAGCATCCAAATAATTAGTGACTCAATTTACATTATACCGCGGTTTTCAATGTAAATAGCATCGATTTAATTTTTAAAGCTATTTTGCATCTCTCTGCAGATTACGTTGCGAAATATATTGAAATTAAATCCGATTTAAACCATGCTTTGAATTTTTCAAATCGACGTAAATAACTTCAACTAACTTTTCGATACAAAGTTTGTATTTAACTTCGAAGCAACCATATGTTGGACGTATATGCGATGCTATTTGCATTGTATATCAGAATTATTTTTAAGTGTGCAACCGGCATAAAAAACGTGCACATTTGTGTGATGACTAGTATGTTTGTAAGTCCTTAAATACTTTGAGGTGACATAACGTAAGTGAGCTGTTGATGGTCTACGTTTGTATTGATTTACTCCGATTACGATGTTCAGGATAATGATGATAACTGAATTCAAACATCGTTGCAATTTACAGTACTTCATCGAGGGCGGGATTTTTTTATGCGTTGAGGGTCTAACAATCATGCCTCGAATATTAATATCAAATTGTATCTGTTGACGTACTTGATAATGACATATAAAATTATGCTGTAGTCTATATATACAGTCACTATATGAATTGTGTAGTTGCACCATTTATCAATCTATATAATGTGTTGTTTTGAAAATGTTCTGTAATCGTATATGTTAAGAGCGCAATTCGTAGAAGATTCGTCCTTAACAGGAATAAACGATTCCTCTGGTCAAGTTTTCAACACTGAAAGACAACATCAAAATAGATGGCAAGAGTTCTTCGAAGACAATGGCATATAGTGCACAAAATGAAGAGCTCCCTGATGGTAAAACGAAGTAATCAACACCCATGTCTCGACCCATGCCAAGCTAAAATAATATTCCAGCAGATCTATTAAATGGCAACGCATCTGTAACGACAGAAACTCTAACCCTACTACTAGCATAAGCGTGGATTACTGATATAATTACATAAAAATAAAAAGAAGGTTTAACTATTGCTAAAATTTCATGCAAAAACACCCTTTTTTAGAGAAGGCATCGAAACAAGTAATGGGACGTTCAAATCGATGAAAGCAATAAGCCCATAAGCTTCCGATAGTGTTCGATGATTTTAAACAGTCTTTTTTCAAAGGAAAGCATAAAAAATGTAAGCAAAAGGAAAGCATAACCTGTTCTTAATTTTACATACCACAAACAAATTCCTCACAATCTTATCTTATTTATAAGATGGTACATAAATCTTTTATAAGAATTTTAATAATTATTTCAAAGCACAGTAATGTAAAATAATGTCTGAGTAATGTAAATAATAACACAAAAAAATGAAATCGATTTATCATATAATTAAAGATCATAGCCAGCATTAGAGAAGTATCGATTTGATGAATGGATTGTTAGGTCGCTATTATATACATATCGTAAACAACTCCCGGTGCTGCAATTCTAAGGGCCATAATAAAGATGAATGACGTACGCTTTAAGTATTAGTAGCAGAGAAGAAACGTGTTGTGCAACCATTTCCAAATAAGTCCAGGTTTTGACCTATATATCTTGCCACATAAGATGTGGAAAATTTCGGATTTTTGGGCATCGTTGATTGAATGCGCACCAATACGTATTAATAGTTCAAAAGGTTTCAGATGAAACGAAATAGAATAATAAAAGGAAATAAGCCTTCCACTAAAATTGACCTTGGGTCAATTTTCTTACTTATATTATATAGGGACGGAGTTAAAAACGTTTGATGAATAATATTGCGAACCACTTACAAACAACAATTATTATTACAAACGTATCGTGCCACTGTTGATAACTAAATCAAGAACAATGAGCCAGCATATACGTACTCGTGTTCAAATTAAATCATCACACTTCCTTAAACCACCCAATGGCATTTTTATTCAATGAGTATATATATATGTAATCAAAGACAATGAAACAAACATTTTTATTTTATTAATCAAATCAACTTTAACTCATATCGTGATAACAACCATCATAATGTCATAATAAATTAGTTAAATTAACTAATTTAGATGGAATAGCGTAAAGAAATAAAAAAAATTTCCGACTCGTGCTACGAATTTATTATCTGCTGCTCTGATACTCCATTGTTGTCTGCATCACAATACATTATATGAAACGCGAGCTCTTCATACCTTACATAGTCTATTTGTTATAAATAAATGTAAAGTTGATATGAATCTCAAGAGTTAATAAGTTACAAGTTAGAAAGTTGTAAAACTTAAGGGTGATCGTTTGATTGGTTTCAAACAATAGAACGCTTTTATTGAAATTAATTCAAATATTTATGTTTTATTAATAAGCAAACCTTGTGCCATTTACATATGTACATACTCTATGTACATATGTAGTTTTTGTGACATTCATGGCAAATTAAACGAATTTTTTAAAGAAATGATTATGAGTAAAGATATAGATAAACAAACATGAAGAAGAAAACGGTAAGTAGTATACTCTACAGGGAAATACAATCAATGACACACCTTTAAAGACGCATCATTATTATTAAATGTCGACTTCAACCGTGACATTATATTTTTAAGACCTGGATTACCTTACATTTTTATATTGAAGTTTGTTTCGATCGTCGATAAAATATTGATGAGCTTTGTAATTTTATTGATATAGCCAGTACTTAACTTACCTATAATAATATATAGTTTATTTGATCAAATCTGTTAATTCATGCGAGAGCTGGAATTAAACAATAAAAATATTGAATCAATCTATAGTCAAAGTAGTGTTTTATAACTAATAAGAATAATGAAACAGCATAATAGGAAACTCTTCGATCTGTAGGAAACTCACGATGTGATCCAAAGCGAAACTATGCACTCGTTATGTATTATCGATCTGAAGGCATTGTCGCGTATTGTAAACTAAGATCTTGGTTTGAAGGCATACAAAAAATAGCTTGTTCAAGAATTGAATCTGGTTGAACTTCCTTTGCGTTATCGATTGCGTTTATGGGCGTATAGGAACAGCTCTAATTTGATCCGTTTTTTCGAAAAATTGTGTTCAGCAATGAAGCTGATTTTTGCCTAAATGGATCAACAACCGCAACAAACATAACTGTCGTAGTTGGGCTGATGAACAGTCAGAAGAGATTCAAAAGCTTCCAATGTATTCTGAAATATAAACTCTTTGGTGTGGTTTAAGGGCAGGTGGCATTCGCATTTCCTTAACATCAATGACGTAATTGGTAGCATATTGATGTAGCCGTCTTGTGGTTTTAACAGGATGAAGCAACGTGCCACACCATCGATTTATTGAAAGAAAGTTTTAATGAGAAAATCATATCAAGAAAGGGAGCCGTGAATATCAAGAACTCGAAGATCTTGTGATCTGACGCCGTTAGATTACTTTTTATGGTGGTATCTGAAATCAAATTATATCGATAAACCACAATCGATTACCGAACATAGGTAATTAACGGGTAATCGAGCGATATGCTCGAAAGAGTGCTGGAATATTCGACCCATATATAGAATGGATCATAAAAGAGCCTGTCGCGGATAACATTTAGAAGAAATTATTTTCAAACGGTGAATGTCATGAACCAAACTTACGTCACAAATGCAATTTTTGTTATATATATTTATATGCCATCTGGGGTTGGAAAGGAATTTAAGATGCTTTCATCTTCAATTCATGATATAATATCGAGGCCGAAACAAGGAAAAGAACAACTAAAGAAGTTCACTGTCTCTTGATAGGACTGTTTGTCAACAGCGTTTAGGCCTAACTATAGATTCAATTGGATATCCAGAGCACAATTGAAAACTTATTAGCTGCTAGATTTGTTGACTTGCAAAGTTTAATTTACAAATTTTCAGTCAATAATGTAACAACTGGTTGTTCATTCTCTTGTCCATATGGGTTTCCATTTCCAGAAATGTTAAAAATCGTTCAATATAGGCTGCTCGTCTTTTAACGTTTCCCCTGTCACCCGGAAAGCTTTTAGGAACCCTAGAAGGACAAACTGGAGCAAGTATGGGGAAACGCTTAAAGAACTATATTAACGCCGGGAGCCCCGGAGTCGCCAGCGACACTGGAGAAACTGAATTGCATAGGGAACACAATCACTAATGCCTGCAATCGGTCCTTTAACGCCCATTAGTTAAGCCCAGGGGTAAGCAAACACCGGCATGGTAGTCCAAAGAACTGGAGACCTACCGGAAGGCGTGTAGGATAGCCTTTAATATAGCCAAAAGTACGAGAAAGGCTCAAGACTGGGACTCCTATAAGTATACAAAATTGTGATTAAATGGACGAGGCCTCCGAGACCTCTTATTTTGGGAATATAGTTGTTTAATGAAACTGGATGCATCCTGAACTGCTTCTAGTGAGGAATCTTTGAAACTTCTCATCGAAACCCATTTCAGGAAGCTTCGACGACTCGACAGAGACTAGTACTCATCGAGAAGCACACTCACTGCGCATAGAGGATATCTTAACCAAAGAACCGATCCTATTGGCACTTAAGGGTTTCAAACCTTATAAATCGGTTGGTTCAGATCGAATAAATCGGCTGATCCTGATCTGCATGCTTATAAGCAGCGAGCTGAGGACAACAACTACACGTGCTTTAGAGGTCATGTTTTACCTTCTCTCCGACAATATTTATGGTAAGCAGATGACGGCGATTACGGCCACCCGATCTCTAAAGTAGGAACTGGTGAATCTAGATTACATTACAGAGACTTTGTGCTTCGAGAAAAGATTCCGAACTATCTACCCCTCAAGAGAATCTTGGAGGAGCGGGTCGGTTGCGGAAACGGTCCAATATTCTTTAAGAACATGGCAATGAATGTCTACCGAAAAAGATTTTCATTCAATTAACTATTTGAACGATTACCAATCCATGGCCCAATAGGTTTGATTTAGATCAGATCCAAATCGATCATGAAACCAAATCGTTCTGAAAAAACTATACTTGCTCATGATGGTTTGTAAATGAAAATGCGAAAATTATCGTGATAAAGTTTCCCTTTGCAGCCAACTTTGTTTTTAACCCTTTGGAACTTTTTTGGTATTCAAGATACTCCCAAATCTTTCGTTATGCACTTATTTATACGTACGGCTAGAGGTCCGATCTACGTTTTTTCATCTATATACATTATATAGCTCTATACGAACCTCTAATACTGACATGAAATAAGATTCGGTCATAAATTTATTCATTCATACAACCGACCGTATAACCACTACGTCATTTGATTTGTAATATACAAATTACTGTCGTAATTTTAGGAAGAATTACCCTTCGCGCAATTAAATTAATGGTGTCTACCGCGACTAGTTCTATTCAAATTGACCAGTCTTTTATAAAGCGTTTTAGCTTATACGGATAATTTATAAGTGCTATAAAACATCTCGTTTTAAAGCAAAGCTTCGTCTCGATCATATATAAAGGAGTAAAACAACTCTATTCAGCTTCCATTGGCCTCAAAATCTAAGAACCCAAAGCTCATGACCATGATTTGAAAGACCCGAACACAATTGATTTCAGTAGGTTTAACCATATTATTGAAGGAGTGTTAAATTTAAGTATGTTACTAATGAAAATAGAATGAGAGAGGTTCACTTCTGAAATCAAAATATCTTGCAAATGGGATCAGCTGAAAAAACCTAAGAACAGTTAAAAATACCATATTTGGATACGAAATCGATGTGTCAATGAAAATGTAGGGTAATATTTGATGACCAATGACCAGCAATTCATTATAGAAACGTATCTAAATCTGATACGACAGGTTTAGGCGTTGAGATAATTTGAGCCCAACAGCGACCATCTCTATATCAAAATTGTAGAGTAATGTTTCATCTGACTATGGCATGCCATCGATAGATTATGTGAATTTGATTATTTAAACACCAAAAGTTTATCTACAAAATCATCAGGGTCTGAAGATCACAAAAGTGTCGGATAGTGGTTGATCAACGTACGTTTTTTTTTTTTTTTACGTTTAGTTTTTTTTTTAGTTGTAACTGTCAGCTCCTGCACCCAACGCGTGATCATTCAAGTAAAGGTAAACTTGTGCATTTTATACTTCAACGGAAACTGAAAACCATAACCAATGAATTCAATTTCATAGATGTTCGATAAATAAATTCGCGCTTTGCATCTTCAGTTCGAGGTTTCGGCAGCTTCACCGTACACCTATGCGCATTAACCGTTCCTCGTGTTACCCGGCCTGGCGTAACTAATGGTGGTATTTTCTCCTTTAATTCTGCAGAACATTTACCATTTATTAATCTATAGAACACGCATAGTTCTGCAAAATCTCTGCGGTGTTGTAGGCTGTCTATAGATCTTTCGTAAGTCTGGGGTTACGTATTATTTGAATGGCACGCCGCTGAACTCTATGCAGCAACTGGAGAGCAGTGCCATATGCTCCACCCCAAACCTGACAGCAATCTTCTATACACGGTCTAATAAAGTTTTATATATTTGGAGAACCTGATGCGATTTAAAAAACCGTTTGCATCTATTGAGGAACCCGAGTTTACGTGAAGCTGATTTGGCTAATGCGATAATGTGCATTCCATTTTAAATTGTTGCTAATTTGAACACCAAGCAGACGAATTGAGTCACAACCCACGAGAACGTGGCCTTTTACCACAAAATCGTTGTGACTTCCTTTACGCGAGAATGTGCATATTTGTGTTTTTTTTGTGTTAAATTTGACCTGATTTTTAACTCTCCACTCAAATATTGTATACTCAAATCGGAATTAAGCGAAGTGACAACTTCCAGCCGTTGACCGTTTAACTGTGAAAGAGTAGGCTCGACCTCGAATGAAATGGAAGAGTGCAATGTTGCGTCATCGGCAAAACTGTGGATAGGGTTCACAGTGCTATCCAACAAGTCATTAATGTATAACAAACACCAAAGTTGGTGACAAAACTGATCTTTGAGGGAATCCGGCATTTGGGGAGTGTGTCGCTGATGATCTCCCATTTAGCACAACGTTGATCTTTCAGTCTTTGGGAAAGCTTTTTATCCACTTGATGGTCAGCGAATCTAAGCTGTATGCCACAAGTTTACAAATGAGATTCTCATGCCAAACCTTGGCAAAAGCCTTGAATATATCCATTTGTTTGTAACATACGTCAAAAGATCGGTTGTGGAGCGATTTTCGTGGAAGCCATATTGTTTATCTGAAATTATTTTATTAATCTCAAGATAATGCACTAGTAGTTGATTAATGCATTTCTCAAAAACTTTAGCCACGGCTGACACAATTGATATTGACCGGTAGTTTGAATGGTCAGTTTTATCACTACCACGTTTAAGAACCGGTTGCACCATCGCACTCTTCCAGGCGTTCGGGTACTTACCTTGCTTATAAGAAAGGAGAAACATTTTAGTTAATATTGGAGCCAAGTCACTGGCAAGCTCCTGCAATATTCGAACAGGAATTCCGTGAGGTCCGGTTGCCTTATTTATGTCCATTGCCTTCAGGTTCCTAAAGACAATTTCCTCCGAGATGTTGACAGGATCCGTTTTTGAACCACAATACGGATTTGACGGAGGCGTAACTCCATCTGGGACAACTAAGGTCGAGTTCGAAGTGAAGACGTTTGCCAGTAAGTCGGCCTGCAAATATGGATCCACCACCAAAGCACCATCTGCACATTTCAATGCTGAAATAGATGTTTAAGAAATATTGGCAACCGATGCAACCATATGGTAAAAGTTGCGATCGGAGATTTTCAACTCGGAAGCCTTAGCGGCTTTCTTGTTGTCAGCTCTTTTCGCTTCCTTAGCACAGATTTTTTTACGTGTCGTTGCGCTTATATTTCTTGGGAGCAGATTTATTTTGTCTGGCTGCTTCTTTTGAAAAGATTTTAAAATTAGGATTGGGATTGGAAAAGGATGATGGGATATATTTATTCATTCCATGTAGAACGGTTTCGGTGAAATTGGAAACGGCGTCGTCTATTTGATTATTATAAAAACAATGGCTCTTCCACGGAAAATTTTGAAAAAATGACCGTAACCCATCATTGTCAGCCTCGTTAAAATGCCATAAACACCTTGGCTGCTGTCTTAATTCTGGTGGTGTTTCGACAGATATTTTTACTGTCAGGTTGTGGTCAGAATTTCCAATTACAGCCACGACACGCGCTTCCATGGAATGCGGAATTGTTGTAAGACAAAGATCCAGAATATAACTGCTTGTAGAATTTTGTCATTCAAATGGTGGAATCACTAACAATCTGCGTAAGGTCATGCGAAACAGCAAGCCACTCCGTCTGACGCCCAGCACAGTTCGTATTTTAGTGATTCAACTATTCTTTATGGTGGGCATTAAAGTCACCAACCATAATTAATTCGCAGTAGAGATGTTGATTGCGAATGTCATCACAATTGTATGACAAAACTTCGAAGAAATTCATGGTTTCTGAATCCATTTGATGTGTTATGAGATACTTTTGTTTCCGTTAGCACTAATATGTCGGATCTGCGTGATTTGAGATGTTGATTTGCGCAATTTTTATTAGTCACGAGTCCATGGATATTGGCAAAATGGATGGTAAGGCTATCAATTGTATCTTTACGAGGATTATGCCTCGCCCGCGATCCGAAGAGGCATTTTTCGGGGATTTTTTAATTTTACCACTCATAATAAAAAAAAAACATTTTGGTACGCAAAATTGCGAAAAAACCGTCCCAAAAAAAAATAAAAATTGAAATAATTAAAGCAAAATTACAAAATTTAAATAAATTAACGCGGGCGAAATAATAAATTGAACTTAAATAACGAATAAAAATTATAAAGAAAAAAAATATAAAATAAAATATAAAGTTTTACGGGATGTGGGTGAAACCCAACAAACAATCCAACCATTTTAGTTGCCTCTTACGACAAGCAGTGGGTACTGTGGTGGAATTCTATGCACCCCCAGTTATATGATCATGATTACTGAGTCTTTGTGAAGTAGTAGTTATGTCTACAACTGGCTTCCTGCTTCGTTTTCCAATTATAGGTCCAATTATCCTGGTAAATTCTCTATCCAATTTTCAGTATATTATACCTAAAACTTCTTAACGTGAAAACGATTCTTTTATTATTATTACTGGCAAATCTAATTAGAAAAGATTGTACATGTGAAGGAAGTCATTAAACTTGAAATTTTTCAAATCGCAATATTTTCACCTCTGCAAAGCAAATAAACTCATAAAAATTTCTTATATAAACGGTCAATAATATAAGATAGTAATTTAGTTTTCAAATTAAAAGAAACAACCAACTAAAATGAAAGTAGTATTACAACAATAAAATAATTGATTTAATTAGATGAACAAACAACGTCTTGCGTTTGTAACATTCGTTGTGCAAATGATGCAATTGTTTACTATTTAAGACATCTAAAAGCCAACCAAATACTTCAAACATTTATAAATCAAATTTTATTAACATGTGTCCGAGATGTCAGCCTGATAATTACTTTACAATATATATTTACAACATATTTGAACTTTCACTATCGTGCGCGTTCATATTAATTATTATATATCAACATGAATCTCAAGGAGAACCTATAAAGTGAGCGCGGTCATTAAGAAATTCCACATGACTCGCGTCGCGCACATACATATATACGACGAGTATACAAGTATGTAAAGTCAAAATAAAAATTCACCATCTGGAGGTTCGAATTCACTGTACATGTGGTTCGCTGAGTTGTTTATTGAGGCCAAATTTTAACATAACTATGTATTATGCTTTAATTAAAATAACAAATATATGTATTTATCAATTAATGTTTAATATTCATGCGAGTATTATATACAGCTGCGAGGTACACGATGACAATGGATTTTTTGGATAGTATGTACGATCGTATAGACTATAATGTTTAAGTTAATTTTTCTGATACTTCTAATTATGTTCGTAAAGAGCATAAAACAAAATATTGGTTGTTATATAACATGTATGAAAGTCTTACCTCGACTTAACTATGGCCATGAAAATATAATTTGAAGTAATTAAATAAAACAATTTGGTATAATAACAGCGGATTAAGTGGTAATCGATTGGAGTGATTTGAGCAAGTTGTCATGTATAATATTGTATCTTATGTGATACAGGTGGCCGGATAGTGATTTTGTGCACCATGTAACCCTTTAATAGGCGGATACAACATATACAAATATTTCGACCTCGATTTATCAAATTCATGTTTTGTATACATACATATGATGTAACCGTTAAAGATTTTGTATAAAATTATGATTTGTGGTTTAAGATTTACTTATGTGGAAACTCGTCGCTATAGTACATTGACCAAATAGTTAATAATCTATGTTTTAAGGGCTAAGACGGCTGTAACCGCATCTCAACGTACGAATGCTGTAACACACAATCGCTTTTTATGTTTTCCGGAGCATGTTAAGTTTTGATTAACGACAAGAATCGAACTCAAGATTGCGACATGATGAGAAAGTATTTTGTTGGCTGCCATATGTCCATAAAGGTTTTAGAATTTGTTTGTATAACAGAAGTTTGTTGTGCATCGCTAGTTCAGATTGTCTCCCTAAAAGCCAATACATTTTTTTGAATTTCTTTTTTATATGTTCCATCTTTTCTTTTTTATATGTTCCTTCCATCTAAGTTTAGCATCTAAAGCCATGCCGAGATATTTAGCAGTGTTTGCATGTGGTACTGCTATCGAGTTTATCATAATTGGTATATGATTAACTTTTAGATTTGTAAAGTTCACTTGGATTGATTTTGCTTCATTTAATTTAATTCGCCATTTCTTTGTCCAATTACATATCAGGTTAGTAGCCCTCTGTAATTTACTAGTGGAGTCATTGATGTTATTTGCTGTTGCAAGTATTGCCGTGTCATCGGCGAAAGTGGCCAATGTTGCTTCAGTAATTGGTATATCTCTTGTATATAGGAGATAAAGAATTGGTCCAAGAACACTCCCTTGTGGTACTCCTGCTGTTATTTTTTTAATTGGGAGTATTCATTCTCATATCTTACTCGGAAGTGCCTCTCTGATATGTATGATTTTAAAATTTGAAAAAATTGCTCCGGAAGATCTCGGAGAAGTTTGGTGAAGCTGCATTAATTATATGCACTAGTTTCCTCAATTCTTTCTCTGGTAACGCTTTTCCTATCTACCACTGGTGACAAAATAATGAGATTTACCGAATGAAGTTTTTGGTTAAGAAAACCAACTTCGTTAATTGTTTGTTTCTATAAGGTTGGACGACGTAAGGCAGTATATAGGGGTATACAAAGATACCATGCAACGGGACCAACTCGAACTATACAATATTCTTGACTTGTAAAAGCTATGCATGCAGATTAGGTTATGTCGGCGGCAAAAAACTGAGTAGTGAGTGATCAGGAAGCAAGTATATGATGTTCAGCTACTACCCGTAGATAGTGAAGAAATCTATTAATAATCGGATACCATATAGCATCCCAATTCCCAATAGATATCATTTTAATTTGAACGATATGGCTAGTTGATGGACTGATGGACCAACACCTATACCTTCATGACAGATAGACTCAGTAAATGTTTTGGGTAGTAATGATAAAACAATTGATGTGGTATTCAATCTGGTCTTAATTTTTATCTTCTATGATTTTTAAGTCTAGTTTTGATTATGATTCAATAGAATGAAAATGAATTTCAGTCATTGATGATTAAGGTAAAAGAAGAGAAGGCGGACGAAATTAATTAAATACTATGATAGAATATAAAGGTGTGCGGATAATATTCTAACAAAATAATTCGATTGTTTGAGGGAGAATCTGTCATATTCCGCAGGGTATTACAAATATTAAATAAGATCAAATGAGTCTCTTTTCAATCGAAATTTCAATTTGCCAATTTTCATTAAATTATTTGTTTTCTGTAACAATGACAGATAACATCAGTTTTAAACACGAATTTACATTTTCGAATTTATTTGGATTTGGTTTATTGATGTTCGAAATGGCCGAGAACTTAGCTGAAACATGCGGTCGGATAGGATAGACTTTATATTGTGGACTCATGTCATTGCATTAGTTATAACAAGCATATTATAGTTATAACCATATGAAGCAAATGAGGTATCCGTAATGGTATATTTCAAAACCAGGTTGGTTTGGTAGGAAATTGGCAAAGAAGATTAATCGTTTGTATACAGTTTTGATTTACTCTATATACCTCATTCATATACTTTATAGCCTATGGTTTTATTATATATTGAAATAACCTATAGGAAAGCCGAGGCGGCGCAATGGTTAACGCTATGATCCCCTTTTGGAGTACAGAATTCATGGGCCGATCCATCTTCCATGCCGGTGCTATAGGCTGGCATGGAGCTATACAATGTGCAGATGGTTACGAAAATCGGACCTTTAAAACAGATTGCAAAGACATAAAACTAAAAATAAAAAATAAAAACCTAGGAAAATATTATTTCAACATCGTTGACAGTAAATGTATGCCATGTATCCCTATATGTGTGGAACCAAATAGCCAATATAATCAGTATAATTGAGACTATATATACCTTCACATTAATTGGACAACACTGTTCTACGATCTGAATATCTCGGATGCCATGTCAGAGTTTTAAATAATGGTATTAAATTATTTGTACTAACAAAACTCGTAAATTTAGGTTATAATAAGCCACGGTTTAATTCCCGTTTGAAGAACATTGTTTATCGCAAGTCTAAAGTATTCAAGGCACCAATATGTCTCAGTGTGGCACTAGAGAACGAAATCTGTTCCGATCCAAAACGAGGTTTTTCATTCATTAACACGACGAGAAAGTCACAGAACTAGTCACAGTCTTGTTCGTCTGTCACTGGTTTCCAAGTGATATGAAACATCTTTGCTTTTTTGCTCTTTCGACACAGCACGGATATAAATTTAAAATCATTAAGTTCTGTTTTAGTTCACGTTTTCATATAGTAATTATTGGCGTAATCTAACAAGGATCCAATTCCTGATTGCATTACTTCATTTATATTTACTAACCAAATGTGGGTATACTATATGGCGTCCATTGTTGCAATTACAGCCAAATCGAGGACGTACTGCTATAGGTCCGATTTACGTAGAACCATCTGCACATTGCATAGCTCCATGACAGCCTATAGTACTGTCATCGAAAATGGGTTGGCCCATGAATTCTGCACTCCAATAGGGGGTCATAGATGTGTTCATTAATACCACCGATCGTAATCGTATGGTGAAAAATCCCTTTTCCATCCTGCCCCTATCGGGATTCGAACCCGGTATTTGAAAAATATAATTTGTATTTTATGGTAGAAAAATTTACATTTATTCCATAGCAGCTCATTTACAATTTGATGTCCTTTAACAAACTAAATCATAAAATCTTTGTATGGTAATTGGTGATTTTAGTTTCCGATTTCATTCGATTTCTTTGTATTGCACCTTATCTAAGCTTTCGAAAGTAATACTTAAAATTTTTTGACGATAATTCATTCATCTGGTGACCCTCAAGTTATAGTCTCTTGAGATCAATACTTTTTATAATCTTTGAAAGTTACGTTTTGGTTGGTAAACTAACCTGTGACATATTTGGCGTGATATTCTGTGCTCGAGAATCGATGGCCTAACTAACGATCAAATTAATTTCACAATTTAAAGAAAAAATTTCCAATTTGAACCTCTCATTAATTTCCTTAATTGTAACTTAATTACAGTATTTTATTACGTACAGAGAAGAGTGGTATAGTTTCGTTTTGTTGTAAAATATTAGAAACCGTATCCAAGTAATTAAAACGAATAGTTTTTCAAGGAAATAAAATAATTTCTATGTACATGATGATTGATGATCCAATTCGATGAACAGAATTATTGTTAGTTGTTGAAATATGATGCATCGCTACTCGTACCTATTATATATGAACTGCATGTGCAGATATAGAGCAGACCGTACTATAAATGGATTAATTGATTATTATAAATATTGTTTAATTAATTGTTCTAGATGAATACGTTTTCGGTAAATTTCAGTGTAAATTTATACTATAGATCTTATGTAACGTGCTCGTCTGAACAAACATAAAACTATACAAACACTAAAAAAATTGCTCAGTTGTTAAACCTGTAGTAGTTATAGGAACGGAAAATACCGGGTTCCAATCTCGATATTGGCTGGATGCATAAGGATGTTTTCATAATTCGATTGCAATCTGCACTGTGAATAAAAACATCGATATGTCCTCTTGTTATAGAGTACGAAACTCATTGCTGTAATGAAGTAATGCATCGTGTAAATGGTCTACACAAATCGAGCCTATATATAACCAGATACCCTCGTTTTGGTTTCAATGAGCTAAGAGTGCTTTAGCTCCAAAATAGATTGAGACTAATTAGTGACCTCTATGGAACAATAACTAATACTTATAGTTTTATAATGACATGTGTCACAATTATATGTTAATATCACCATCGCGCCAATTTGAATCATATTGATTCTGGTAAATAGGGTTTGAAATTATATAAAATTGTTACATTTAACTATATAATGCAATAATTTTATATATGAGGTTGCAAAAAATTAGTCTTATCACTTTTAAAGTATCAGCTTTTAACCATGTTGATAGCAATGTCTAAATCCAATTTAATAATATAATTTTTATGAGCAACAACAGGACGCACATATATCAAAGACAAGTAGTCAGTATATGTAGAAAAGAGGCCCATTGACATTCTGTTTAATTATTTTATTTATTTAAATATAAGAAAAGAAGCAATGGTCCTAAATACCGAATCCAGAGGAACGCATATCTTCATTACTCAAGTTGCCATGTTCTCTCTCTCTCTCTCTCTCTCTCTCTGCTATTTTGCCAGTTAAGTGCGATTTATTTAATCAGAATTGTATCGCAAAAATTTAAGCAAGAGGAATGGCCAAAATAGGGTGGAATAGTCAACTCAAAAATTTTTATCATGTCTAAATTAGATCGAATGATAGTTTTTCAGACGTATTTTATTTTAATTTTGTGAAACTAACTTCGTAAGTTCGCGTGTTGAATTCATTAGCAATTGCAGCTGAATCTGTAGATGTCTAAGTACTATCGGAATGAGTTTGAATAGGTAGTTGTATATACATACACTCCATAGTTAGCCAATGGTCTGGGATCTTTAATAATCTAATACTGAATATGAGAGTTTTTCAAGGTGCTTCTGGTCGGGCAAATGCATAACATTACCGATATACAAGTTGTGAAATTATTCGTGATTTAAAGACACTACATTGAGACCATTATTTGGAATTAAGATTCTCATACATAGAATTAGATTGTAAGAGATTGACGTTAAAATCACCTATTTATATGGGACTTAAAGGCCCTAACCGACTCTGACCGCAACTTAACTGTGACCTTATTAATACGTGTATACATTGTAGGTGGTCAACTCAACGAATGCTTTTTTATTCTATTTCCGCAAAGTGATGAACAATTATTAAGCTACAATCACCCAAACTTAGTCAAAAGTTTTTCCGAAGTTCCTACTCCTTTTTATATTTGATTCTATCGTTTTGGTCGATAATATGATAATCTACCTAGTAAACCATAGATCGAAATCGATGGCTCCAGTTCCAATTTATTTACTTTGTTATACTACATGTATAGTTCACAAAGAAAGAATATTGGTATATGTATATAGAAAATAATCTAAAATGTTCGCATTCCAATCCAACGAAAATATAAATATGTTAATAAATATTTAAATAAACAAACAAACGACTCGTTGTGCATATCAACAAAAAGACATGTTTTGAAATCATTAATTTTTTAAATTGTTGCTACTTGTTACTGTTCAAGTCAACAAAAGTCGATAAACGACTAAAACCATTAGCAAGTGCAGTAAAAAATATTGATTTATCTTCATTATATATAGATTGGAAATGGAACATTCTATTAAGTAGGTTAATACCTTTTGGTATAAAACATAACACAGTTATGAATATATAATCTGTTTCTCTAGTATATGGGGAGCAGCGTCGATTTCATGTTACGTGACAAATTAACATTTATTTATTAGATCAATATTGAACGGAAGATAGAATATTACACCGTATAACTTAAGGTTATCGTACTGTATATATATATATATATATATATATATATATATATATATATATATATATATATATATATATATATATATATATATATATATATATATATATATGTATATATATATATATATATATATATATATATATATATATATATATATATATATACGTCATCTGCATTTCTCCAGAATTGTCTTTGTCTTTACATTGTAAAAGGCGCCCACAATATCAAGGCACACCACCATACAAAACTCGTGCGAGAATATTGATTTCTCAATTGTACTTACCATGGGCGTGCAAAGCTACTAAGCTTTTGTTTAGACTATCTAGCAGGAGTCCTCAAGTATTCTAAGCTATATATGGGTAGTTTGCGTATTTACCATTGAGCCAAGTTGATTGATGACAGTCTTGATGTAATCACACTTTATCCTTCAACCTTTTGATTTTGATATGTTTGCTTTAGAATATGTCGTGTAATTTGGAGCTGCTGAATTTATTTTGTACCATCTGTTACCATAGTTGATTATATCAAGTTCCATAATGGTTTCAATTTGTTAATAAGCGAAATCTTATTGAATGACGGTAGGTTCGGTATGGTGGAGAACTAATCTCATAAAGTTTTAAATAGTTTTTAATGAACCGGTCAGTTAAATTGGGACTCTACGTTGAGGTAGTCATGATTTGAAATAAGTTTAATGAAGCACAGCATTTATCTGAATAAATTGTTAATGTTTGGTACAACGACTTAGCTATATATATATATATATATATATATATATATATATACCCAATATACTTATAGCCGTTGATCCATAACTAATAATACCGAAACTTTCTTACTTCAAATTTTAATTTAACTTCCGCCGACGCTGTCTAACTCTACTCGTACTCGATATACGTATAAAAAAATTCAATAATTTCCGATTCATATTTTGTTCACGCAAACCTTTCGGTTGTTATTATAGTATATAAGTTAACAATTATTTTTAATTATTTTCGGTTAAAATAAAAAAGAAAGTTATATTATAAATAAAATTAATTAATTGACACACACGAAGGCTATGTTTACATTGTATTTTCTCACATCATTTTTTCTTATATTGTGTGGTGTTCTCGGAGGTCAATATTCTTGTAAAATTTTAACAATCAACTAACAAAAAATATTTTGTATACCGGATGGTAAATAATATTTATGACGTGATGGACACATATATTTAACAAAATTTGACAAAATTCATATAAATAAATATGAATGAATGTTATTTGTGTGCGAGAAAGGCAATAAATTTGTGTATGCGAAAAACAAAATTGAATTTGATAGGAAGTTTGAGTACAATACTGAAAGTTGGGTACATATGAATGATTCATTATATAGAAATTCATAAACTTTCTTTTAAATTTTTCACTGATATGAAAATATTTGACTTGTGTTAAAGTGTGTATAAAATTAGTCTAAAGAAATGGGGTTTGTTGAAAGAATTGTATAGGGATATAATTTTTTAATGAGCCTATAAACTGTATGTATATGACATATTGCGGTTTGACAATCGCAAAAATCTATGTTGTATGTCACTTAAAGTATCTATGAGAATCAAGAAGTCTATATATACACTTCTTCGATTAAGATCTATATATTTATAATAATGTATGTATACACAACATATCAACATTATCACATCTTCAATACAATATTTTCATTAAGCCCAGATACAGTATTAACTTTTATAAGTTTAAAGCATAAAAAAAGAGGTTTTAATATCAAATAATAAAGGTAAATAATTAATCTTCTCTTCACCATTTACGAGTATGTAATTAAATCTTATTAATTTAAAGAGATATACGTATACGATAACTTGAAATTCAATCTAACTAAGCACAACATATTTATCAATTATAAAAATTTCATTTTTACTTTCGATTCAACATTACTATAAAATTATAGTTTTCTAATCATAAAATTTAATTTTGTTTATAATTAAATAGTTTTACAAGACCATTTAAAATTGTTAACCAAAACAAAAGACTTCAATTGGTTTTCTTCTATCCTATACAAAATTTATAGTAAGCGACGAACCCGATTTTTCATATAGTAACGATTTCATTTCCGTTCATATCGTAATTTATAAATAGTTGTTTATTATCATATGGTAATTACATCTTAATTACAACGATTTGTGTGATTTATTGATTATTCATTACGTTACGTTGTGTGATAATTTAAATTGTGTAGATAATGTTTTTTTATTACTTCGAAATTAATTACACAGGAAATCTAATTGTTATATTTTCGCGCGCGGGAAATCGTTTTGGTATGTTGCGCTTATACCATTTAATTTATAAGCAATTGTTATAACTTCACTTTATATATATATATATATATATATATATATATATATATATATATATACTTATATATATACTTTATATATATATATATATATATATATATATATATATGTGCATACATGATTTCATATAGCTTCATAATATTTATCGATAGTTCACATTTGTTTTGTTTAACATTAAATAAGTTAAGTATCTATATATAAAAACTACGAGTTAGTTTATAATTGTTGTAGAATGTTACGAGTCTATATGTTATGCTTATAGTTTCACTTTTGCTAGTAATTATATGATGACCTCAACAATTTTTATTTGTTTAGCAATTAAATAGGTTTAGATCGGAATGTCTGATATAATATAACGAGTTTTCTTGAACCACAATGACACGGCGTATATATTTATATATTGTTTGACCAAAGAATGAATTGTTTTGGTTCAATTTTAGATTATAACACTCGTTTATGGTATTAAATTTGTTATAGTTAAAATACGATCGTTGCTGAAAAAATAATGGTTTTTAATAATAGTAAATATTAAGTTTACAACCACATCTGAAGAGCCTGCCTTTGCAACACAATATGTATCTGAATGCTTACTTGGAAAGCAACAATCATATATCACACTTTTTTGTTTATCAAATAAAGGACAATGAAACCCAATATAATATGCCACAAATCAGTTCAATCCTTGAAACTAATCAAAATTTACATATCAGGGTTTGGGCAGACAAGTGTCAACACATTGATAGAATTTAATTCGTCTTTTTAGTCCAGTAAAAATAAGTTTGATGAAATATAGCGTATTCATAATACTTATCCATATGTCGTTCGGGAACATGATTTGTGGTCACAGCAAAACTACTCACATATAATGTATATGTGCTAAGAAAATCTAGATTTGCTAAACTAATCATGCATTATTTTCAAGCAGTCTTATAAACCACCCAAACAATAATCATTTATCTCAAATTTAAGGGTAGTATTCGATTAAAGAATTGAATGTTGAAATTCTTATTATTATAATACTAAACACGTCTGCCTTAAATGTATTGGGTTAATCACAATTTAAAGACCACTTAGTAGATGTTCATATTAGAGAACATAAACCCGTTTCAAAAAGATCAGTAATTGTATAAGTTAGTATGATAATCGCTACAGAATTTCATCACCCTTCTAATCGATGACCCCTGCGAGAGACATATCCTATATAGTGCAAAATTTCTACAGTAAGAGCTTTACTTCTTGAGGAATAGGTTATCAGTAATAATCTTTGGTTGTTTCTTGAGAAAAACACAAACGTAGTTCTTTATTTAAGAATACGTTAAATTGTCGAGTTATGTGAACAGTTTTTTAACGACTTTTGGTTTATTTTCCGTTTAATAATAAGGGAATGTTTTATATTTTTAGCCAATTTTGCATGCTTGCCAAAAATATAGAAATCAATTAAAACCGCTTGGGAGTGGAACTATAAGTTTTCATCATTATCAGAGAACTTTCGATATCGAAGCAAATAACTGCCTTTCTCATAAGCCGCAATATGAGGTCGAGCGGTAAAAGTACATGTTGTCATGTATTTCGAAATATTTTTGTCATTTATCCTTTAGTTAGCTCAAACGAATTAATTAGAGTCAGTAGCGTTTCTCAGTGATGGTTTCATTGTGATTGAGAAGCTAATAATAAATAGTATTGATTCCATCATATATAGGGACCATTAGCTTTGAATCATACTCGAATTTTTTCATTCTTTTTCTGTTTTTTCACTGTTGTGCGTGTAAATTACACGATGTAATTTACATGGTTTTTTACAAGTAAAACAAGTGTATTTTACATAAGGTTATTTTTTACATTCTACAAATAGACGTAAAATATGATTTTATGTAAAAAAAAGTGGGGCGCCATCTTTTTCAATTAAATGTAATTGCAACTAAAGCACCATCTGTTTAAAAAGAATTTTTGCCATAATTGATTGTGTACCATTTTTTCGATTACACATTAGCTTTTGTTACTAACAGGTTAGTTTTGTTAAAAATCATCTTATCTGGCTCGGGTAAAGGTGATAAAAATTGTTTTCCAACTAATAACGTTTCAGGTTCACAAATAACTGATTTTGCAAATAAGCATTTATCTATGTTAATTAATAATGAGCAAAACAAACAATGGTAAATTGTTTACATTTTTAAACAGATGGCACTGTCTGGTATTGTAGAATGATATTGTCTTCGTTTTTTACAAGTAATTTGTGTTTTATGTAATTTACGCTGTTTTTTACATAATTTACATAAGAAATGTAAAAATAGTTTTTTACATGTAAAATCGCAACAGTGCCTTTTTTAAACAAACAGTAAAAGAATGGCTAATAGGCTAGTGGATTTTATGTCCTTCCAACGCCTATTAGTCACTCTTAAAAATATATTATACAATATATATATATATATATATATATATATATATATATATATATATATATATATATATATATATATATATATATATAATAAATATTATTAAATTAAAAAACAAGCATTTACAATAAAATATATAAAATAATATAATAAAAATAATAACTTTTTATAAATAAAAGATGGATTTTTAAAAGATATTGCAATTATTGATGAAAGATGAGCTTTCAGCATTCTTTTAAATTTAAAATATTGGTTCCATCTCTAATAGATTCAGGAAGATTATTATATATACATGGACCAGCAAATGATGTCGCGTTTCTTCCTAATTCTGTACTAATTTTGGGGCATTTAAGCAAGTTAGAATTTCTTGAATATCCATGACCTATACCAACTCAAAATTTATATTAGAAAACGATTCAATTTTCAAGCATTTATACATATATAGAATGAATATCTGGAACAATAGTTTGGTACAATTCGACAGTTTAAATCAGGTGATTAAGTTTATACATAGCTTTACAGCACCTATTTAGTAATATTTGAAGTCTCCTTAATTTATTTTGAGTTGCCGTACCAAAAGTTTCAGTAGCATAGAAAAAACTTGTATGGATATATGAGTAGTAAATAAATAATTTTCAGAATATATGCACTGGAACAAATGTAGCAAGCTTCCTAATAAACCAAATATGTATATTGATTGATTTTTAAGGTTAACTCGTTAATATGATTTTCCCAAGTCATATGCTTATCAAATATTATCCCGATGTACTTAATACTATTACCTCGCTCAATAGTATAATTCGACACTTCCAATAAAGGTTGGTCACAATGTGGTAAGAATGGGTAATGAAATTTTATGAATTTAGTTTTACTGAAATTAACAGATATCATTCCTCATATTTATCAAAGCAAGTGAACAGTCTTTTGACTCATAAAAAATGGAAGTATCATCAATCAAATAATATTAAAAATAACAATGGCCAGAACACTTCCTTGTTGTACACCGTGATGATGATAGCTTTCCAGTAGATTGTAAGCTGTCTCTGAACCCAAAACAAAATAATTTATGAAGCAGAAATTCATGTTTAATACAATCGAACGCTTTCTGTAGATCTAAAAATATCTCACACACATATTTTGTTCACGCAAAATCCGTACCCATTTCTTCTCGAAAACCATATTGATAACAATAAAAGAAATTTGATTCTTACAGGAATATCAAACACAGGCAATATACAGAAATTGGTCGATATAGTTATAGACTGACTTAACGTTTCCTGACTTAAAGATATAGGTGACACTTTAGCCCACTTTAGTCATTATAGGATATATTCCGTTCTGAAACACAGTGTTATATAATTCCAATTAAAAAATTGAGTTCCAGCATGTCAATGTTCCAGCTTGTTCAGCAAAATCACAAGATCTCTTTGAATTTTTATAATAAAATTTTCAACGTCCGTAACGATAATTTTCCTCTGCGCTGCTCCATTTCAGTTTGAAAATTACCATTGTGCTTGTAGAAGCACACATGCTGTAATAAGCGCAACGATGTTACAAAATCATGTATATACATTCAAATTCATTACAACAATATTTGAACGGTATGTTTCATTCATGTTGACGAAGCTGGAACGAGTATGTATTATTTATGGGAAAAATGGTATTGATGTTCATTGGTGATTTGTTTAATAACTACACAAATATTTGCCATCGTCTAATCGCGGCCTTACTGAAAAACATCGATGAGTTTGTTTTGAAAGAAATGTACTACTTTTAGTAAAATATTATCTAGCAGCTGTAAATAAACACAACAACCTTTTCATTTTGAATTGGTTGATGTTACCTGCAGCTAAAATCTGTAAGTACTAAATTCTAATTTCATAATGAGGACAAATCACATACATACATACAAATCTAATATAAACATTCCATAAAATATTACCTTTTCTTATATACAAAGATGTTGACCCAGACATTCTTTACGCCTATATAAGGTGCTAATTAAATAAGAAGACGATCAATACACCCATTATTTTTATAAAATTATTATAAACATAAATAAATCATTTATATATAAAATAAAAAAATTGATTCGCCTTCAAGCGATCTAATCTTATACTCAATGAATAGACGCGATATAAAGCGGTGATACAGTTATGTTAATTTACATATTTATGAAATTAAAGTTGTATTTAGTTCGAAATATATAAACACACACGTGTTTATAATAAATAAATGATTCAAATCAAAACAGCTTTTCAACAATATATTGAGCCGACTCATGATTCCACGGTTTTGATTCCAAAATGGTGATAAATATTTAAAAATTGAAGTAATTTATTTTATTATTTTCAAGAAATTGATTTTACTATATCACATCTGTACTCGATCTGGGTTGATATCGTAAATCATAATTTTTTATTTAGTTTTTTCAACTTTGTTTTGATTTTATAGTTTTTCACTATAATTTATACAGGGTAATATAGTCTGGTATAGTAGTAGGCTTCGATATCGCGATTTAATTTTGTTTTGTCATTTCAAGCAAGCTTTGATAAATTAAAAATTTAGTTTGTCAAATTGTCAGATGCGTTAGTCGGTGTATATATGAAATCAAACAAATTTATAAGATTAAAAAACTTATAATCTTAATACAACACCCTGTATATATGTCTGTATTACAAAGATCGTTATGTATATGCACTCGACACTCGTATACTGTTTATGGTTGGTTCGTATCTTTAAAATTATAAAACGATAAGTTTGTGGTATATAGTTTATGTATTATAGTTTTATGTACGTGCTCATGCATAAAAATATACATTTGATATTCAAATATTTTATATTTTTTGGGTGAGTTTGCTTTTACTATATATGATATGAAATATTTTTTATCTATTTTTTATAAAAACATCAATGAACGGTTTAGTATATAAGTAATATGATATATGTTTATGCATATTCAACCATATATGTTCATAACATTTTCTTAATTCAGTAGCGTAGATTTCTTATCATTCAAACTATACGTTTTACCTATAAGCTTTAGTAAAATGCTCTTTACTATCTTATCAGATTCCTACCAAACAATATAATTTCCCTGAGCTTAAACTTTCAAATTTATTTTATTTTTTAGGTTTCCATAAGAAATACTTTTGAGAATTGACGACACGTTATGGGAAGGTTTGATTCCATGAAGAGTTTCAAAACACAGTTAGATTTTTAAAATGTCCACATTATTAGTTGGAAAGAGATTTTTTGTATCTATACCCGAGCCAAGTGATTTTTAACAGCATTAATCTGTTAATAATTCTTAGTCAACATTGTACACAGCTAAATCATCCACAAATTCTATTCGTAAAATAGTAAGAAGATTTTTTAACAAATGGTGCCTTAGCTACAATTAGATTTGATAAGAGATGGCACGTCAATTTTTTATATGAAATTATTTTTACATATAGAATGTAAAAAATAACCTTATGTAAACTACACGGGTTTTACATGTAAAAAATGGTGTAAATTATATCGTGTAATTTACACGCCCATCTGTGTACTAAAACAAGGTTACAAAACGTGAACATCTAACATGCTCAGCAGGACTTAAAGTCAAACTATCTTAAATTTTCAAAACTGATACCATTCTTATTTATGAAAGACTTCAGGTACTTTCAGGTTTACAATATGTAATTTATCTAAACTGAATACTGTTAGTATAAACAATGTTAAAACCGCTAAAAAATAATAATATTTATAAATAGTTTGTTTTGAAGTAATGTGAAGTGTTAGTGTTAACAGAAACGTTCGTTAATTTCAAAACCATCTACTGGTTTTTCAACTATATTCATATGTTACTATGGCAGTGGTCAAATACGGACTGTCCCATATGAGTTTATTACAAAGTATTTAGAGCTTTATATAAGCTCTGGTTCTATATCACGAATAACTTTTATCCTCGATGTCATGTTGCAATCTATCATTCGTCTAAGGCCCAATAATCGTGATAACGCTTGACTGAGTAGCTGTGATTTGAATCAGTTACCTGTTTTTTAATTCAATCTTCATCGAAAATCTGTTGTACACAAAGGTCAAGTTTAAACAAATGTATTCTGAATATATGAGACAATTGGAAGAGATCGAAATACAATTGAACGAATGATAAATCTACAAAGTATATAGATTTACTATGAAGCTTTTCATTATTCAAGAACATGATAAAATAGTTCAAATTTGTTGCAACAAAATAATAATTCAGTAACATTAAATTTGACCACAATTGGAATATAAGTTGAAACGTACTGGAATAATAATAAACTGTGGCTTTTGAACCAAAATATCTGTTGCTACAACAATGTGGGTGGTTATAGCGCAACGAATGGTTTTACATAAAAATCGAATTTTATTTACGGTGGAATTCAAACTCGAAATCGCTATACATGATGCATGAATAACGGAACTCCTACCCACTAATATTGGATATTAGAACAAACTGTTCAAGAAATAAGTTTAGTGTAAAAAATAATTTACACCAAATGGTGGTTAAAGCTACGGCTTTTTTAGCCGAAGGTATCGGGTCCGAATTCCGATAGGGAACTTCTGTTGGAGTACACAAGCCTTAGGTCATGGAGCAATGCAATGTACAGATGGTACACGGAACTCGGACCTACACTCATACGTTTGATTTAGCTGGTGTATAGGACGTTAGAGTTGGGAGTGCTTTTAAGTCCAACATAATAGATAATTCTCAAAAACATTTGTTAACTGGATTGAAAAGAAAACGAAAGTGGATGCCGATTTTTGCAACAGGTATAAGAAAAATCATTCAATAATATGGTATATATGTGGTTCCAACACGCATCACAGTACGCGAAATAATTAATTGGCTGCGAATCATATATTTTGTTTGGAGTGAGTAATATCTCTCGATTTATGGTAACCGAAGTTAATTTTTTATTGGATAATATTAGAAGCGAAAAATTAACTCAAACATTCCAGAAACGATTAAGCTGAAAGACAACATCCAAAAAGGCAACGTAGAAATAGAGCCGTTATTTTGTCGCAAGAAACGATATAATCAGAAACGAGCTGAGGTAAAATCATTGGAATCAGATAAATAGATTGTATGTAGTGGCAACTAAAAGATTAACACAAATGAATTCGAGCAAGAGGATGGTTTCGGTAATGAAAATTCGATTAAACATATCATAAATATAGGGTGATTTTTTTGTGGTTAGGATTTTCATGCATTAGTATTTGACAGATCACGCGGGATTTCAGACAAGGTGTCAAAGAGAAAGATGCTCAGTATGCTTTGACATTTCATAACTGAAGCCGAACGATCTGCCACAACGTCGAATTTTCAGTGAATGGGCCCTAGAAAAGTTGGCAGAAAATCCGCTTTTTTATCGACAAATTTTGTTCAGCGATGAGGCTCATTTCTGGTTGAATGGCTACGTAAATAAGCAAAATTACCGCATTTGGAGTGAAGAGCAACCAGAAGCCGTTCAAGAACTGCCCATGCATCCCGAAAAATGCACTGTTTGGTGTGGTTTGTACGCTGGTGAAATCATTGGACCGTATTTTTTCAAAGATGCTGTTGGACGCAACGTTACGGTGAATGGCGATCGCTATCGTTCGATGCTAACAAACTTTTTGTTGCCAAAAATGGAAGAACTGAACTTAGTTGACATGTGGTTTCAACAAGATGGCGCTACATGCCACACAGCTCGCGATTCTATGGCCATTTTGAGGGAAAACTTCGGAGAACAATTCATCTCAAGAAATGGCCCGGTAAGTTGGCCACCAAGATCATGCGATTTGACGCCTTTAGACTATTTTTTGTGGGGCTACGTCAAGTCTAAAGTCTACAGAAATAAGCCAGCAACTATTCCAGTTTTGGAAGACAACATTTCCGAAGAAATTCGGGCTATTCCGGCCGAAATGCTCGAAAAAGTTGCCCAAAATTGGACTTTCCGAATGGACCACCTAAGACGCAGCCGCGGTCAACATTTAAATGAAATTATCTTCAAAAAGTAAATGTCATGGACCAATCTAACGTTTCAAATAAAGAACCGATGAGATTTTGCAAATTTTATGCGTTTTTTTTTAAAAAAAAGTTCTCAAGCTCTTAAAAAATCACCCGTTATAAAAATACGGAAAACTTAAAAGATAGAGCCTCCAAATTTATCCGATAGTTCAACTGAACTTTGCTGTTAATTTACAAACATATAAAGATATTTAATATCGATAAAGCTTACACTAATGAGTGTCGCAAAAGCTTTCTATTTCGGTTAATGAATACATGCAGAGCCATCTTTATTAGAGCCGTAATAATATGACGTATTTTTTGTTGAGCTTTTTTAGAGGAGGTACATTTTTCATTTTCCCATAAGAATCAATGTAAAAATCACATTTTTCGAAATAATTTTTATCAATAAAAAATTATATATTTGATTTCTGTTTTTACAGTGTTAAGTACATAAAATGTTGAAGTTAATCATATCTGAAAATCAGTTACCTAAATATCTTAATAATTTAATAAAACATAAATTAAAATTCAATATGAATTTACAATATTGAATGCACAGTAAAATATGTATATGTGTATGTGATGTTGATTTTAAAGTTAAAGAAGATTTCAATAAGAGCAGTTCATTTTTTTAATCTAACCGCACACATTTACTTTTATTTTGCAGCAAAATGTCCGTAGCTGTATTGAAATATATTTAGACATAAGAAATTATGTTTTTGCACATAAATAAAATTTAATAACTAAAATAAACAATAATTTTAATTATATAATAAAAAAAATGATTTTGCACCTTTAGTGTTACCTACTAAAAACGAAACTAAAAAATAAAAAAAAAATTTTTATGTCGATCTAAAAGAAAAAAAGGGTGTTCCATACGAACAGCACATTTTATTTTTATCTGACTGCATAATTTTCTTTTAATTTCGAATCAAAATAACCGTATTTTCTTTGAAATATATTTATATTCTAGAAATTATAAAAATAAAACATAATTATTGTTAAAAAAATAATTTTAATTATAAAATAATAAATTGATGGAATGTTTATAGGTGTACCCTATACTATAAAAAACAAACCAGAAACATGACATGGCGGAAAAGCTTTACAAGAGACATCTGACATTCATAATAAAATTAATTTATTTGTTTCACATATCATAATAATTATTAATTATAATTATTATATTCAATATAGATAAAAGTAAATCTATTTAAATTTAATTTATTCAGGGTAAAATGTTAAGTTTTAGTACTTTCGTTTTAGTACTTACGATCTTTCAATAGATGTCAGCAGGGCGTAATTTTTTTATCCAAAAAGTCGTTAGATTTAAAAAAATTTCTAATGGATTTGGTTTTACCAATTCAAGTTAACAAGTTAACGGTTAAATTTTATATGTCAGTATATATACATACATATATACATACATACATACTCGTATATATCTTTATAAAATCAAATTTTCCTCCAACTCGAAAAAAATGCTAACCTTAAAATTCTTACATATATAAGTTTCTTGACAAAACACACAATTTTATCAGCAAATACTCGATTTCATACGGATTTTAGAATATGTTAAAGTATTTTATCCTGTAAAATGTAATAACATTTATGATAAAATTTGATACAATATAATTCTACTGTACGATTCTAGTTTTAATTCCTATAGAATTATAGTGGGATTCTGGTAGTTTGACCGTTTTTAGATAAACGTTTAAGTAAATGAGTATATATTTGAAATCTAAATTAAATTTATTTATTTATTTTACATTAGTTTGGATTAATTTCGAAATTTTGAATTTTGATAATCAAAAAGTTTTTTGTCAAAAACAAAGTAGCTTTTTAGTAGTAGTTTTAGTTTTTCCAGAGATGACTCTGTTGTCATTGATCGTACTCGATCGATATTTCATATTGCACATGCGTATACATGAGAATAGTTTTTTTTTCATATGATACGAGTATGTATGTATTTGTGCGTATGAATATTAAAAGTTCTAATGCGATATTTGAATTTAATGATTTATTTATTTAATTATTTATATTATATTCAATTGATTTTATTCAAAAATATTTAAATGATATATTATATAAATAGTTTTTATATGATTTCAACATTAAAATGTTTATTTTGTCATACTTTTCATTGAAATATTTCATTTTAAAAAAATGTTTACTTTCCATATATTTTGTATGGAAATTTACGTTTTTTCCTCTATTTTACTTCCTCTAATTTAAGCTCAATTTTTAATATTTCGGCTCTGTAAAATTTAGATGGCTCTGATACATGACAGGACCTAAAAGTTTGAACCTATGGAAGCTATTTTCATTTAAAGCAGAAGGAATCGGACTCCAATCACAGTACGAGCTGGATGGTTTTTTAGAGTTTTGTAAGTGATAGATGATCTACATTACTAATTTTATCTCGAAATTGGTTTGGTCCCAAATAGTTTGTGTAACATAATATGATTGGGAATACTTAAGTGGGCGGTTTAGAGAAGTTCAAACTTCGAATTTTTAACAATTTATTTGTATTCTTCAATTTAGTTTAACTATGATGTCACTATGATCTGAGTTACTTGACAACTTGGAATATACAGTGACATATAACATCGCGATTAGTCAACGCAGGAATTCGAAATAGCAAATCGACAATAACAAACAGGAAAATAAATTTGAATAATAAATTAGCCAACAAATATAACAGAAACAAGTTCTAATGACAAACTCAAACATTGTGCTACCTTGAAAACTATTTCAACAATTTCAGAGACGTTACCTATTTTATCAAAAACAAATATATCAACTTACGTTATAAGTAACAAATTCCTTTTGCTTATCTGCTAATCCAAAATCCAAGTATATAGGTATATACTTCACTTTTAATATTTTGTCAACCAAATAATTTTTTTTTAAAACAAATCTAGAACAAATTGATTTTTTTCTTTGACACAAATTATAATTTCAACTTCTTTCAAACATAAACACCAACAACTTATTTTTTCCTTTCAAATTCACTTCAAAAAACACTTAACGATTTTATAAACGAAAGCTTCAGTATATACGATCTAATTATTGTTATTTAGTTGTAAATAATATAAATTCCAAAAGATAAAACTAATAGCGAGTTATAAAACGATACACTTAAGACCGCGAGTCACAATCAACTGGTTTCGGTACGACGAAGAAAACAAAACAAAAAACTCAAGAAAATATTTATTTTGTTTTGCTTTTGGTGTGCATACGATAGATAGTACGAAGTAAAGAAATAAACAAGACATAAAATTGCTTAAAAAATTATAAACGATTTCTCTGTATGTATATACAATACAGGGCCCTTACTATTGTTTTCGTCTTTCGCCTTATCGTTTTCGATTTTTATCGCTTAGCTCTGAACGATTGAGAAAAATGTTCGTACTTTTGCTTTCGATCAGTAGCAATATTTTAGTACAGATTATTTAAAGCACAAAATTTGTGTTTTAGTACAGTTTTTACATCGTAATGTCAAGCGGATGACATTTGTTTTTTAATACATATATTGTTTGTTTATAGAAAATTTATCTATTAAAACCTCACATATTAAAATTTTAAATATTTACTAATTAAATTTATTTTCTAATTAAATAAATATTTTTTTTAAATTGGAATATATTTAATTGAAAAGATATGTTTAGTTAAATAAACTATAAACTTATATAGGTATACTCACATTTTAGTTTTTAATTTTAAAATTATTAAACTGTAAAGCATAAAATGACAATCGAAAATGAACAACGATGAAATTTGCGTTGTAAATTTTCGCCTTCAGTCGATCATTTTCGACTCTATCGAAAATAATAGTACAAACAAAGAAAAACGAACGCAAAATTAAGGCGATCGAAAACAATAGTAAGGGCCCTGTACTCTTATATACGCCGACTATGCTCGTACACTCCTATATAAAGGGTTTTCAAATAAGAGGTTTCATTTCGATATTTAAAAAATCAGCCAAATGAAATCAGCCAAATGAAATCAGCCAAATGGCCGTCACGACTATGCTTGCACATTTTTCATGGTTCTCACATTTGACTTCAGGAATTCCAACTTTAAGGTCTTGAATCGATTGTTGAGCAGCGGCATATACCTCATTACCACGAAACTTTTCATGCAAATTGCGATTGTTTCGTTGCTTGTGAGACAGGTAGCGCCATCTTGCTGAAAAAACTTGTGTTTGTCAGCTCCGACGCACGATTGGAGCTTACTACTTCAGATCGACTGTCTGAATAGGTACAAAAAAGGCTTACTAGTCTAAGAAAAAGATTAATGGTACATAAACGAATCAATGAAAAGCCTAATTCATTAGTGCTGATCGTCAAAAACATGGTTGGTTTTCCCAACTGGCGCATCATTGCAAACAGATCTCACTTACGCGCTGACCAATAAGCTGGAGAGTAACCCAATCTTTAAGATATCACAAACTCTTATTCGCAATATCTTCATCGTTGTCTTAAGTATATGGCTGGAAACGATAATTCCTATGCATATTTATCAAACAGTAAACACATTAGAGTTTTGTTTTCACCTGAACTCCAATTCGTGAGCGATGTGAAAGAATCTATCTTCTTTAAGACTTTCATCAATTGTAATGTCCTCATAATTCATCAAAAAATTTTTGCATTTGTGCAAAGTCGGGGTTAACAGGTATGATGTGATCTGCAGAATTGGTATAATCAATTATCATGTTATCATTAGTTGTGAACCAGGAATCATCTATACTTTGATATCAAAATGTTGATATCATTGTTTGATGCCAGATCTTCTCCATCTATTGGCCTGGGTGAAAGCTTACACCCTTATTCCCATAGTCGAGTCGTTTAATTCGCCGTGACAGTTGTCGCGTCACTTAAATTTAAAATCAGTATTCCCTTAGTCGGCTGTGATGCCGTGACGTGACAAATATTAAAACCTGAATTGATCGGGCAACACAAATAATTTCCTCAATATTTGACAATTATTTTAGTTGTCAATTTTGTTTGTTGTTTGTGATTTTTAAGCAAATTGATTTATTTAAATTTTTTTAGCTGCGTTTCTTTGAAATATATACAAAGACCAACTAAAATTGCAGACGAAAATAATATGGATGCCGGACAGAGAATTCGAATGCAATTAATGAATTCAATATTCAAATCTTTTATTAAAAATAAAAATATAAACATAAAAATTGTATAAAAACTTATATTTCATTATTCTAACTCGTATTGGACGTCTGAATGAATTTAAATTTTCAGCATTCCATTTATTTGTAAATTCTAATATTGAACTACCAAAATACACTTTTGCTACGCATACGGTCTTATCCATGCACTGCCTAACATTTGTCATTTTACTATACTAATATATAAATAATAATTTAAACAATGTTTCAATATACATATTTCGAAATAAATTTAACTAAAAATTAACGTTTTTCTTTTTCTGTATTGATATCACTTCACAAAACTGCACGCCTAAAAATGTCGCCTATGTCGACAAGAAACTTTTCTAATGACTACTAGAATATCATGTTTGGCGCTAGATTCGCCGACAGTCGTCACATTCGCTTAAGAGAATACAAAAAATCTATTGTCGTAACAAACGTCAGGTGACTCGACTAAGAGAATAAGGGTGTTAATCATATTCTGAAACAAGTACATTAATTATTTGCCCGGTTATAGCGAAGTGGCCGTTTAAATGCCGCAATCTACGTACTAATTAAAGGGAGTCGCGGTTATCGAAATCATTCAGCAATGATGTCTAATTCTGGTAAGTCCGTTGGTCTGTTGAAGTTGCGCTGATTGATGCAAACGATAGCCACTATGTGGATGGCTTGAATTATCTTCTGCTAGTAAAATATCACCTAATTGAAATCATCTTCATTATCAATTTGTTCATCTTCAATGACTGACTCTGCATACTAGCCATCATACTATAGCCATGAAGATTTTGCGGTTGTATCGACTGCGGTTGTATAAAATCTCTATTTCCTATTTGTTGATTCAATACCTGTTGTATTTCATCATTGAGCAAGTATGAAGACTGTATGGATTGGCTTGTAAGCTGGTGGATTTCATTGAAACTATCAACTTCTGTTGAATGTTGTTCCGCAGTCTATTCAATTGACGATTGTATTTACTCGATACCTTGATACCGTCTTCAGCTTTTCGTTTTTTTTCCGATGACATAAATGGTATACAGTTTCCATGACTGCTTTATGCTGTATGATCGTGAGTCCCATATTAGGACTTGATGGTGCCAACTGTGCAGTAATTGCGGCTACGACGGACTTGCACGGATTTTGTTCTCCACTCATTAATTTTTTTTAGTCTGTACGTTCGCTGTTTCTCGGTTTGAGTTTTTGGAGGTTGTTTAGGTTTTTTGCTGTTTATTTGTTTATGCATATTTCTCAGATCACTATTGATCTGGTTGGGCATCTAGCTGTTTTAAATTTTCATGGAACTTTGAATCAAATTTTACATAAAATTTATCCAGTTTGTGAATAGGGAGGGTATTCAAGTTCTTGGTTAAGTTTTCCTGTGGGTATAATTTCAATATTAAATAGTTAGAACATTTTAAAATAGTCTATTTAACCACTTTAAATTTTATTTATTAGGATATTATTATTTTAAAACAATATTTTCAATTTTTATTAAAATGTCGGAAAATGTTAAATGAAATTTCAATCAATAAACGTCGTCCACATTCGGGCATAAAAAATCATCGGTAGCGCAAACCATTCACCGTAACAGTTGCACCAGTATCATTATCGAATCACACCGCTAGCCCAAAAACTGCACCAAACAGTGACACGTTGAGGATGGAGAGGCTTTTCATCAATCATACTTGGATTTTTTGAGCCTCAAATGCGACAATTCTGCTTATTAACGTAGCCTCCGAGGTGAAAATGGGCCTCATCACTGAAGACGACTTTTCGATGAAAATCCGGATCCTTGATGCATTTGAAGGACCCAATCAGCATAGATACGACGTTTATGGTGATCGACCAGCTTGAACTATTGTGTTCAAAGATCGACAAACCTAGAATTTGTGTGATCAATACGGGCTACAGAAGCAATATTATCTCAGTTGTTCTTGAGCGACGCACCGGTTTCGATTCTTCACATCACTAACTTGTCCCAACAGTTCAAATTTTCCCAACAGTTTCACTATTACCGGCCGATAAGGTGCTTCCCGACGACCAAAAGGTGCTTTAGTTTTGTGAACCTTGATAAAATTTTCATCATTTTTGTGGTGAATGTTGTAGTGAAACACGCATTGTTGGGTATACCGTACCAGTTTTACTTCTCAAATGTCAAAAGATGACATGTTCAAAATTTACAAAATGAAAACTCTTATTGGAAAACTCTTTACAATCATAAATTGGTGGAAATTAAAACGACATACAATTCGAAAATTTAATTTTTCATTCAGTCACGATAAACACACAACACGTATAAACGATTGTATACGCGGAGAGATTGGAAAATCTCTTCGTCATTATACTCGTACGTACATAAAGAAAAATAACTATCGGGTTTCAAATAATACATTTTGTTTCTTTTAATAATAGACAATAATTATATACTGTTTGCTTGTCTATTTTGAATAGGCTAGTCATTTGTCTTGTCTATACGAGCGTATATATAGGAGCCGCTGCCCGGCCAACGACATTGTAATAAACGAACCATGGACTGAGTTTTTTTCGTTTTTCGTGAATTAAAAATTTAGATTGGTAATGAAAATTTATTAACTATACAAGCTTTTAAGTAGAAGAAATTTGATCCAACTGTTTAACATTGAATTAGTAAATTTAAGAGTTGTTCGTTTTTTTAATTAAATCAGCAGAAAATAATTTGTACTTGTTGATTAAGGTAAATGATATCAGCACAATTTTAGAGTGGAACGGTAGGGGGAACAAGCAGATTTGTATTTTATGTTCACGTATTAGGTAATATTTATTGTTACTTTATGATTTGGATGACTTAAGAATTTTGAGAATTTCGGAGGAGTACCGAGTGTGATATTAGCTGACATTAGTTGTTACAGGTCATACTTGACCCATACCATGTCAACACCGTTTGACTCCATCGGTTTCGATCATGAATCAAATCTTCATACTGTTGTACACAATTAGAAGATGCCAGATCGTACTCTACGCCGTGAAGCCATCGTCGCAGATAGCGACCTCTTCGCATCAGCACGCAGAACGTGTCTGAGCCAGCGTATTCGCTGTGCTTTGATTTCATGCGTGATATCAGGAATTGACATTAAATTCCTGTTCTCGTGGTGAACGTAACTCGGTAATTGTCAACATCGTCGCGTTTTGAGCCATATTTCACACGAATGAATCTTCTCTCGATTTTTTTTTACGTTAAGTTTTATTTGGGTGCAGAGCGGACTTTAGACTGTCCTAGCTCACTGTAACTGTCAAAGCTCCTGCACCCAACGCGCGATCCTTCAAATAGGTTTATAGCTGCCTTAAACTTGTGCATTTTATATTTCAACGGAAACTGAAAACCTTTATGTTTCAACGGAAACTAACCAACGGAAGGTGAACACTGTTCAAGTGGAACAAGTATCTCCTTCACTCCTTTGTAATTTAATCCAATCACACAGATATCATCTGCATATGAAAAAAGTTGATTGTTGAATTAATTGCAAAAGTCCTCGATAGCTTGTTCTCAAATTTGACTGTGACTGCTTTACTGTCATTTTACATAGATGTACGTATAGTTGTTTCGTATTCCTAAATATTTAAGCGCATGGCATAGACTCTCTCGATTGATTGATGTTCTGTTGCCTATACAAATGCATTTAACTGCCCTCCTTGCATAAGGACTGCTTTATTTCTTTTTGCGATTTTAAGCGAGTCTGTGTTTCATTAAACGATACTTTTCGTTGCTCAGAAGCCAGACGACACTTTTCATCAAACCAATCATTTTGGGCTTAGTTTTCACTGTACCGAGAATATGCTGAGCAGCATCGACAACCGAGGTTTTAAATACTTCCCAAACACTGTTCACTACATCAGATTGGTAGTTAAATCGCAAAATGCTATTACTGACAATATCTTGATATTTTCTTTGCGTTACTTCATTTATCAGACTTATATGAAAATGTCCATCGTATAGCTTTGCGGTGACTAGAAAGGTTTTCTAAATGACTGCACTAGAAAGGTTTTCTAAATGTTCCTCGTGCCAATTCTCAATCAAGGTCCTAGATATATCATTAAGTATTCAGGCGTCCTCTGTGTGAACCAGGGACGAAAACAAGATCTGTTTTCGTCGTATATTTTTCCTTATCAGTGAATGGAGCGGACCTTGTTGAGTTATAGATAGCTAACATCGTATAACTGTCGTAAATTTGTCGTAAAATAATTTATTAATTTACAATCCATATTTTGTAATCCATCTTTTTCCATATTTGCAATCTATTTTTTAACTCAAGACTCTCCCTACTCTTTCGCGGTTCACTTATTTACGTCCTTACCTTACGTTTTGCAGCCAAATCGAGGATGTACGGCTATAGGTCCGATTTACCTTACCATCTGCACATTGCATTGCTTTAACCACTGCGCCACCTGGGCGGTTCATTTCATAGTTTTAATTTATATTTCATTACCAAAAAATAACAAATATAAGAGGGATTGGTTATGTTTGATTCATATACATGTAATAAAGCCCATAGTCTCTGTTCAATTTAAGCTGAACTAACTCCAATAATTAAAGTAACATTGTGGCATAAACTGTTCAAATTAATATTTAGAGGACCATATACTGTTTGGACCATAACTTACTCAATTATTTTCATTCTCATTTTAAAGGGGTATCATTATTGTTTGGTGAACGTCTTTAAAGAAAGAGGCTAAGCGGCATATTTTCAGCATAACAAGATTACTGATGACATCTTGAAACTTAAATCCATTGACAATTATTACAAAAGGGCTCATATCTTAAAGCAATCACTATACCATTAGCTCCAGATCAGTACACACAACGTAATCGAGCCACCGTTCTCGTGATCCTTTTATTTCACCCAAGGCAGTTTATGAATGACAACCACCATTCAATTACGCAGAACTTCATAAATCGATCATATAAATTTGAATGCATATATTGTATACATAAATGTGAATATATTATATGAGAAGTTTGAATGTCAAAATATTACTCTATCGCTATAATTTTGAATAGATTAGATGTATATTACAGTCTAAGGTCTATCCGCATATGTCATGATGTTATATCAAATATATAGCAGCTACATTAACTGTTTAAAACTGAAATATTTAATTATACTAACAAATTACGTTTTCGCAGTCTGCTAATAAAATTATTATTATCTTAAGATGCGCAGCTCAATATACAATTTCAATAAATGGTTTCCATGTGTGTCGCTAAACAAATAAAGTTCAAATTTAATTATATTTTTATATACTTGTAAATTCTTGCATATTATGTTTATATATAAAACAATGTACTGACCAAATAGCGATCTGGTTAAAGATAGTTTTCAAATTTAAGATAGGTCAAATCTCAATTGGGGTAAAATGCTCCATCAATTCTGTAATCGAGTCTCCGGCCATTTGTGCGAAACGCATGGGTCATCCCATCTTTCATATGTTAGTACTATATAAGCTATCGTGTTATAATGTAATGTACAGATGGTCTACATAAATTATAGGCGTACAATGTGGAAATGTGGTCGGATTGCTGGTTCATGAAAGCATATTCCATCAAAGCATATTTTAGATGTTCCATTCAACACCTTTAAGGAGAATCTGAAACTAATAAAATACATTTTGCGCCTACTTACACTTGTAATTTGCTAGGCCGAGTCAATCTGATGATAACATCATTGAAGGACTATGTGATCGAAAAGGTCAAAAATCCATCTCATCAGGCATATGCTACCGAACTAGATGTTCCCGTACTGTGCGATTCGTATATGTACGTTCAGTCGTGACGCTAATTATAAAAACACAACTCGAAATATCGATTTATTAATTGATTGATTGTAAAGTGATGATAATTGTATTTGCTGCGAATTATTTGGGTTACTCTAAACGCCACAATTCCCTAATACATTGTGATGCTGTTCTAAATAGTTATAACTGGTAGTTTTTCTGTACTACTGTATTGAATCTATATACTTCTGGTTCAATAAGTAGATCTATTTGTATGTTTGGATCGTGACATGCCAATGTGCGTTTACTATTGTTTGAAGTATTAATGACTGCATTCCTTCATCTTTTATTATGTTGGAACTATTGATATTGAGGGCGCCTTAAATAACGTTCAGACAGATGCAATCCTGAAAGGATTATCGTTCATGGAAGTGGAACCCTCTATAATCAAGTTGATCAGTCATATGCTGCGAAGCAGGACTGTAAACTCAAATTTGGGGAGTCAACCATAAGAAGGCGAGTGGTACGGAGAACCCTACAAGGGTGAGTCCTGTCTCCACTTCTCTGGAATATGGTGATCAATGGATTACTTCTGTAGTTGGAGAGGAGGGGTATAGCAGTGGTTGCCTACGCTGATGACGTGACGATCATGGTATCAGGTAAATTTTTAGCTACCATTAAGGAGGTAATGCATAATGTTCTTCTTATTATTATAAGATGAACCAGTAAATGTGGATTGGGAGTCAATTCATCTAAGACAGAGCTGGTACTCTTCACTAAGAAATATAAAATTCCGGCAGATGACCCACCTACCGTAAATGGCACTAAACTGGCCTTTACTAATAAAGCGAGATCTCTAGGTGTAATCTTAGACAGTAAACTAAACTAAACCGAACATCTTGGAGAGAATCAGCAAAGCTACGACGGCGATGTATTCGTGTAGGAGTGCAATAGGCAAACGTTGGGGTCTCAGACTGGAGCTGGTACACTGGCTCTACACTGCCGTAGTAAGACCCGTTCTTATGTATGGAGTGAGTGTTTGGTGGCCGGCACTGGATAGCGTAACCTATAGAAAGAAGTTAGAGAAGGTGCAAAGGATGGCCTGTATGTTCATAAGCGGGGCACTGAGAACAACACATACTCAGGCCTTAGAGGTCATGTTACTCATTGATTATATTACACGCATTGAGTCATTGATTATATTACACCGATATTATGCTTCGAAAAGGGTTTTCAAACCTTAATCCCTCCCAGAGAATTCTGGGGGAATAAGCTAGCACTGGAAACCGAAGCTATACAATTCTACACAGACGGCTCGAAGCTAGATGGTAAGGTCGGAGATGGGCTTTTCTGTGGAGCATTAAATATAAGCACTTCCGTTCGTCTTCCTGACCACTGCAGCGTGTATCAGACGGAGATAATAGCGATTGAGGAAGCCTAGAGGTGGTTGAGGCATAACGTGATATCCAAGAGGGATATCACGATTTATGTGGGCAGTCAGGCGGCTATCAAGTCGCTGGAAGCAGTGCTGTTGGAGTCTAGGGTGGCATTGGGTTACCACTCGTCTCTTAACGAGATGAGTGAGCATTTCAATATTCAGATTATCTGGGTCCCTGGCCACTCTGACGTCGAGGGTAACTGCAGGGCAGACGAACTAGCTAGGCAAGGTACAACTATTCAGCTGAAGCCTGAAAAGGCCAATGTGGGGAGGCCTACAGCGGAGCTTAGACTTTAGCACTGGAGAGGTGGTCTTACACCTTCACATGCGAGAGAGCGAGACAAATGTGGCCAAGGCTGGATTTTAATCGCTCCAGGACCTTAATCTTTCTGGAGAGAAGAGATCTAAGAAGGATAGTAGGAATATTAACGGGACACTGCCTTTTCGGTGAACATGCGAGAAGGCTGGATCTAGAAACAAATGACTTCTGTAGAAACTGTATGGACGAGGAGGAGGAAGATACGCTTGTTCACTTCATGTGCTCTTGTCCTGCACTGTCACTAAGAAGGCATTTACACTTGGGTAGTATGTAATGCACAACCTTTCAGATCTTGCAAATTTTAAGGTGCGGGACATTTTATGCTACAGTAGCTCAGGATGGTTCCAATAGAGTGTTAGGGGTATTAGGGGACTAAGATCGTGGTACCACAACGAACCGGCAACGGTCTAAGTGTGCCTTAGCAGCCACTCTAATCTAACCTAACCTATGTTGGAACCAGAAGCTGAGCCCTCCTATAGATTAAGCACCAAAGCATCATTTATGTATCATTGATGTTTAAGCATTATTTTGTTCGACCTTACAGTCTACGTTTAAGTTTTGAATGTTTTTCATTTATTAACCAATTCATTTTAACATATTTTAACTGGATCTGTTCCTCGTTTAGTTCTAATTTATTTTTCCATGTGAGTCTAATTGTAGTCCAAACTAATCGGGAATTTTAATTTTACTGTATGAATTAACCCTTTATGTCATACTATCAAAAACTTGTGCTATCAAAATAAAAGATTGCGGAGCTGTAGGTCAAAAGAGTTGCTGATATCAGATACGGCTCTATGAAATTGTTCCACAGTTCCATCTTCTTCTCTTAATCCGGGTGGATTTCTTCTTGCGTAGTTTAAGTTTTTGCGGGAGTTTGTGTCAATCACAATTTTGTCTGAATATTAAGCGTTTTGTTATTCGAAATATTCGGAATTTTGTCTGAATATTCGGAGAAAAATTGTGCATCTTATAGTCAACCGAGCAGGTTGTAGTAGCATCATATAGCGAGTTGTTGGAGAACACTATAGCTATGTTTTGACTGCAGCTTCAATTCCATCTTTTGTCATTAAGGAACGTTTAACGAACACTCCCTGGTTACCAATTAGTATCTTGATTTGTCCAGAATTTAGATGACATGAGTTTTAGAACTTCTGTGCTAAGTGTTAATAGTGAATAAAAACCCTAACAAGTACTACTTGGCCTGTCCTTCTGTTCAAGGAATTCCATTTGCTACACAAAATTCTAGCAAATCAGTAATTTTTCGTCTGCCAGTATGCTTGTAACTTCGGTTGTCAAAATATCATGTATGATTCATTTTTTCATGCTGTTTGTTTTTAAGATATTAATTGTGAACCCTATTGGATATGTTTGGCGTTGGTGCCTACAAACTTTTAACTTATATCTATCAGTTTTCAAGTAATTCGATTTTAATTGAAAGCTCCTATTTATGAGCTGACGATTATGTATGGTTGTATGTAGTTCATACATGCCGGCGAGTTTTTCGACAATTAATCTCCAAATACATTTCTACTTGAAGACACGAGTTTCATGAACTTTACGAATAAAACCTGTTTTGGCACCATACGAAAAATGAATCGTTTTGCGGCAATGGAAGTTTGAAATGGTATCAGAAAGATGGTGCTAAGTGGTCCTAAGATGGTTCTGCTTTCAGTCCCGTTCACATCAGTCCCGAATCAACACGCAGAATTTCTTATCTTGTGATTGAAAAGAACTCGAAATGTGCCAAATCATGAGTAATAATAGATTAAGTATACTTAAAAACTCATCACTTCGTCAACTCTACGATTAACAGTAGAAATCAATCAAAATCAGAGATCAGCTATTTGGTTTTGGACTCGTTGATTTTCAAGACCATCTCAAGTTGAATTTTGGTGGCGCAGTGGTTAAAGCTGCGGCAGTTGGAGCGGGAGGTACCAGGTTCGAATCGCGATAGGTGCAGGATGCAAAAGGATTTTTTCACCATGAGATTACGATCTGTGGTGTGAATGAACACAACTATGACCCTCTGTTGGAGTGCAGAACTCATGGGCCGACCCATCTTCCATGACATCACTATAGGCTGGCGGAGCTATGCAATGTGCAGATGGTTAGGAAAATCGGGCCTATAGCCGTACGTCCTCGAATTGGCTGTTATGGAGTGCCTTGAGCCCCAAAACAGATTAGAGAAAAAAAAGCTACAGGTTTGATCGATTTAATGCAATTACACATCCATGCCCGCCATCTAGCTCATGTCTGATTTAACAGATAATTAGTTTTATCCTTCCGCTAAACAAATATGGTTGTGTATACGCTTGAACAACGCTGGGAAATATTGCGACATTACTTTTAAAATCATGGTAATGTTGCAGAATGTGTGCGAAAAATGTGTACGGATTTTGGAAGAAGAGAAGCACCGTCAGCTCCGTATGTTCGTTATCTTGTGAAAAAAAGTGAAAGAAACTGGCATCCTCATCGATAAACCAAAGCGTGAAAAGCCAAAAACAGTGCGTACACCCGAGAATATTGATACTGTGGCAGAAAGTGTGCGTGATGCGCCATCAATTCACCGTTCTCCACAATTGAACATTTCGGAGATATCATTGAGACGAATTTTGCATAAAGACCTTGGTATGACGCCATACAAAGTCCAATTGGTTCAGAAATTGAGGCCAACTGACCATCCAATGCGTTTTCGCTTCGCTGAGTGGCCCTGCGATCGACTTACAGAAGATGCCGATTTTGCCAAAAAAATCATCTTTTCGGATGAAGCTCATTTTGATCTTGGCGGGTATGTAAACAAGCAAAATTGTCGCATTTGGGGCACGGAAAACCCGCACGCATACATTGAAAAGCCGGTACACCCAAAACGAGTCACTGTTTGGTGCGGATTTTGGTCCAGAGGCATAATTGGGCCATTTTTCTTTAAAAATGAGCAAGGAGTGGCCGTTACAGTCAATGGCGATCGTTATCGGGCCATGTTGAACGAAGTTTTGTTCACAAAAATTGAAAAGGAGGATATTGGCAACATTTGGTTTCAACAGGACGGCGCTACGTGCCACACAGCTGAAGCTACACTCGATGTTTTAAGCCCTGTTTTTGAAGATCGAATTATCAGCCGCAGAGCTGATGTCGTTTGGCCACCTCGGAGCTGCGATTTCACACCGTTGGATTATTATTCGTGAAGCCATTGGTGAAATACAGCTGCACACAATCGATAATGTGCTTAAAAATTGGACCGATCGTGTAGGCTACTGCATGGCCAGCTGAGGCAGCCATTTGAATGAAATTATTTTCCATTTTTAACCGGAAGGATTGTATTTTTAAATAAAAAAAGAAATTTGAAAAAATATTCATTAGTTTTTTTTATAGCATTTTCAAAAAAAAAAAAGTTATTTGGCGGACCCTTTATATGTATAAATACATACATACCGGATTACGAACTGATGATGATGACGTCATTGAATAACTGAGTGATCGAAAGTATCAATTCCATCTCATCAGGCATATGCTACAGGACTACTGTGCGATTCATACTGTGCAATTCGAATATATAGGTTCAGTCGTGACGCGACAGAACTAGTGAATTACAATAACTTAACTCGAAATATCGATTTTTATTAATTGCGTGTGGCGTCAGCTAATTTGCGATTTATTTGAGTTACTCTGGAACGCCACATTACTCCCCCGAAAATGAATATATATCATGAATATAGATGATCTATGCCGTAATGCGTTGGGGTGCCTGCTTTCGCCCGCTTAGTAACTAGGCGTGTAGCGACACCAAATGAACCTGTCTGCATTCTGTATTTGTGGGTGCCCACATTCGTCCACCTTATTTTGTTTGACTTTGATGCAGCATGAGACGAACTTCCTGCATATATCTGTGTCTTGAGCGTGAAACGAACTACCATGTATTGAGAGAGAAGGCAGAAATTCCATTGTGGGTAGTTAATTTTTGCCGTGTTAGGTTGGGCAGGAGGGTATCGGGAGGTTGTGCCAGAAAGTATTGACGTGTTGTTCCCTAAACAGGGCCGTTGGGGTCAACCATGATGCGTGTAGCTTTATGTAATTTTTGAATGTGAGTTGTACTCCGGAGTTGTTGCTTGTATCTCACAAAAATATCTTGTCTGGAGATGTTTCACTATTACGAAGTATGTATTCCAACATTAGAATTACAAAAATTCCCCAGATGTCCATCACCATACCAAAGACTATCTTGATTATTCAAGTTCTTAAACTAAATTTCATAGATTAGGATCTATATGGTGAGCAAAAATCTTCAGGCCTTCACAGGAGAATTGGACTTTTTATTCCTTCCTAACTTGAATGAAACGTCCGTCGTAGCTTTACATACACCAGGTAATAGTTACTACTTACGAATTAAACTAACCGAACCGTATCCTTTTGAAATTGTGATGTGTGCTTGTTTCCAAGTGGATGTTGTTAACTCCTGTCAGTTCTAGCGCATTAAAGCATAGAGCGCTTCATAGATTTTCCAAATTTTTATTTTTTTTTATTAATGGGTTTTATTACAACTGAATATAATTCATCTAGTAACTTTAGTAAATTTGTTAGTTTTTGTTGAGTTTAATTCACTGGTTAGCTCCAACTATATTATAAGATTACATTAACCGCCCCAAATCTAAAGGTTTCGTCCTTCGAAGCCTTCTAACTGGGTCTGTGTTGGTCATAATATTACGCATATCTGCATTTTGATGTTGACCGAGCCGTTGTGCGTGTTTCTTCCCATGTTTCTTGATTTCTTCGCTAACGTATTCCATCTTTAGATCCTTATGAAGGTTGTCGTTTCTTATGTACCATGGTGAATTCACAATGCTACGTAGAACTTTATTTTGAAAGGTTTGAATTATTTTAACATTGCTCTTCTTGGTACAACCCCACAGTTCTATACCATATGTCCATATAGGTTTCAATATTTGCCGATATAATAGTAGCTTATTATGTAGTGTTAGCTCAGATTTTCTCCCTAAGAGCCAGTACATTTTTCTGTATTTGATGTTTAGTTCTTCTTTTTTCTTTTTAACGTGCTCTTTCCACTTCAGCTTAGCATCAAGAGTCATGCCTAAGTATTTCGCTGTGTTCGCATGCGGAATTGGATGCAAGTTCAGTAGCACTGGAATACAGTTAACTGTTCTGTTAGTAAAGTTGACATGTATCGATTTCGTTTGATTCAGCTGAATGCGCCATTTCTTTGTCCATTTACTTACTGCATTAGTGGCATTTTGTAATTTACTAGTTGACTCTTCTATACTGTCTCCTACTGCTAGGATTGCTGTATCATCTGCAAACGTTGCAATGTTTGTATCTTTTGTATTTGGAACATCTCTTTGTATAAAGTAAATATAGTATTGGTCCCAGAACACTTCCTTGTGGAACTCCAGCCGATATTTGTCTAAGGTCAGAATATTCATCTTCAAATTTAACTCGAAAATATCGATCAGCTATAGATAAGATTTTAATATCTGGTAAAATTGCTTTGGCAGGTCTCGATATAGTTTATATTCTAGTCCTTGGTGCCATACTTTATCGAAGGCTTGTGCAACATCCAAAAAGATAGTTGAACAGATTTTCTTCTTTTCTAGTGAATCTTCAATTATATCGGTAACCCTATGTAATTGGTCTATAGTAGAATAGTCTCTCTATAAAGCCAAACTGATGTGGTGGAATTAGTTTTCTTTCCTCTATTACTGGTTTTAGCCTTTTCAGCAATAATTTTTCGAACAACTTCGAAATTATAGGAAGAAGCGAAATCGGCCTGTACGAGGTTTTAACGCTAGGCGGTTTATTCGGTTTTGGAATCATTATCACTTCTGCAACCTTCCATTGGTATGGGACGTATTTTAGTCTGAATGCTGCGTTTATTAGTTGAAGCAGTTTTCGTAAGCCCCTTTCGGGAAGTTCTTTTACTATTTGACCTGAAATTAGGTCATAACCAGGACATTTTTTTGAACTCAAGTTGTTAATAATTTCATATTTTAGCTCTTGTAATGTTACTGGTTTGATGATTAGGTTATCCACTTTTCTAACTGGGTTTATATTTTCTTTCGCTGATTGCCTTGGAAGGGGCTGGAATGTGTTTTCGAGGTGGGCTGCAAACAAGACAGCCTTCTCCTTACCACTTCTTGCCCAAGATCCATCGTTCTTTTTGATAGGAGGTATCTGCTTATTTGGTCGTTTAAGTCCTTTCGTTGCTTTCCAAAGTGAATAGTCAGTGTCTTTTTGGCTGGAAAGACCAGTTAGATATTCACTTATCGTTGTTTTTAATTTCTTTGATTAACTGCTTTAATTTGTTGCTTAAATAATTAAGTCTCGATTTACTTTGTGATGCTCGATTCCGCTGCCAAATTTTTCGAGCTTTCCGCTTTTCACTAACCAAATCTCTCACTTCCAATGAATAGTTGTTTTTCTTTGGCACTTTATATTGACTAATGGGCGTACTCTGCCACGCTGCTTGAATTATATTATTATTTAATATTTCTACTTGATCATCGAGTTGTGTCGGAGTTTTAATTGGTACTTGTAAAACCGTACTGTTTTCTACTAGCTTCCGGAAAACATCCCAATTTGTTCTTTTGTTTGTTAGTTTAGGCAAATTGACTTTCTTGATTATGGTTGCACTTATTGTCATAATAACAGGTGTGTGATCTGACCATATTCCTTCACTGTTTTCTATCACTACATAGTTTTCTGATGCTCCTTTTGTTACAAAGAAGTCTATTAAATCTGGGATTTTGTTTTTATCTGTAGGCCAGTATGTTGGTTTACCCCCAGAATAAAACTCGCAGTTTAATTCTTGTTCTGCCGCATATAGATCTTTACCCTTACGTGTTGACAGTCTCGATCCCCAGTACGTATTCTTAGCATTAAAGTCCCCTCCAATTATGAAGTTGACTCCAAGTGATTTAAATAACGCGATATAATTTTCTTTAGCCAATTGATATCGCGGTGGGCAGTATATAGATGAAATGCTATACTCCTTTTCATTATTGAGTCGAATTTTAATGGTTGATACTTGCATATTTTCCTTTTCTATTTTTACTCCTTCGTAGTGTTTGATATTTTCTTTAACGAAAATAGTTGATCCTCCTCTCGCTTTTCCTGATGGGTGGATAGCATGGTAGCAGTGATATCCACGAATTTTTACGTACGATACATTTGTGAAATGGGTTTCCGATATTAGACATATGTCTATCTTATCCATGTTTAAGAAAATTTCTAGCTCCGGAATTTGTGGCAATAGGCCATTTGCATTCCAGTTGGCAATTCTTAATGTTTTACTACTATTCATACTAGTAAATCATAGAAGTGAACTCATTCACTGCTTCTTGTTTATTTAGTCGCTTATGTACGGCTTCTAGGCTTCTTTCTTGTTTTGCAATTCGCATGTTCAAGGCTTCTATACTCCGTAGTATTTTTTCAAGAATTGAAGATTCTTGTTTTTCCTTAATACAAAGTGGCTCTTGTTGCTGGACTATCTGTGAGTATGTCTTTGGTCCCGCTACTGTACTAGTTTGTGGTTGAGCTTTCATTGAGTTTTTCGATGATATTCCGTTAACTGGCATCTCACGGTTTTGCTTAAACTGAAGTTTTTTATTTCTCAGTTTTTGCAGTTCTTTAGCTATCTCGCATCCTCTATAATTTGCTGGATGATCTCCTTTACAGTTTACACATTTAGGAGTAGTTGTTTTTCCTAGTAGGTAGGCTTGCGCTAGATGTTTTCCAGAACATTTTACACATCTTGGCTCTCGATTACAATTTCTGGGTGTGATTAAAACCTTGGCATTTTTTACATTGGGGTATTAACCCAGTGGCCTTGCATAATGCTTCAATTCTAACTCTCATATTGAGAATAGCTCTAATGTTAAAGATGTTTTCAATTTTTTCTTTATTATTAAATGTAAGCATGCATAATGGGAGCCCTCTCTTGTTTATTTTGACCCCTTGATCACTTTCCTTCTTTTCTTTTTTGATTATGTTTGCTGCGTCTTCTATTTTCAGCCCCTTACACTTTAAGTCGTCTAATATATCTTCTATTTTACAAGTAGGATGCAGATCTCTTGCCATCACTTTGATCGGGTGGTCATTTTTGTTTTCATAAGTGTACCATTCTTTACCTTCCTCAGTAAGCTTCGTGGCTAATGCTCTATATGTGTCAACGTCTGTTGTGTTGATTTTCCATATATTGTTATTTAGTGACACTACCCTGAATTCTTTGTCAGTAATCGATTTCATAAGATCCTGAACAGCGCCATATTCAGTAATTCCCATTATATTGATTGGAGGCGGTGCCTTATCCTTGGGTTTGGCTGACTTAGCCTCTTGTTCCGTTGATTTTATATTATTAGATTTTGTAGACTGGTCTGAAGCTACAATTTCTGGCGAAAATTCAGCTTTTCTTAAGGATCCAGTCTGTTTCCTCGCGTAATTCGTCTTCTTCAGTGAAGAATTCTGCGGCTGGCTGGTTCTGTATTTCCTTAACTTGAAGGGCCTGTTTCAGCATTTCGTTTTCATTTTTAAGAATGTTGATCTCTTTACTAAGTTGAGAAATCAACTTTTCTATTTTGCTTAATTGCTTACGAAGTTCTTCGTTTTCTTTTTCATAGCTATTAATTGAGGATGTTGGGGATCTCGTTAATTTGGAGCTGCGTCCAAATGGGTTTTCATTATTTGACTTTGTCATTTCAAATCATTGCAAAATGAGTCGTTATCAGTCGGCACATGCACGCATACAATTGGCAGGTTGACTTATCTCATGGGCAAACGTAGCTAGCACATTTGATTATCGACTGTTTGGATGTTCAATACATCCTTTATTACCTAGTGGTCCAAGATTATTCAAATGAATGTGTCTTTACTTTCGGGTTAGCTTACATCAGTGGAAAAATATGTACACATATACAATTGACATATTAGCTATATAATCTAATACGAGTAATAGGAGATTTCAGACTTAATTTACGACTGCTGGAAGTGAACACATAATCTTTGTTACATGTGGCTTAATGAGATATCCAACTCTAAGATTTCCAAAGTCATCTTCACTGTGTGGCAATGTATTCGATTGTTGGGAATAACCAACGAATACTTTATATCTGATACCTGGGACTTTCGGACATTACGTTGGTTTAGGCTTGAACACCACTGATCTCGCTTTGAATCGTCCAGCTTATCAACTTATAAATCTTTACTTTCTCGTATCTTTTATGTTATCTTGCCGACGTATCGCGAACATAAATGGATGGTTTTAATTAATCAAATTAAATTATCATTTTTATTCGCTGGCTGAGTATTATAAGGTATACAGCGATCATTGATCGCACTTTTAATCAAACGGGATTTTAATGCTTAAATCTTCTAATTTCGTTTTGTGTGTGTATGCGAGTGTATGCGTACAGAAGTTCATTGTATGATTTCATGTAAAACTTTCTTTTCGATCGATTTGCAGATACATACTATAAATCGTATACAGCTGTCAGTTGTGTTATCATTTTATCAATACATATATTTGCATACATTGAGAACCCCCCGCATGATGTCAATATCGAGTTAGGTGAAATCGTTTCAGACGTTAAAAAAATATTTCATATTCGATCATCATCTTTATATATACAACAACGACACACCTTTGAGAAAATTATAATATCGTGAACACCTTTATTTTTGTATTTGTTGCTAATATTTATTCATAAAAAGTTTAACATTCAATTGAACGATGTACGAGTATGTAATAAATAACAAATTATACACGTCGATCAGCGTTTTGGTATGCGAACATCACTGCGCTGGTGTAAGCAAAGAAACTCGCCGAAATCATGTTGAGAGATATCTTCAGGTGATGGATTCTTAATCTTTAAACAGTATGTACATGTATGTATGTACGTATTCCAGTATATACAAACGAGATATACGAGAAACAAGTTTCTTCGATGCCGATTCGATATACATGAAGGAATGTCGATTAAGTGTGTATGAATTTTTATTCTTTCCACGGTTTAATTTAAGAAAATGTTTATAAAACTTAAAGGTATAAAGATGAATATATAAATTGAGAATATATGCGAGTCTACCATCGTACCAAAATTATGTATATATAAAAGTTATATTCATCTTCTTATATACATCTTCGTATACTGTATATAAGTAATATGATAAGTAAAGTGGGTAACGGTTTTTATATTAATAAAAAAATTGTTACGTTAGTTCATCTTCTGTGTTGAAGATCAACATAATATATAAATATGATCATGATCACTTGTGAAAGAAGTGCGATAAAAAATGTTTATGCTCGCACAGGTAAACTTTATGATATAACGGACACAGATAAAAGAATGATGCTTAACCTTAATTCGCGCATAATGTGAACTTATACTAAAAGTCAAGCATGAAAGCTTAAATGGCTGTAAAAGTTCTCTCTTCAAGACGCAGAATTTATCATCTGTTTAGAGTCTTTATAAAGGGTGATTTTTTAAGAGCTTGAGAACTTTTTTTTAAAAAAAAACGCATAAAATTTACAAAATCTCATCGGTTCTTTATTTGAAACGTTAGATTGGTCCATGACATTTACTTTTTGAAGATAATTTCATTTAAATGTTGACCGCGGCTGCGTCTTAGGTGGTCCATTCGGAAAGTCCAATTTTGGGCAACTTTTTCGAGCATTTCGGCCGGAATAGCCCGAATTTCTTCGGAAATGTTGTCTTCCAAAACTGGAATAGTTGCTGGCTTATTTCTGTAGACTTTAGACTTGACGTAGCCCCACAAAAAATAGTCTAAAGGCGTCAAATCGCATGATCTTGGTGGCCAACTTACCGGGCCATTTCTTGAGATGAATTGTTCTCCGAAGTTTTCCCTCAAAATGGCCATAGAATCGCGAGCTGTGTGGCATGTAGCGCTATCTTGTTGAAACCACATGTCAACTAAGTTCAGTTCTTCCATTTTTGGCAACAAAAAGTTTGTTAGCATCGAACGATAGCGATCGCCATTCACCGTAACGTTGCGTCCAACAGCATCTTTGAAAAAATACGGTCCAATGATTCCACCAGCGTACAAACCACACCAAACAGTGCATTTTTCGGGATGCATGGGCAGTTCTTGAACGGCTTCTGGTTGCTCTTCACTCCAAATGCGGCAATTTTGCTTATTTACGTAGCCATTCAACCAGAAATGAGCCTCATCGCTGAACAAAATTTGTCGATAAAAAAGCGGATTTTCTGCCAACTTTTCTAGGGCCCATTCACTGAAAATTCGACGTTGTGGCAGATCGTTCGGCTTCAGTTATGAAATGTCAAAGCATACTGAGCATCTTTCTCTTTGACACCTTGTCTGAAATCCCGCGTGATCTGTCAAATACTAATGCATGAAAATCCTAACCACAAAAAAATCACCCGTTATAATGTAAGCTAATATCCAAGACCAGACATTAGAACGAGAATAGATGTAGAGAACATAAAAAATACTCGCGGTATTTTGTCTGGAGATTTGCTGGAGTTGAATAATGAGATTTACTACTCTTGGCACACTTCTAATTTGTAATTTGAGCATTCACTAGGAGATTTTGTGTAAATATTTCATCACTGATCAAAAGATGAAAATATGAGCTCTAAGTTCTATCTCTTGTTAGAATTCTTACAACTGTAACCGAAGCGATAATCCTATGTGTGATTACATCGAAGTTCTTAATGCAAGCGGCCAGCTCCGCATCTCACAGCTTCCATAAATGCTCGTGCTACCTACTCGAGGTGACCACCGAGCAACCAGCTTACTACGTTAATAGTTGAACAGGCTAAAACAAGCGAGTAAGAAACTACGGTTTAGATCGTGCCGATAACAAGCCAGTCTGAGGACCGAGTCTAAAAAGTAGCTGAATCTCAAACGATGCGTATCCGGATACCCGGCGCCCTCCGGACCACGTAAGTTTATCTGTGTACTATCGATTTATGCACAGAAGGAAAATATTTTCTCCACTCCTCGTGAGACATATTACGGATAAGAATAATTTATAAAGGGTTCCCCCAAATGGTGCAACCGAGCTTAAATAGTTTACCTAGAAAACATTATTATGGTTTGAGCATAAGAACATTAAATAGGGAACACTGATTCGTCAGTTATCGGTATAGATATATATGCACGGCAATTGCACTCTTCTACACAAAAGAAGGAAATTTCAGGTAGTCATGTGCACTTAACAAGACCAAGAGTAACTTCTGTCTAAAAAGAAAGGTATACCGGAATAAGGGTTGTGGATCGAGAGTGACTCCGAAACTGTTTTTCAACAAAGTTGTGAATGAACTTCAATGAAGAGTAAAGCTTATTTTTTCTGGTGTGAATAACGGGTTCGTGAAAATTACATAGAACTTTAAAATAGTTCTTCGAAGAACAGCTGGCTCGACATCCATGAAAGAGAGCTAAATTGTAATGATTACTATTCAGAGGCATAACTATAGGTCTGTAGGGAATACAGTTTTTATTCTGGATTTGATTGAGGAACATTTAGATATTCTTAAGTGGCTTGAGACCCAAAAGCCGGGACTTAGCGATTATTTATATGTCCAAATACCGTTTATTCATTGGCTTGTACGAGCCATTCGTGCCTTAGCTATAGAAGCACTTGGATAAAACCCCATTTTCACTATGAGTAAGAATTTTATAAACGTGGTCCAACATAAGAGCTTAACAAGGTTCAGAAGAAATTATTTTCCACAATACTACTTTGAATAAATATGCAACCTTCAAAGTGTTCGTCTGTTGTATTACAAAGTAAGAAAAATTCATTAAAAAACATGTCTTCTTGATTCAAGAATCATGGATTCTCGAGACTAAAATCAAAAGACTCAATTTAGTGACCTCAATCTCTGTCCTGGTAAGTGATATCTACTCAAGACTTAAAGCCTGTGTTTGTGTTAGCAATAATATGAATTACAGAATTCTGATTGAAATCTGACCCAATGACAGCACAGCAGTCGATGTTGAAGTAAAGGAATAGTGTATCAAGCGTGAGATTCTAATATAATTCTGAACCATCTTTCACATTTCTTTTGCTACAGTTTCTATGATAGCCAATATTGTTTCTTCGAAACACGTTTGAATGATGCTGGATTTAACTGGATAACCTGTTGGTCGATAACTTGATTCAGTTGGTTGGATCTTCAACTTTTGTGAACCCTAATTCAGCCCTAGTGTGAGTTATTTAGAGAGACCTCTTAAGGGAGACATCGATAATCCTTATAACTGCCTCACCATAGGAGAAATGGAACAATCTCATCTTCTTAACCAAATTCTTTCTTGAAACAAATAATCAGCAAGATCCAAGTTCTTCTTGATCTATGCCAGACGTACTTTAAGAGTCGATTTGGAGACTATTGTGCAAATTCGGAAACTGCGAGCAATACAGAGGTGGAGAAACATAAATAATAGAGTTAATTCCTGTGCTGCCATCTTGCTTATTTTCTCCACAAACTGCATTGCTTTTGATCGCGGTTCCGTTTTGAGGATAAAATAATTCTTCATATTTTGGCCTTGATTTGAAGAACCAACAGATTACGGGAATAAAAGCGCTTTTTTGGCCTGGGATGTCAAAGTAACCAATCAATTTATTTATTTTCCTAAAAAAATAAATCTATGGCTTAGAGGCCGTAAAAGGCCCTTACCGCGTCTCAAATGAGAACTTACGAACCAATTTTAACGATTGGTGCACATTGTGGTCAGCTCAACGAATGTTTTTACACACAAACGCGTTTTATGTCATCCGGTTGCATGTTAATTTTTGGTCAACGGCGGGAATCGAACTGGAGACCGCGGCGTGATGAGAAATTCCCTTAATCATTAAGTTACAACCGGCAACTTATTTTCCTACTCTCTCAGAATTGCAATGCTGTTGTAAACCAATTATCTCGAATTTCCGCCAGCTCTATAAGTCCAATTACTAAACTCTCTGGCATTGTACCTATAGGGTTGGTTTACATCCGTGCAGAGCTCATAAAATACATTCGATTGCGAAACAGGCAAGGAGCTTATATTGTACATTCGATTCAGATCTATTTGATGACTATTAGATGATTCGATTTAAATACTCAGAATCAATCCTGATAAGGGATACCTGCTCAAGATCTAGAGCCTGTGTTTATGTTAGCAATAATGTGAATTACAGATCGCTTCGTTGTTAAAGTAAAGGAACTGCGTATTAAGCGTGAGATTATAATAATTTTGAACCAATTTACACATATCTTTAGATACAGTTGGATATACCATATTACAGACCCTTAGATATATTCTAAAATCGTGAAGAAGGGTCAGAGTAGTGTTCATCTCAAAAAATGGCAAGCTTAATAAAATATCATGAGATTAATAAAATAATTTCTGATAAACAATACCGATCTTTTGACGTTTGTTACAAACAACTAAAATCTCGCCCTTGAGCAACATGGAGAAGCCTTTGCAATCGCTTTGGATATATCCAAGGCTTTTGACAAGGTTTGGCATGAGAATCTCATTTGTAAACTTGTGGCATACGGCTTAGATTCGATGACCATCAAGTGGATAAAAAGCTTTCTCAATGACCGAAAGATCAACGTTGTGCTAAATGGGAGATCATGAACGACACACCCCCCAAATGCCGGAGTCCCTCAGGGATCAGTTTTGTCACCAACTTTATTTTTGTTATACATTAATGACTTGTTGGATAGCACTGTGAATCCTATATCATCAGTTTTGCTGATGATGCAACATTGCACTCTTCTATTTCATTCAAGGTCAAGCCTACTCCTTCAGAGTTACACGGTAAACGGCTGGAAGCTGTCAATTCCGATTTGAGTACAATATTTGAGTGAGGAGTTAAAAATCAGGTCAAATTTAACGAGAAAAAAACACAAATATGCACATTCTCGCGTACATGAAGTCACAAGGAATACCCGTTTGTGGTAAAAGACCACATTCTCGTAGGTTGTGACTCAATTCGTCTGCTTGGTGTTCAGATTAGCAACAATTTAAAATGGAATGAACACATTATCGCATCAGGTTCTCCACATATATAAAACCTTTATTACACCTTGTATAGAATATTGCTGTCAGGTTTGGGATGGAGCATATGGCATTGCTCTCCAGTTGCTGGATAGAGTTCAGCTGCGTGCTATCCGAATAATACGAAACTCCAGACTTAAGAAAGATCTATACTGCATGCAGGACGCAGAGATAATGCAGAACTCTGCGTGTTCTATAGATTAATAAAGTAAATGTTCTGCAGAATTAAAGGAGAAAATACCACAATTTGTTACGCCGAGGATTGATGTAGAGAATATAAAAAGTGTCAATCCTCCTCTTCACTTTTTTCATGAATATTGAGATTTGCTTTTACTTGAATCTCATCACTCATTCTATAACTCATCAAAATCATTTCGTATCGGCTTATGTCTAAAGCAACAGATTAGATATCTACGTTGGACCATATTGATTTTGAGATCAATGAAAACTGAATGTATATATCAAGATTCTACCACTTTCATTCTTCAAGCCCCTTCTCACAATACCAAAGGAATATTGTAAAAGGCATACATACTTGCTTAAAGTAGCCCGAAGAGCTCGGAGTTCATGCAAACAACTGGTGGACGATTTTGATTCTAGCGTAACAACAGGATGCCATGCTAATATCAAAATCGTTCATCATACAGGATGCATCCTCAATATCCAATTGAAACTGAACACTGCACCTTGCACATTTCTATTTATAATTTGAGCTTTCACTAGATGATGTTGTGTAAATATTTCATTACTGATCAGGAGATTAAAATAAAGTTCTTTCTCATGTTAGAATTCTAACTGGGTTTACTCAACGGAAAGCGATAATTAATACTTTCAAAATAGTTTGCTTCATAGTTAACCGTATAGATAACTATACCTTAGGTGGGCATGTATATAAAACTGCCTGGACGGAAGAAGTTGACACTAGTGGCCAGTTAAGCATCTCGCAGCTTCCATTAGTACTCGTACTGATCACCGAGCAACTAGTTTACTATACGTTAATAGTTGAATAAGGATAAGCAAACACTGTGTTAAAGTTTTTACCGGATCGTGTCGATAACCAGCCTGTCGGGGAACCCATAGTTTAAAAATTAGCTCAATCTCAAACAATGCCTATATTTGGATACCTGGTCCCTCCGCATCACATATCCTTATATTGAGCTTAAAGACTGGGAGATTCTATCAGATTTCGTATCAGCCGATACGTTATTAATCGGTATAGACACCAATGCTCAACTATTGGGGAAGTAAGCGGTAAAGTATTCGAAAGAAAAGAGGAAAATTCCTAGTTTTCAGACAAGGAGAAAGCGTGCACTTAATAGTGCTCAAACCGATTTAAATTACAAAACAACTTCTTCCAATAGAAGGATTGTTTTGAAAACAATCACCCTAGAAGGGGTCAGAATCAGGATTGATTCCGAAAATAAGTTTCAACCATAAGTTGTGCATAACGAGTGCCAAATGCTTGTCCAAGACAATAAAGGACACCGCTCATTTTATTTTGAGCATATTGCCCAAAAAACCTTCGAAGAAGTACGGGCTTTACATGAGGAGGGTTACATGAGGAGAGAGGGTTGAATTAGAATGAATTCTTTTCAGATATGAAGTTTTGGTTCTGGATCTGATTTAGGACTCTTTAAATATCCAGTATGAGACTAACAATCGACAGATAGGTCTTTCTTGTATGATATAAATAAGGTCTAAGAGAAATTGTTCTCTACCATCCCAATTTAATTCGAATGTTGGGTTTTAAATTTAGACAGATAAATGTCTAAAATTCAAAAGAGTGCTCTTCACTTGCAGAACGACATATGAAAATATACAATACATTAAAATCAAAACATGTCGCCTTGATTCAAAAACTGTGGAATCACGAGAAAGATGCCTCAATTTAAATACATCAGACTCTATCTTAGTAAGAGATACCCGCTCAAGATCCTCTGTTTATGTTAGCAATAATATGATTTATAGACTGCTTCGTCGTTAAAGTAAAGGAACTGCGTATTATAAACGTAAGATTATAATAATTCTGGACCATTTTCCCCATATCGTTAGATCCAGTATGGCTCTGAGATATATTCATCTCGAAAGATGGGAAGCCTAGATATTGACAGGTCAAAAACTTTTGAAATTTTTTACTCAAATTTTATGTCCGACTACTAATCGACAATGGATTTTACAGTCAGGTACTGATGACATCGAGATAGTATGCACTGGTTCGAAAATATATGGATGGTCTATATGTAATTATACGATGTGATCAGAGCTCATCAGTTAATCATATAAAAAATCTTAACTTCAGTCTTTCAAAAATTGGGGAAGGCATGTCACGCTATCTTAAGTAATTAAGTATCTGGGAATTTGGTTTGATCAGAAGATTACCTGGCATAAGCATATTGAAGCGAAATGTGATATGATTTACTGAAAATATAAACAATCATTTGATGAATTATTGGCTTGAAACCTTGATGTGTGTACTGGCTATAGACGTTTTGGTTATCAGAAGATGTGCAGCTCTAACATCTGCATGCCTCCAGATGCTGTAGTATTGGGCACAGCAAAATATGTGGTAAGACACTGTGGAGGCCAAACACCTCTTTGAGAAATAATTTATTGTAAATATTACCAAAAGTTATAAACAACCCATCTATACATAATGACTACATATAATGACCTATCTGATATGGTAATCTGTATACAGATGTAACAATTCACTGTAATCTGGTTTGTATACCGAGCTATACGTAATTCTTAAATTGTCTATACTTCTTGGTACGTATACGCTATAACACTCTATGTGATTGTGATAAACTGACCAAATCGTCGTGTCGGCATCTTCTGGAATACTTGAGCGAGGCTGTTATTATGGCTGCAATATTATTTGTAAGACAATAACTACCTCAAATCGTCTTGACAGTCTGAATGAAGTTGGATTAAACTGGATACCCAGGCACACGTGTATAAAAGAAAACGTATTGGTCGATAACTTGGTCCGGGTGATATCGATCATCACTTTAATGGCCTTCACTAGGAGAAATGGAACAATCTCATCTTTTGTGGCTTATCCAAGATCCCAGTTTTTCTTGTACAATGACAGACGTACTTTTTGCGACTTGCCGGGTGTTCTATATGGAAAATAATAAAAAAAATCTATGGCTTAGCGCGTCTCAACTGAGACCTTACGAACCATTTTAATGATTGGTGTACATTATAGGTGGTCAGCCCAACAAATGTTTTTACAAACAATCTCTGTTTTATGTCGTCATCCGGTGCATGTTAATATTTGGTCAACGACCAAATGATGAGAAACTCTCTTAACCATTTAGCTACAACCGGCGACTATATGGACACTGTAATGAAAATTCGGATCGATGCACTGTGAGCAATACAAAGGTGGAGAAACAGAAATAATAGAGCACGGACTGTACTCCTATTATGCTTATTCTATCCAAAGGCAGCAATGCTTAGGATTGCTATTCCGTTTTGGGGATCAACTAATGATCTTAAAGATTCTTAATATGTTGGCCTACATTCGAAGAACAAATAGATTACGGGACTAAAAGCGTTCGTTTGGCAAAGGATGTCACTGTAACGAGGAAAAATGTTTTATTTATTTCTCTATCCTCTCAGAATTGTAGATGTGTCCGTCTTTCATAGTGAATTCGCTTGTGGAAAATATACTTACTAGTTTGAGTTCATTGATCTCAAACAATTGTGACTACATAAATTGTTTGATTTGTCCCAGCTCTGTCAATTATTAATTTCTCTGACCAATATAGGATTGGTTAACATCAGTACAGGGCACATATAGAGATTCGATTGATAAAGACTATTTAGAACTATTGGATGACTAATAGTGAAATGAGCTATCTTTGAGTCAACGAGAAACTCCATACTATATGATTGCCGGGGTGAATATGTTTTAAGCTTATCACCGCCTCATCTTAAATTGCTACAATCTGCAAGAGCAGCACTGTTGTGCATTTTCATGTCTCGAAGTAGAAAAGCTATTTTTACTTTATTGAAAATATCATCATTCGATTGCTTCGCGTAGAACAGTGACGCACTGTGCTGTTTCTTTGAAACTCACTTGAGACTATATTACCGACTTAGTTTTATAAAAATTTAACCTAAATAATAATTATATTTTTGTGTAATTATTACAAAATAGCGTTTAGAATGTTAATGCAAATTAATCATAGTATAATTCTAAAAGAAATCAGCTGCCTACATATAAGATAGTCAACAATTTTTTTTTCCATCCACCCATTTGACATCATTTGAACAAATCAGTTATACAAATAAAACGATATTCTTCAATAATTGTGTAACACACAATCGTACATGATTCTAATATATGTAAATAAACCGCGAAATACTCATAAACAATAAATCATGACCTACAAATCATATATTGCGACTTATGAACGTGAGATCATCATTGGAATCTGAATCTTACGAGTAATTCTCAAAACAATAGTCGACGTATACATAAGTATTTAGAATGAACGCTATATGGGCTGTGTACGCGAAATAATATTTCTTCAAGTATGACAAATCAAATCCAGATTCTTATTATATACGAAACCAATATATCATTGTCTTATAGAAATGCTAATTCGTCTCAACCTTGATACTAATTAAAATCATTTTTTTTATTTTGAAATTGTTAATTGCTTTTGCTACTTAGCAGTGTTGTTGTTGTCGTTCTTAAGTAATAAAAATGAAACAATTGTCGATGTCTGTACGAGTATATATAATATACTTGATTGTTATTCATTCGACGTACAATAAGAATTTTTGTAGTTTTATGTACAATAATGTGTTTGTCATAAGACGATCCAAAAAAAAATATTCAGCCTTGGAGATTTTTTGCTTCGTATTAATAATTTTGGTCTTATTTTGTCTACTTGCTTACTTTATTCGGTTTATTATTTCAAATTTTGGCGATGAGTCGCTATTATGTTTGTTGATCGACTCGTAATTGAAATTGGTGTTTGTGCAAAGTGGTTGACATTTATGATATCTATAATACGACAAGTGTTTCTATATGATGATGCAAATCGGATGAACTTTGGTATAATACGAATATCAGTTGGATACTATATGTTAGAATCTTATTTTGTGGCATATCTTTATACTGAGAAAACAGATGGCTAAACATTATCAGCGGTTATTTGAGGAGCAATGTCGAAAATAATGATCTACTATTTTAGCACTCTTGTTGAATCAGTTTTGTATAGACTAAAATAATTACTCTCTGAAAAATTCTGGAGTCTCAGGGCAATTAAACCGTCAATGCAGTGACAAAATCACATACACACACATTTCAATACTTTTCTCCAGTAGAAGGTTACCAAGCATCAATTTTCAAGCCTTATTGATGAACAACAAGCAACTGAAAATAAATGTAGACACCGAGACAGATAATAGAAATCTAACAGAATACTTAAAGGGTTCGCAGCAACAGTAGCATTCATATGAAAATAAACATACGCAACCGATAAGGGTTATGACTAGAAATTTGCACCAATCATGCGTCCCAGAAGATATTAAAAGATAACTTAGCGAAAGGAGTTTTAAAATCCTTGATGTCGCCAGCAAAAAAAAAGACTAAGAAAAGAACTAAGATTGAAGAACTAAGGATGAAGAACTAAGTATTCCTCTGATCTTCTATAACAAACAAGACATTCAAAAAACTTAGAAATAAAATATATGTGCCATATTGGTATCAAAGTTGAAGCGGTTAGAAGTAACCGTATAATTCCGCAATGAAAAGGTTGTAAGCGATATGGCCACACTCAAAAATTCTGCCAACCTGAACCAAGGTGTGCTTAACTATTTCTTGTGAGCAACCCATAACTACTGTAGCAAAGTGTTCAAACTGTGCACAAGCCCTACGGGATGGGATCAACTACCGAGAATAAATAATCTAAGTAAACCAAAGAATTTACTAAAAAGTCAACCATTAGAATCTTTGAGTTGCATTAAATGCGCAAGTAACTGAGACAGGAAAGATCCGGACCAGATTTGAACCCTACTCATTCAATTACTATGACGAAAATGATGTAGAATGTTATGAATGCCATAAGTAACCATTCTGAAAGGCTACAAAGAATGGAGCAGAGACATTCTGCTATATATTATACATTTAGGCAAAAGTGAGCCTCATCGCTGAAGATGATTTTTCGGTGAAAATCTGCATCATTTTCGATTTGCTCTTGAGCCCAATTCACGAATCGGCGTCACATCAAATGGTCAAACGACTTTAGTTGTTGTGTCAGCTTGATCTTATACGGATGTAGGCCAAGATCTTTACGTAAAATTCGCCACAATGATGTCGCAGAAAGGCCCAATTGTTGCGAACGTCGTGTGAGCGACACATTCGCGTCTTCTTGAACTGAAGCACTGGCGGCTGCGATGTTTACAACACTTCGAGCACTTCTTGCTCTCGGGAGCACCGGAATATTATGTAGCGAAAACATAGACTCAAATTTTGCCACTAAACGGTTTTGCCACTAAGCAATGGCCGTATTGCTTTAAAGTAGCAGCAACAGAACGATTATTTTGATTAAAATTTTGCATGATTTGCAATCGCTGTTCACGTGTGTAGCGTTCCATGATGAAATGTATACTAATGAAGTTTCCAAATGACAAAAGAACAATAAAAAATATGGCGTCGTTCGCCGTCCCTATCGGAAAAAAGTTGAAGCGCACCTGTTGAAACACCCGTTAAAAACTATATTAAACACCATGAATGTCAGAATTATCAACTAACTTGAAACTCAGCTTACCATAGTAGAAATTACATCCTAACAAGCAACGCCTTCAGAAAGGAGCAGTGTATTGTCCAACTAGATATAACCTGAAGAAACCGAACTACTTGAATATCCTACAACATTTCAACGGTAGATTTATACTAAGAGATGATTTTAATGCAAAGCATGTTGATTTTGGCTCTAGGCTTACAACAACCAAAGGTAACGAACTTAAAAATGCAATAGTATAGAAATGGGATGTATTGTACATTTCACTGGCAAGCCAACATATTGGGTCACGGATACAGGTAAAACTCCTGATTTGCTGGATTTTTTTTTATATCAAAACAAGTTTCATCAAATTATATTGAAATAGAGGATAGTTCAGATATGGACTCTGATCATTCTGCATAGTGATACTTTCCTGAAACGACAAGATAATTAGAAAGGAATGAGGCCAACTCTTGTCAATAAAATAACTGATTGGGAAAGAAGCTTCAGATCTGAATTAGAAAGCAAGATTAACCTACAAACACGAGTAAAAACGGTTCAGGAACTAGAAGAAGAGGCAGAAAATTTCACTGATATCATTCAGATAGTCGCTTTGAATAATACTAATGGGACATTATCGAAAAACCATTGGTAAAAGTTATCCAAGAGGAATTCGGAATCTCGTCTTAGATTCTAAATAACAAAACACAACAGCAAGCGAGAAATTCAGAAGCTAAATGAAAAGTCTGGTCATTGTGCCCAAGTGAAGATGGGCAGGTCTGTACCCCACTTCTTACCATAATTCACTTCTTACCATATTTTGCAGAATCCTGCAGTGCTACAATGGTTTTCTCTATCCTACAGACGAGTGAGTTGATGTTTCTTTTGGGCGAATACCATGGTCGCATCACTGCTATAGCTCATCGTTTAAAGAAGCATGAAAGGATAAATGATAAATTTTAAATAGTTTCCCAATTAAACCCAGTTAGTCATTTACCGCCGCTATATTTACTTCACTACGTGCTAGGACGTCTACGTGTATTATCCAATAATGGAAATTGGGTTTTTAATTTTTTGATGCAATAGTGAATTATGCTTTTGGATAGGCGGATTATGTGGACCATTAGTTGCTCTAAGCGCACACTTCACTAGATCGCTGGTTTTTGTAACACAGCTGAATAATTTTAAAAAAACTGTGTCGGACAAAGTCTTTCCATGATGAAATGTAAATACTGAACAAAAATGCCATAACTATTTGACACGACTCACACGTGTTCTGAAATAAAACCATTGCTGAAAAAGTATGTACGTCTAAATGAATCACCAGTAGAAGGATCATTAACATATATTTCCGATTTGATCAAAATTTTTTGACAAGCTCAAGTTGTGAGATCACCCTACTTGTTAAGTCTTTCTCATATACTTTTTAAGCTGTTACATAAATAAATTACTTACGATAGTTTCGACATATTTTGTTTTATAAAACCGCCAAAACACTTGTTAACATAAAAATATAGTATAACTAAGAGTGAACCAGTCTAACCGTAAACATCTTAAGTTTTATTCTATTAAGAACATTTGCATTTGGTTTATTGATCAACGGAAGCTTAACAACGCTTAAAAACAAGGAAGATAAAAGTTATTCCAGGACTCAACTAAATGCCACTAGGGCCCTCGGATCAACCCACATACAGTGGCAACAACAACGTTTAATCAAAACTGAATTAAACGATCCTGACATTTTGTTGGTTCGTTAACGTTACGCAAATGGTCCAAGCAGAGTACAACTTAGGCAATTACGGATTGACTGGTTAAGCCCTTACTTCTTCAAGGATTTATTTGAAACTGAATAAATGAACGATTTTGTAGCTATCGACAGTGTTGCCACTTTGACACAATTATAGCAGTTTTGCTACTTTTTCGTTAGAAATTTTGGAGTACGAACCGTTTTCGATTTGGTACAATTTTTTGTTTATTTCTTATTGAAAAGTGAACTGGCCCCACAATCTGAGTAATTTTGGAAGTAATTTAGAATTTTCTATGTATTCATGCAAGGTTAATTTTTTGGCGAATGCTGTTAGAATCGATTTAAAAATTGGAGTATTGATAACGAGACTTCAAAAAGGTAACTTTGCCATCGATCACAAGGTCAGAGAAGATGAAGAATTTTCTTTATAAAAAAGAAACTGAAATGCAAGCATCAGCATTGATGACAACTAAATGTTCCTGGTATCAACACTATAAAGGGTGCTTTTATAGAGATTAACAACTTTAAGTTGGCAACACTGTTTTGTTTGAAACCCAATCTCACAGCTACCTTTTGCTTTGTCATTAGTTTGATTTGCCATTTCATAATCAATAGATTTATGCCAGAGCAACGTTTGCAAATTGGTGAGTTTTTATTTAAATAATGGTTCTTTCATAATCGTGCATCAAAACAGGTTATTCGTTAGCTATAGTTCGTTTTTGCATCACGATATGGCAATGCGTACCGAATAATCGATAGACGCCCTACTGTTTAGCGGTGAGAAATACCAAAATCAATCGATTCAACTTCGTATACAGCAACTGGAGATGAGTTCTTCCACTTTATGGACGATTTTATATGATGGTATGTAACCTGGTTTACGTGCTTTACAATTCAATCTGTGCAGGAATTAGAGAAATCCCAACAAACTACACAAATTGATGTTGATTAATTTTATTCATCCGCAAGGTTTGCCAAAACACCATTACATTCAGAGAAAATCACAGTTTGGCCACTCTATTGACCGACGAAATTATTGGTCCATATGACTTCAAAAACAATGATGGGGAGAATGTTAAAAGCAACGGTGACGGTAAAGAGACATGAGTGTTAACTTTTTGGTCGCCAATTGGCTGGTATGTGGGACCAACAGGACAATCTCACACAGCGTGGGATACAATTAATTTACTCACAGAAAAAGTTGATGAAAGAACTATTTCACATAGTGGTCCTGTTAATGAGTTACCGAGATCTAGTGTGTTTTAACTGTTTTAGATTATTTTCCTATGTTAAGTCAGTTCTCTACGCCGATAAATCAAATACGATTGAACACTTAGAACACTACATTTGGTGAGTTATAAGCGATACGGCCTCAATTGCTGCGAAAAGTGTATTAAAATTGGACATCCATCTATAGTTAGAAACGAAGATTTCATGATGTATAAGGATCTTAGTCACTATTTATACATTCAAACCACTTTCATTTAAAAATTCAGATGGTCGGTGGTGTAGTGTTAAATTACTGGCAGCTTTGATGTTTTTCAACAGGTATAAAACCATTAGCGTAAATTTAAGACTACTGTACACTGCCATTTCCGATTAATTCCAGGCGTACGACTCATTTTGAAGTTATCCACGAGATGATTTCTTTTTTAAGTATGTTTGTAAGAATCGCAATATTCAGACGTGCTGTGTCTCTTCGATCGAAATAGGTGATAGTCAGAAGGAATAATGTCTGTAGAATATAATGTGTTAGCGTTGAATGTGAAGCGTGTAGATTTTTTTATATGTAATTTTGAACAATAATGTAAGTAACAGTAATGTGACATTGTGTTGTACTTCCAGATTCATACAGTGCGAAATGAATTATTATAATGAAATATTCCCCCCTCCGTTTTTTGATTATGATTATCTTAAGCAGTAATGTGTTATACATGAATTCGCCCGCTTAGAGATTAGGCTTGGTTGCGACATGAAACGAACCTGACTGCATTGCTATATTTGTGGGTGTCACCTTAATTTGTTTGGCGTTGTTGCAGCATGAACTTCTTGGAAATATATGTGCCTTGAAAGCGTGACACGGAACACCATATTGAGTAGAAGGCATATAAAATTCCATTGTGCGAGAAGTTAATTTTTGCCGTGTTAGGTTAAAGGCAGTAGAGGATAGAATGAAATTTTTTGAGAGATTGTGCCAGGATATATTTATGTGTACAATACAGGGTGGTTAAATTTTAAGGGCCGATGTTGATTTTGAATAAAACTCAAATTATTGTCAATTCTTTTTATTATGGTAATATGGTTTGGTTCAATTATGTATGGAACAAAATATCGGCAAAAAAGACAACGCGACCTCGGCGGCACCTCCACCCGATGGTCCAAACTTTCGATGACGCTTAGGCATAATTGAAGTTATATGCCGTTAATGTCCCGAATTGTCTCTTCCTTTAGATCTTGAATTGTTGTTGGCTTATCAACGTACACCTTTTCTTTCAAATAACCCCAAAATAACAAGTCCAACGGTGTCAAATCACATGATCTTTGCGGCTAATTGACATCGCCACCACGTTAGATAACACGGCCATTAAATTTGTCGCACAAAAGAGCGATTGTTTCGTTAGCTGTGTGGCAAGTAAACGGTCTTGTTGAAACCACATATCGTCACATCCATATCTTCCAATTCGGGCCATAAAAAGTTCGTTATCATCTCACGATAGCGAACACCATTCACAGTAACTGTCTAACCAGCCTCATTTTGGAAAAATACGGCCCGATGATGCCGCCAGCGCATAAACCGCACCAAACAGTCACTCTTTGTCGGTGCATTGGTTTTTCGACAATCACTTTTGGATTATGATTTGCCCAAATGCGGCAATTCTGCTTATAGACGAATCCACTGAGGTAAAAATAAGCCTCATCACTGAAGATGATTTTCTTCGAAAATTGATCATCCACTGTTGCCATTTTTTGCCACCATTCTGACCATTGACGACGTTTGGAATGGTCAAGAGGCTTTAGTTCTTGAGTCAATTGCACATTATAAGCATCAATTGCACATTAAATGCAAGTCTTTATGCATAATGTTCATCAACGACGAGCGTGAGAGGTGCAATTGTTGGGTACGACGACGAGTTGAGATGGACGGCTCTTCAGCCACACTATCGCAAACAGCAGCAATATTTTCTGCAGTACGAGTTTGCTCAAATTTTTGCACGATTTTTCCGATTGTACGCACATTTGGACGATTAAATTGACCGAAAAAATCACGAAGTGCATGATATGCATTTTGATTTGAAGGCCCATTTTCAAAATATGCCTGAATAACTTAAACGCGTTGCTCGATTGTGTATCTTTCTATGGTTCAAATTGAGTTGTCTCAATTTCAGACTAACTCAATTTGAACCATGGAAAGATACACAATCGAGCAACGTTAAATTAAATGCAGAAAAAAAAATTGACGTTCAGGGGAGGTTCACATTCAACGTCGGCCCTTAAAATTTAACCACCCTTTATATATAATGTTTCCTAATAAACAGGACCGTGTTGGGGTCACCAATGAATCGTATCCTTTTTTTTTATATGTAATTTTGAATAGTAATTGAGAGTGTGAGTTGTATACTTCAGGAGTCAAGAGACCGGTTTCAATCTGATGATTAGGTCATTGAATGACTATGTGATCGAAAAGAAACGGACTAACGGACTTGATGTTCATACTGTGTGATTTGTATATATATACACGTTCAGTTGTGACGCGACAGTACTAGTGAATTACAAGAACTTAACTCGAAATATCGATTTTATTCATTGCTTGTGGCGTAAGATAATGTAATTGCATTTGCGATTTATTTGAGATGCTCTGAACACCACAAGTGCTTATGTTGCTTCGTTTATTAGTTCGCAAAAAGTCAACTGAACGATTTTGCTAGATGTTTCAATGGTCAGATTCAATGTTCAATATTTATAAAAGTTGTTTTTAGTGGTTCACAATTTTGAACACACAAATTGACTTCAATATTGCATAAATTGAATGACCATATAAGAACTGATTTGGATAATAATATAAATAATTTAAAAAAATCATAACTGCTGACTACTGCTTCATACTTGTGTCGTCACCAATATAAAATATCATAATTCATAATTACAATTAAATTAACGTCTAAGATATTGTCCAGTTTCAAGGAAGCGAAGCGAATTTATTGAAGGAAATTGAACGGATGAGAATGGGAATTTAGATTAATCTTATTTACCGATTTAAACCGATAATTTATTTGGCTAATAACGTCTTAAGATTATATATACCAAAAAAATCCATTTCGCTGACATATACCGGAAGATATAATTTGCAACACAAATATCGCTTATGTCACTCACTATAATTGCTTTGAATGTTGAGCAGCCGCGATTATCATAAATTCAATGCAAATCAATAACATAAATATTTATCTATAAAAAACCAAATATATACTCGTACATATAAGAAAATGCGACAAACAACCCAAAGTTTATTTACATTACAAATTGAAATCTTGCATAATAATATGTAGACGAATGAAACGTTTTAACTTTTTTTTTATAAACACTCGAAAAATATGAATAAAATTACGACAGTACATAATACGAAACCATATAGCACACCCTATTTCTTACAACAATAATATAATAACCGAAACGAACCGAGTCACCATTTACATGGCACATAAATTTAACGTCTTATACACAAACATACCTTGTTTTTTTTGGTATAGTCTGGCCGTCATCGCGATCATAATCGCATATGACATGTGACAGTGTCAATTTCATCATAAAATAATTTATATCAATGAATTATGTTTTGATGCCATCTTAAGATCTAAGTTTGATTACTAATTATTATTACTATATTGTATGAGTGTACGAGTCGAACCGTCAACGTGACGACAGAGTAAAAGTAAAAAACAACAAATTTTCTAAATAAACTATAGGCGCCGTGTTTATAAACGAGCATATATACAGACATAAAGATGTGAATGAAGTTGGTGTAAGATCGGGCGGTGACAATGAAAATTTTTATAAGAGAAAACTTGTCTATGAAATAATATGTGGGCAGACAATGTTGATGATTGATGGGTGTGTGACTTTCTTTTAGGTTATGTCTTGACAAGCGGTGATTAATAGTCGAGTGTAAAACAAAAATGGATGCGCAGTATTAATATCGTAATGCCGAAAGAAACGCATCAATCAAAACTATACGAGTACGGCGTTGGAGCTATGTGCAGCCTAAAAGTCAATTTAATTATTGGATGGCCGACTCTTCAATTGTATATTGAACTGGTTATCACCGTGCCTTTAGAAGATGACAGACATGTGTAGCAACCACAGTCTCATGCATATTTCAGCACACATTATGTGGTCAATGGAATTATGTAGGATGAAGAGATAATCAAGACAGTTACGCTTCTTTTTAAAGGCGCCTGCCTTATTTGCCTATGGATAATATACCAATAAGCCCTGTGGGTCGGGGTATCCATGTTTCGAAAAATATTTCGAACGAAACATTTATCCCATAGAATACCACAAATAGATACTGTCCAGAGATACTGTCCAGAGCTTGTCGTAGGAGACGAGTAAATCCGGTTGAATCGCTGGGCTGACAACCCGCATCCGTAAAAAACTACAAATGAAAAATATGTCAACAAACTAAAAAAAATTGGATACCGCCAAAACAAATTTGACCTCCCGCTTAAGTACTTGGACACGACATTGAGGATCGGAACGTAAGAAAATCTGGCGCGTTTGACGGCCTAATCACACGTTTGAAAAAGTATCGACTACTCGTGATGGCCTAAACGTGGATACCATATATCTCAGGGCTATACGTTGCTACACAGTGGAGATGACCTCGTAAAGTTTGAATTTGGATTTTTCACTTGGCGATCGGCCACAGATAAAAAAGGCTGCACTTGATGCAGTCGATTAGCCACCGGGATAGTAAAAACTATAAGCCCAACAATTATTGGTTTGATGAGGAGTGTCGTCTTGCTATTGAGCAACGAAATATAGTCCACAATGAAGCGCAGACTCGGATTAGAATTAAAAGAAATAAAAGAGTCCTTGCTTGGGGGACAGCTAAACGCATTTGTAGACAGAAGAAGCCCGAATGTTTGAAGGCCAATGTCTTAAGAGTACAACAAGTCAGCAATGAGCTCAATTCGCGTGGTTTCTTTGAAGGAATCACTGAATTGCACCATACCTTAAGATCTCATGGCATGAACATTTTTCTGATCTACTTAATGTTCCACATGTATCACAAGCTGTATTTGAATACTCTTAAATATAGACCACAGATATGTTGATTAAGCATCCATCATATGAGGAATTCACCATGGCCATGCAGAGATTAAAGAAAAATCTTTCACCAAGTTGATTGCATTAATTCAGAGCTCTTGATATTCGGAGGGTTAACTTTGTGGAACTGTCTTTTCGACCTTATTCGATTAATATGGTGAAATGAAGTTGTGTCTGAAGAATGGAAAGTGGTCTCGTTATGCTCAATATTCAAGAAGGGTGATCTCTTGAAGTGCGAGAATTATTGCGGTATAGCTCTCCTTTGCACAGCATACAAGTTACTGTCATACATTACCTCGGGAAGAATTACTCCTCTGGCGTAGGAAATTATCAAGGAGGATTCCGTCCTATGTCGGTGCCTACCAAGGAGGTACTGATACTTTTTAATCTCATGTTGGAATACATCCTTCGTAAAAGTGAAACACCTCAAGACGATATGTAATTCAGACAATACAATCAACTTTCTCAAAATCAACGAGTTCAATACCAAATATAATATAGATTTACGGTTTTCGAGAACAAGACGCAATTGATTTCAGAAGTAGTAACCACACGTATAAGAAGGAGTGATGAAATTCAAGTAAATCTTGCATTTTTATTACTCACGATAATAGTGTTGGGGATATTAAGATTCGACTAGTCGCTGGCTATCGGGCTTTGTATGAGAGTTGGACCTTGACGGACAGGTTCGAAAGATGGCTTCTTACATTCCAGAGAATCATGCGTGTGATATATGGCCCAAACCGCGACGTTGATGGCACATACCGAGTTCGTTTTAATCACGAGATCAAGAATTTAATGCGAATTCCTGATATCGTGCATGAAATCAAATGGGATAACGAGTACGCTGGCTCGGTCACGTTCTCCATGCTGATCCGAACCTAATGATACAGCGATCTTTGAAGAAAGAGCCGCCCTTCGGTAGACGAAGAGGTCGCTATCGGTGACAATGGCAACACGGCGTAGTGAGCAATCTGGCATCTTCTAACTGCTTGCAAAAGTATGAAGAGCTGGCTCGCGATGGTAACCATCATCATTACAAAATGTCTTTGTTTTGAATTTGACGAATATGCTTCAATAGGAAAATGATCTTTGGTATTTGTGCTCCAACCGATCTGACTTTGCACATCTGGGCACTATTCTACGTGTCAATTCTTATCATCTTAAACTTTCATCGTGTTTTAGGGTATGTCGAAACAATTTTGCCTACATTTACCATTTTATGAATGGAAGATTGTCATCGTTGACAACAATAATTTGACCTATGGAAATGCTGAGTATTTTTATAGTCCATTCCCGTCTATTGCAAAGTGTCCTTTGACCTATATTGTATTACTCACCAAGTGATACTGGGTGATTCCGACCAAGTGATTCAGGAATGGCTGTAATTAAACAAGCTATGAAAATCTGTGGAGTTATAATTCGGAAATTTAAAATTGCCTATACACTTGTTTAATTCTTCATAGGTCAATAACCCATAACACATCGAAGATGAAACTAAGCTGATTAATGGATGTCTCATATATGGACCACCAAACCGAAGCTATCGCATAATAGTGCAAAAGTTCTTTTTATATGGTATGTTGTCATCATGACACATGCGTTTGATGTCGAGATGCAAATAAAAATTTTGTGAAAGACTGTACGTTGTCGTGTTCGGAATTTGCACCCACGATGTTTGAGTCACTGTACCAGAATACCTTTTTTGCATAATCTTCGATCTAAAGGTCTGCCACCAGTTTCAAGTGAACAGCCTAGTTTTCAAAATAAAAGGAAGATGCTTGTATGTGTCGACTCAAAAATCATTTCTAACACAATGGAATGGATGGTGCAAATTCTACTAGATTCTTCAATAATATTTTCATTTTTGCACTATCAGAGTTGAGTTAAAACGTCGACATAGAACGCCATCTTGAAACATCTGCTACTTTGCAGGCATTGATTTTGGGCACAAATCATAGCTAAAAATGCGTGAAAACCAACGTGAAGATACTTAATTTGAAAATATGAAGTTTAGTAAGTGAACTGTTGGTTGTAGAAGAGGATGCTTAGTAATATATGACAATGAAGAATTCTACAATCTATTTCACCAATCCGAATAACCTCTTTTGGATCAAGACAAATTGAAAACTTTTCAGACATTTTGACCTCAAAATGAAATCCTTCCTTTGAAAATCTTTCTGCAAAATATACAGATTAAACAAGATGAGCATTCACTGTCAACCCTCTCAAAATTCTTCTTTAGTACATCAAGTTTGACAAGATACTATTTTTTCGATACAAGATCCAGCTATATGAACGTTTTTTTTTCCGTCCCAACGTGATCCCACATTTGGGGTCCACTTCGTATACTTCTATATAGTTTTGAGTGTATTTGCAAAAAATTTTGCAGGATAAATTGCAGAGCAAAATTTATCCAATGAAGAACAATTATTGCACAAACAGCTAGTCAATAGGTGTAAATGATTTTCAATGTAGCACATCGGAATGGTCTCGTCTCAGTCCATCTGCTGTTTCCATAATTTTAACCTGATTAATTTTTTCAACTCCACAACAGTTATCTATGGCTTAAAGGCTGTAAACGGCCGTATCCGTGTTTCAACTGAGAACCATTAATACGTATATTGGTGCAAATTGTACAATACTGGAAGTTGATGTGTAATGTCGATGAAGCTTAATAAACAGTCTAGAATTTTCTGCAACGGTGTCGATAATGCAAGCAGATATATGCTTCACGCTTCAAGGTTGGTTTAAAAAGCGATTATACATAAATCAACCAAGAACATTGTTTTGTACAGCAAATAACCAGCTAGTTTTACTTGCCCAAGTTAATTTCGGCTCTGAAGAAGAAGTCGATGTGCAATAATATTGAGCAAGATCCTCCTGGAAAGTATGTTCTAATGATTGGAATTTTATTTATCAATTACACGACTAAATTATACTTTTATTCTTGACTTGTGCACTCGGTAAATTCTGAATTACATAGCTTGGCCTATTTAATAGTTCCGTGACTAATTCGTTGGTATGACAAACAAGTTTTAACTGGTATTTTTTGCTGTACTGATGAATTGTATCGTTTACGGTATCGATGAGTAAATCACGTCGAAGGTTTGCATTGCGTACATCAGGGTGCGTTCACCATTGTTCGAAGTATTCGTGACTGCACTCTTTCCAGTTTTATTATGTTGGAAGCACATGCGGAGCCCCACAACTGAATACCATATGTCCAGATGGGCTTAAGTATCATTTTGTACAGCAAGACTTTACAGTCTAGACTTAATTTTGAGTGTTTTCCAATTAACCAATTTAGTTTAACGCATTTTAATTTGATTTATTGACGCTTAGCTTCAATGTGTTTTTTCCACGTGAGTTTTCTATCTAAATGAAGTCCAAGATATTTAACACTTTCGTGTTGTGGGAGAGTGATGTTATTTAGTCTGACAGGCGGACAGGTTAGTTTAAGGAGTGTAAATGTTTTGTGCGTCGATTTACGCTCGTTGGCCTTAATTCTCCATTTTATTAGACATTTTTCGATTTTGTCTAACTGTTCTTGTAGAATTCTTGTTGCTATCGTAGGATTTTGGTGGACAGCTCGGATTGCAGTATTATCCGCGAAAGTAGAGAATTTTTCCGTAATTTGATGTTGGTAAGTCTGCTGTATAGATCAAGAACAACACTGGCCCCAGTACACTTCCTTGAGGTACTCCTGCATGAATATCTTATAAATCTGTGGATGCGGAATTATATTTCACCAAAAACTTTCGATTGAGCAAGTAATTTTCAATAATTTTACAGAAACTTGACGGTAATTGTGCTCTAAGTTTATGTAGAAGTCCTTTATGCCATACCTTATCGAAAGCTTGGGCTATATCTAGGAACGCTGCAGAGCAATATTTTTTTTTGTTCAAGGGAGTTCCTGATTTTAAATACGACTCTGTGAACTTGTTCCACGGTTCCGTGATCTTCTCTAAATCCAAATTGATGATCCGGTTTGATTTTTTTCTTGTTCAAAATTGGCTTGTTTTTGCAAAAGCATTTTTTCGAAAAGCTTTGAGATAGTTGGTAATAAGCTAATTGGGCGATATGAGTTAACTTTTGCTTCATCTTTGCCAGGTTTTGGGATCATTATAATAACTGAAGTTTTCCAAATTTCTGGATAATGGCCTGTTTTCATTAAAGCGTTGAATGTATAAGTTAAATGTGTCAAACTAACATTTATCTGGTAGATTTGACATCATTTTGCCACTTATCAGATCATGTCCGGGTGCCTTTTTTACATCGATGTTATGTCCTTGATCGTTTGTTTGAGATTGCACCACTTGTATTTGATTGGCTTGCTTTCAGACGTATCTGTAAAAATTGATTAGATTTTCTAGATTTCCAACTTGCTCGTTAGGTGTAAACACTTCGCTAAGGTGTTTTGCAAATATATTTGCTTTATCTACATCACTTCTTGCCCAGCTTCCGTCAGAGAGTCGTATTGGACGGAATGAGAGTGATGGTCGTTTCAGCTTACGTGTAGCTTTCCATAATGATAAATCCGTTGCTTCAGTAGCTGTAAGTCCCTTGAGATAATGTTGAAGCTCTGCGTCATGTTTATTTAACAGAGCGATTTTCACCATTTTAGTCGCTTTATTTAATCTTGAGTTAAGAGTAGGTGACCTGTAGAGCTGCCATTGCCTGTGTATTGAGCGCTTCGTCATTAGTAGTTGTTGAATATTCGGAGAAAGTTTACGTTTCTTAAAATTTGCAGACTTGATCAGTGTAGCGTTAATCGGGGTAGCGACCTTAGCGGCTTGTTGTATAATACTAGTTAGTTGTTGAACCACTACGTCAATTTCATAGTTTGTCTTTAATGGAATACTCAACGAACACTTCCAGCTTATTGTAGACTTAAATAGAGACCAATTAGTATGTTGATTCGTCAGGAATCTATAGATGGCTCTAGTTTTAGAACTTGCGTGTTAAGAGTTATTAATCCCGTAGAGTGATCAGAAGACAAATCGTAGCACATTTCGGCCTTTACTAATGTTCTAGGTATACCCTTTGTTACACAAAAGTCAAGAAAATCGGAGATTTTTTGCCTGTCAGTTGGCCAGTAGGTTGAATGGCCAGAAGATATGTGATCCATTTTTTCATTCTGTATACAGTCCCACAGTTGTTTTCCTTTCGTAGAAGTTAATCTCGAACCCCATTGGATATGCTTTGCGTTGTAGTCACCTCCTGCTTTGAACTTATCTCCTAGAGTTTTAAAGTAATTCGCAAATTGTTTGCTCTTAATTGAGTGTTTCGGCGGGCAGTAAACCGCAGATTTGAGTCGCATGAACCGCAGAGATGCATTTCCCTGACCACTCTTCTAGACAGATGCTGGTTGCTTGAATATGTTCTTCCCTATATTTTTGGAGTTCATAGTGGTTTATTCTGTTTTTAATAAGAATAGCAGTTCCACCATGTGATTTTCCGCTAGGATGCTTAGTATCGTAGATACTGTATCCTGAGATCTTGAGGTAACTCATATTTGTAAAGTGACTTACTACACACCTGTGCTACCAAGCTAATAGAACTATTTCAACACGACTCACACCATATAAGTCCAGCAACTGTTTTTTTTCTACGTCTTCAACGACTCGTTGTTTTAGCCATTGATGAATCTCACGGAATTTGAATACAAGGTAATATCGTTCAATCAACATGTACCTCTTCTTTTAAACTACTGATGGATTCAGAATGCTTTACCATCGACCGTCTAAATGAGTGCAGTTTCTTTGGATTTGACTAATTAGAGTTAAACATGATTATCATCTGAACATTTGCAATTGTTCTAATTGACCTAATTGTCAGCAAAACAAGAAAATTATCTCGATCTAATACCATAATTATGTACATGGTTACTTCCCAGCTTCAAATACATTTCGATTTTAGATTGGAAATAAAAACAACATTTTTTTATTCTTCGTTCCACTTAAGAAAATATTTAACTTATTAAAACGTTTAGTTTGTTTCATTTCTCTTAATTTGTGTCTCCATGTATAAAAAATATAGAACTTAACTAGCATACAAATTGTACAAACGAGTCGTGAAATTGTTTGTTTTTATTTATATTATGTCTTTGAGCGAAAAATCTCTACTAACCTTATTTTCTTATCTTACAGTATATACAGTCACAAGATGAAGGTACAGCGACAAATGTGGTTTAATAAAATATAACTGGATCTGGTGTGGTAGATATAAGAGATCCAGAATTATATGACCTCCCATGGATCTAGACGAGTATATTCTCATTTTTCCATAAACGTACTCGTTATACATACATAAGATTGGACTCAAGTCGTGTGTAAAGTTATGTATCTTGATTGGAAAATTGTAAAGCAAACAGTAAATAGCATCACGTATATTGCAATCGTTTCATAATTTTATGATTTTGTGTATTGTGGAAATGTAATAGTGAGTTGGCCAAAACTATGCGGTGTTTAATTAAAATTTATGTAATTTTTATATAATACGTACGAGTACTATGAAAATAATTGGAAAATAGATGAAGATAATTATTCGATTAACTGTATAAAGATATGTGGTAACTCTTTGGTGTTATTGGATTTTTAATTAACTTACTTAAATCAAAGGTGAGTCAATACCACCAATGTTGAGAAGAGTGGGCTTAAAATTGATTCAATTGCTGAACTTATACCATAATCACATTACTTCATCGGTTGACGTCACCAAACAGCTCTTCATCACTTTCCTAAATGCCTTATCTGTGGCGACAGGAACGATTGCCTTAGTCAATCGTGTATCACTACCAAAAAGCCATCTGGTGTAATCTGGTCACTGAAGTAATAGTCTTAGCCTTTTATACCTGTTTATGATCCAGAGACAACAGACCTAAAAAACAAACTACAATAAATAATCAACAATCGCTTAACACATTTAATTATAAATTTCCGCAATAATTATTTTTATCAATCCTGTAACTGCAAAGTTCATTCAGTTAACCTAAAAATGATTCAATTGTTAGAATTTATATTTATATTTGTTTATATAGGTTAGGTTAGGTTAGGTTAGAGTGGCTGCTAACGCACACTTAGACCGTTGCCGGTCCGTTGTGATACCACAGGATCTTAGTCCCCTAATACCCCTAACACTCTATTGTAACCATCCTGAGCTACTAATGTAGCGTAAAATGTCCCGCACCTCACTATCTGCAAGATCTGAAAGGTTGTGCATTACACACCTACCCAAGTGTAAATGCCTTCTTAGTGCCAGTGCAGGACAACAGCACAGGAAGTGAACAAGAGTCTCTTCCTCCTCTTCGTCCATGCAGCTTCTACAGAAGTCATTAGTTCCTAGACCCAGCCTTCTCGCATGCTCCCCGAAAAGGCAGTGTCTCGTTAATATTCCTACTATTCTTCTTAGATCTCTCCTCTCCAGAGAGATTAAGGTCCTGGAGCGATTCAGATCCAACCTTGGCCACATTTGTCTCGCTCTCTCGCATGTGAGGGTGTAAGACCACCTCTCCTGTGCTGAAGCTTCCGCCTTTTTCCTCAGAGCCAGTCTAAGCTCCGCTGTAGGCCTCCCCACATTGGCCCTTTCAGGCTTCAGTTGAAGAGTTGTACCTTGCCTAGCTAGTTCGTCTGCCCTGCAGTTATACCCTTGACGTCAGAGTGGCCGGGGACCCAGATAATCTGAATATTGAAATGCTCAATCATCTCGTTAAGAGACGAATGGGAACCCAATGCCACCCTAGACTTCAACAGCACTGCTTCCAGCGACTTGATAGCCGCCTGACTGTCCACATAAATCTTGATATCCCTCTTGGATATCACGTTATGCCTCAACCAGTTCAAGGCTTCCTCAATCGCTATTATTTCCGCCTGGTACACGCTGCAGTGGTCAGGGAGACGAACGGAAGTACTTATATTTAATGTTCCACAGAACAGCACATCTCCGACCTTACCATCTAGCTTCGAGCCGTCCGTGTAGAATTGTATAGCTTCGGTTTCCAGTGGTAGCTTATTCCCCCAGAATTCTCTTGAAGGAATAAAGGTTTGAAAACCTTTTTCGAAGCATAATATCGGCGTAATATAGTCAAGGTTCAACATTTCCTTCTTTAGCGAACCAATTATTGTTGAGTGACCTGCCTGAATGTGTTTCCACTGAGACACGGCCGTTAGTCTAGTGGCTATGTTAGCCGCCATCTGCTTACCATATATATCCACTGGAAGAAGGTGTAACATGACCTCTAAGGCCTGAGTAGGTGTTGTTCTCAGTGCCCCGCTTATCAGCAAACAGGCCATCCTTTGCACCTTCTCTAACTTTTTCCTATAGGTTACTCTATCCAGTGCTGGCCACCAAACACTCACTCCACACATAAGAACGGGTCTTACTACGGCCGTGTAGAGCCAGTGTACCAGCTCCGGTCTGAGACCCTAACGTCTGCCTATTGCATTCCTACACGAATACATCGCCGTCGTAGCTTTGCCGATTCTCTCCAAAATGTTCGGTTTCCAGCTTAGTTTACTGTCTAAGATTACACCCAGAAATCTCGCTTTATCAGTAAAGGCCAGTTTAGTGCCATTTACAGTAGGTGGGTTAACTACTGGAATTTTATATTTCTTCGTGAAGAGTACCAGCTCTGTCTTAGATGGATTAATTTCCAATCCACATTTACTGGCCCATCTCGTAATAATAAGAAGCGCGTTCTGCATTACCTCCTTAATAGTCGGTAAGAATTTACCTGATACCATGATCGCCACGTCATCAGCGTAGGCGACCACTCCTATACCCTCCCTCTCTAACTCCAGAAGTAGGCCATTAATCACCATGTTCCAGAGAAGAGGAGACAGGACTCCCCCTTGTGGGGTTCCCCTAACTACTCGTCTTCTTATAGTTGACTCCCCTAACTCTGAGTTTACAGTCCTGCTTCCAAGCATATGACTGATCAACTTGATTATGGAGGTTTCTACTTCCATGAACGATAATCCTTTCAGGATTGCATCTGTCTGAACGTTATTAAAGGCGCCCTCAATATCAAGAAAAGCTACCAAACAGTACTCCTTTGAGTGAAATGATCTCTCAATTGTGCGTACCAAGGCATGTAGGGCCGTATCTACTGACTTACCCTTACAGTACGCATGTTGAGAGGCTGACCATTTCTTCTGCTTTAAATTCATACTGATATGTGTTTCTACCAGCCTTTCCAGGGTTTTCAACAGAAAGGATGATAATGTTATAGGTCTTAGGTCCTTTGGATAGCCATGCGATCCTTTTCCCGCTTTCGGAATAAAAACCACCCTGACCTCCATCCATTGCCTAGGAATGCAGACCAACTTTAAACAACCCTTAAAGATCGCCTCCAACCACGGGAGGATTATTTCCGAGTTGTTCTGGATTTCTGCCGGTATAATTCGATCCGGTCCAGCCGATTTATACGGCTTGAACCCTTTTATGGCCCACAGAATTCGTTTTTTATTTACGATATCCGGTGCGCGCAACGAACAAGCTATTCCCGACGCTCTCAGTTCCATCGAGTTGTCTAAACTACCCGGGAAGTGAGTGTCCATGAGAATCTTGAGGGATTCCTCACTGCAATCGGTCCAAGAACCATCAGGTTTAATTAAATAACCTATGTTTGTTGGATTTGTGGAGAGAATCTTCCGAAGGCGAGAAGTTTCCGAGACATCTTCCATTTTGTCACAGAATAGCCTCCAGGAGCTCCTTTGTGCCTTCTTCAATTCTCTCTTATATAGTCTCAGCGTCTCCTTGTACGAGTCCCAGTCCTGAGATTCTCTAGTCCTCTTGGCGTTATTAAACGCCGTTCTGCACGACTTCTTTTTGACCACCAGGCCGGTTTCTGCTTCTCCCTGGGTTTTACCTCAGGGCAAGCAGCACTAAAGGATTGGTTACAAGCTTGTGAAACGGATTCCACCATGCGGTCTATATCCGCAATGGTCGCTGGGGGCTCTGGGACCCCCGACGGCATTAGTCGCTTGAGGACTTCACTATACCTACTCCAGTTTGTTCTCCTAGGATTCCTAAAAGATTTCTGGGAAGCAGGGCAAATGTTGATATTAAAGGTTATATAACGGTGGTCAGAGAAGGAATGTTCCTTCCCTACTTTCCACTCTACAATCATATGAAAAATATTCTCTAATGCGAAGGTCACATCCAGAACTTCCTTTCTATTTTTAATAATAAAAGTGGGTTCTCTCCCAATATTACATACATACAGGTTCGTTTCCAACAAATAATTGAAAATTGTCTCACCCCTTTCATTGATGTCCGAACTTCCCCAGATCGTATGATGCGCGTTAACATCGCAGCCCAGAATCATCCCGGTTTACTGTTTATATAATTTCACATACCTTTACTGTACCTGTTTCTTAAAACCATAACAATAACAAATGTCATAACATAAAAAACCTAACAAATGTTAGATATGCAAATTTTAATATTGAGTGCGTTCTGTATCGCAGTTGAATTAATTTTGGACATCTGTTAAGTATTTTGTGAAACAGTTAAACCACTTACTTAAAATTATAATAAAAATGTAATAAGTTTTCTTTTTCTAATTAAACCACCAAGCTGAAAACATCAAACCAAATCTTTTTTTTGAATTGAAATTTAATTATAATACCAAACCTCACCAAACCATCAATTTTGTATCAATCCATCTTTGATTTGCGGAACCAACAGATTTGTACAAAACATTGGTCCTTCGAGCCGGATAAGAATATTACAAGTATCGTATATATCACACCTATACAGCAAGTATAAATTTTCTTAACTCACTTATTTGTATAACAAATTTATCAAATTAAATCTAAAATTTATCGGGCAAATCAAGTGAACTGTTTAAATATCCCATATACAATTTAAAATTTTCAATAAAAGTGTTCAGTGAATAGTGAAAGTGCAACCAAATTATTATTGATCCAAAATGACCGACATTAATACATTGAAAAAACGCCGTGCCTACATTAAAGGAAGCATAACTAAAATAATAAATTACATCAGCCTGCTACTACTAATGCAGAAGATATAAAAGTGCGTTTGACCAATGTAGAGCGCTACCGAACCGAATTCATCGATATTGGGAACCAGATAGTTGAAAACTTGGACAAGAAAGAAGAACTGGACACCGAATTTGAAGATATACGTATTACACGGCAGTAGCAGGCTTAAAGCTACAAAAAATAGCAATTCGGACGAATACACCGACTGGCAGTCATTTTATGATTTATTCTGCACCATTCATGATAATCAACGATTGACACCATCTCAAAAGCTACAATATATCTTAAAGGTACATTGAAGGGTGAAGCAGCTGGTCTTTTAACACATTTTAGTACTACCGATGCAAATTACATAGAAGCACTAAAAAAATTGAGGGATCGCTACGACCGAATGAAACATACGATCTATGCCTTTATCAAAACGTTAATGTCGCAGCCTTCAGTGAACTCAGCCACCAGTACATCTATTCGTCGTCTGTTACATACCTCTGACGAGGTTATCCGTGGTTTGAAGGCTCTTGGAGAAGAAGCGGAGTCACGAGATCACAGGCTTATACATGTACTAATAAATAAGCTAGATGACGAAACGAATAACCTTTGGGCTCAAGCGTCAGCAGATTTGAATATTCCGACTCTCAAGCAATTTTTCGATTTTCTCGCAAGACGAAGTGATGCGCTTGAATCATTGAAGAGTGCAAATAAACGTTCAAACCCTCATACCAATCAGCCAAAACCAAATTTAAGAAGCCATGTCGTTTCGAACATTCAGCCATGTCAATTGTGCCCTCCAAAACATCATCGCTTATTTGAATGTGTTAAATTTAAACAAATGTCAACAGATGAAAGAAGAAATATGTTGAGAGATAGTAGAAGATGTTTTAACTGTTTAAATAATTTTTTTTTTTTTTTTTTTTTTTTTTTTATTTTGCTCAGCTCCTAAGATAATTAGAGCCATATCGCATAATTTTTTACACAATTATACAAAATTTTTATTATTTAATCAAAAACTAATAAAATTGAATAATAATAATTATAAATTATAATAATAATGATAATAAGTAATAAAAAAAAATAATAATAATAATTATAATAATAATTTTAATAATAATAATAACAATTACAAAATTTATAATGATAATATTAATTAATATAAGTATAGCAATGATAATAATTGTATTGATAATATTTATTTTTTAATTCATATAATACTTAATTAGAGTAGGAAGCTATAAAATTCCAGCAAGACTAGCCAAAAAATGATCTTAGTTTTGGATGAGATTGCTCTTCCCAAAATTCTTTCACACATTAATTTGATTCATTCTAACAAATTCGTATATACTCTTGTACACTCTACCACCTTCTTTCATGCATTGAGTCAAGCTGTTTGCAGTGTTAAGGATATCGAATTCTACTCTGCTCCCATTGTATTTGGTACAGCGAAGCAGGAGATGTTCGATATCCTCAGATACACTGCAAACTTCACACAAATCATTTTCAATCAATTTACGTTTTAACAAGCTTTCTTTCCAGTTACCATGATTCATTCTTATTCTCTCTATCGTTCTTGTCATTCTGGTGTCCCCCATCAACTCCTTATAAAAGGGAGTTTTCCGGGGTACACTGCATAATTCACTATACTTCTTTCCTTTTACTCGGCTCAAATTCTCATACTCCTTTGTCCATTTGTGCCATCCATCTATCTGAAACATCCGAAGTATATCTCTTGCATCCCTTTTTTCATATATTTGTACATTTACATTCACCTGTAACCTCTTTGCAATCATATCAGCTCTTTCATTCCCTTCAATATTCTTGTGAGCAGGTATCCATTGAATGGTTACCTCCTCACAAGAAGATTGAACATATGCTACTATCATATCGACATACACATTTCCATCTCTGCCTCCTCCCTCCTTTAATGCCCAAATTCCACTCTGGGAATCGGAAAATACGACAATTTTCCTCCTCCCTTCTTCCATAGCCAACTTAACACCCTCGAATATTGCAATCAACTCAGCATTCATGATACAGATGCCATCATCAATCTTAAACGATTTTTCAACATTCACTCTTGGTAAATATACACCTACACCTACACCATTTTCACTCACACTGGCATCTGTATACACGTTCTCACACTCTCTGTATTGGCTTTTCACTTTCTCAAAAATCCTTTTTATCATCGTTTCATTCATATCCTTGGTAAAATCCTCCAATTTCATTCGTAAGATTAGATTATGAGGTAAGGGTTTCGGACCAGTGTTTCCGATGTTATTTAATATATCAATATTCGCGAGTATTACACTGGATCTATAAGTGTGTTTATAAACCCTCCCTCTTTGCAATCTATCCATCATTTCACTCATGAACTCATTCTTTCTAACTAACATTCGTACCGTTTCTTTCAATGTGATCCATTCCCTCTTATAATTGAGGGGTGAATCACCTAATTCAGACCAAAGAGTATGTATTGGGGTTGAATTTATCGCCCCCAATACAACTCTGGCACAAGCATTCTCTACTCTCATTAACTGACTAAACGCTCCTTTTGCTCCATTTCCAAACACGCTAATTCCATATACAATTTTGGAGGATACCAATGCTTTTCGAAGCATATCAGTCACACCAGGATGAGCTCCCCATTTAGGTTTGCTCACCCCTTTAATCACATTTAAACGTTGCTTACAATTATCTGCCAAATACTTCATGTGCCGCCCAAAATTTAACCGTCGATCAATCCATATTCCCAAATATTTATAGCCATTCACCTCTTCTACCTGATTTCCATCTATTCTCATGTCAATCTCTCTATTATTTACTCTGAAACTCATCATCGCACATTTTCTGGGATTCACTCTTAAGTTCAGACTTCTCAAATACTCAATAACCTCATTCACTCCGGTTTGTGCATTCTGTGCAGCTTGATCAATGTGACGGCCTTTTCCAATTACTGCAAAATCATCTGCAAATTGCAAAACAACTTTGTCCGCCCCATTGATCCGATGCACACCAGATGTGTATAGATTGAACAGTGCGGGAGATATTTTACTTCCTTGTGGAAGTCCAATATTCACCACACCCTCCAACCTATACTCACGGCCTTTCAAAATCATCTTCCTTTCACTCATAAAATCTTTTACCCAATTACTCACTTTCAGCGGAAATCCCATTCCAAGTAAAACTTGAAATAATTTTTCCGGAACCACATAATCATACGCTCTTTCTATATCTAAAAATACCACCACTACCTTTCTATTCTCTTTTCTCACTTCCCAAACAAGCTTTTCTATACATTCAATTGCAGAGTGACCCTTACGAAATCCATAAGTTGTGGCCGGCAACAAACTATTCTCACTCATAAACCTTTCGATCCTATCTTTCAGCATACCATTTACCAGCTTAACAAACACGTTTAACATACAAATGCCCCTATAGTTTGTTGCTTCGTTGGGATCTCTATCCCGTTTAGGTATAGGAACCACTCTGCATTCCTTCCATTCCCGTGGTATTTTTTCATTCATCCACACTCTGTTGAGCACCTTCAACAGATTCTGTTTCGCACGGTTGCTCAACAGCTGAAGCATTCTATAACTTACTCGATTTGTTTAAATAATAATCACAATGTTTATAATTACAAGTCCAAGTTTCGTTGTAAGGAATGCGACAAGAAACACCATACTCTTGTCCACGATCATGCGACATTGACAAATGAGCTTAGTTCACATCAAATGCCAGGCATGAAATTACATTATTACCCACAGCTCTTGTACATGTAATTTACGCATTTAACAGAAAACAATTGCGCTCAAAGATTAATGTTAGAGAGAAGAAATGCAAAGCTCGCCATATCGGGTATTGGAGCCACCACCAATGGATACACCAAAGGAATAGTATCGTTAGTTATTACACCATGGAACAAAGATGACCCATCCATCCAAATAGAAGCAACAACCCATATCATCGCTTATTGACATCAATAAATTTAATTATTATGAACTAGCAGATCCGCACTTCCATAAAGGAGAAGAAATTGATATCATCATTGGTTCAGATACATTCTTCGAACTCCTCACTGAAGGGAACACCATCCTCGACGAATTTATCATGCAACGCACAGTATTGGGAGCAGGTTGTGGCAGGTGGATCTAAAGAAACACATTCCAAATTATCGATTGCTGTAAACATCGATACACCTGAAGACAATCTTGACCAACTCTTAGCTAAGTTTTGGGAAATAGAAAGCATTAACGAAGGAAGCATTCATTTATCAGAAGAAGAACAGTTCTGTGAAGATCATTTTAAGAAAACTACCACAACAACGAGCAATGGTCGATTTCAAGTAAGTCTGCCATTTAAAACACCGCCAAGCGTATTGGGAAGCTCTTACAAAGCAGCAGTACAACGGATGCATTCAATGGAGAGGTGATTTGCACGAGATCCCATATTCTACAAAATGTATAAAGAGTTTATGTCAGAATATATACAGTTGGGACATATGAAACAACTTATTGACGATCAAGCCGAGCTCAATTGTTATTACCTTCCCCACCATGGAGTTATTAAAAGCTCTAGCAGCACTACCAAATTAAGGGTGGTTTTTGATGGTTCTTGTAAGACAGACACTGGCACATTTTTAAATAACTGTCTTGCGGTAGGACCTACTGTTCGGTCTTCGCTATACCAAATATTGTCTCGTTTCAGAAAACATAAAGTCGTGACAGCAGTGATCATGTCGAAAACATGTACAGGCAGATACAAATATCACAAGATGACACTAAGTTTCAACGAATTATATGGCGCAGTTCACCATCTGAAAAGTTCAACACCTACGAACTACAAATCGTAACCTATACGGCACAGCAAGTGCATCATATTTGGCAACACGTTCTTTGAATGAAGCAGCGCAGAAATTCATTCAACTGTAACTCCAAAGCGTCACGTCACATAACTCAGGATATGTATGTTGATAACCTCATGCCTGGATCAGACTCGGTAGATGATGCGGTGAAGCTGAAAAATGAAATACAGCAGATTTTATCCAGTTCAGGATTTCATCTGAGAAAGTGGACAAGCAACATAACCGATGTATTAAATAGTAATAATAAAAGTATGAATAATTTGAAAATCGAAGAATCCAACTGTGTAAAGGTTTTGGGATTACATTGGAACCCGAAAACGGACTGTTTTCAATTCCAGGTTAATTTAGCTCAGCAGTCCATTCTAAGTAAACGCGGAATCTTGTCTGAGGCTAGTCGACTATTTGACCCATTAGGATGGCTTGCCCTAGTCACAATAGCTATAAAAATATTCATGCAATCATTGTGGTCAGAAAATATTGGCTGGGATGATAATTTACCAAACAATGTGGAGAAAAGCTACAAGATTTCAGTCTATGGTGGAATGGACCATGACTGGCCCATACATATCAATGGTTAATCGTGCGTAACAGAAGAATTGCGATGTAGCTCATTAGCATCGAAATTTTCTGATTCAAACCTGTTGGATGATATAATCAATAGATCTTCCAGTATTGCTAAAGTTGTTCGAGTGTTGGCTTATATACTACGATTCATCAAACTCAAATTAAAGCGCTTACCAAACGAATTTCCATATTTAGTATCGTCCGAGCTACAAAAATCACGTTGTCTACTGCTCTGCTACTTGCAGTCAAAACAATTTGCGTCGGATATCATCCATTTAGCATCCAAAAAAGAACTGCCGGCTTTAAGTAGAATACGATGTCTAAAACCATTCATCGATGAATCGGGTTTACTAAGAGTTGGAGGAAGAATATCGAACGCATCTATAACATATGATGTCAAACATCCAATAATTTTGACAGCAGGCGAAAAAGTTACAGAGTATATTGTAAAGGAACATCATCTCCTTCATCTTCATGCTGGACCTACAATTATGATGGCAACTTTACGAAATAAATATTGAATATTAGGTGCCAGAAATTTAATTCGTAAAGTAGTTCGTGGTTGCTTGAAATGTGCAAAGTATGCAGCCAAGGAACTCAACCAAATTATGGGAAATCTTCCACCCCAAAGAGTGCAACTAATAAGGCCATTTTATAAAGTTGGTGTTGATTATGCGGGTCCACTTCAAATCCACTTGACCAAAGGTCAAAAAGAGGCCAAAAAACATATAAAGGTTATATGTGTATTTTTGTAAGCCTCGCCACAAAGGCCGTGCACATTGAGCTGGTATCTGATCTTACCACCGATGCCTATATTGCTGCCCTTCGAAATGAAATGTAATAAGTTTTCTTTTTTTAATTAAACCACCAAGCTGAAAACATCAAACCAAATCTTTTTTTTGTCATGGGGTTATCATGGGTGAGCTGTAACAACCTATTGGCATATGTACGGCGACGTAAATGGTTTTGTGGAAGAAGGTATTGTGTCAACCGAATCTTAAATGGAACTAAATGCAAATCCTTGTACAAAATTGTAGCCAAACTTGTTCTTTGAAGACCAAGCTCCTGAGCACGGTGTCGAATTGAGGTTGATGGATTGTTTTGACCACTTTCTTGAGCAGCAGTAATGTTTTCAGCCAATCTTGCAGTATACGTTGTGGCCCATGCTTGGGCCTATCACCTACAGACCGTCTGTCTCCGAAATCATTCACTACACGATAAATAGTGCGTTTTGTTGGCACGTTGTTTCTTCCAAAAATTTCACGTCACTTTCTCATCGTCACAGTAATCGTGATTGATTTTAACAATAAAAACACGTTGGTTTATCGAATATTTTTCCATAATAAACTTGCCACGTGTCTACTTCACGACTGCCAAATATGAACTGTCAAGACTAACGCATACCAAAATGGCGGCAAAACAAAGTAGTATACCTTCCCGGCGGACACCCTGTATAAATCTACAATCAAGAAACTTAATACATTCCCTTGTCATTTCTTTGGCAGATCAAAAACGACAGTTTTAGGAATCTGGGGTGCCAATTTATTTCCATATTGAGTTGCTTCAGTCGTACCTTTCTGCCCTTCGAAAAACTGTACAATTTGTTGTTAAACCTTCTACCAGAGTAGACATCTAGGCTCCTGCGATTTTCACTTTTATCATTTTATCAACAATGTCATCGGCTTTAAATTTGCAAGCTGCCTTCTTTCCGACATGCAAATGTCATTGTTCATGTTAACATTGTAGCACTACACCTCAATATGAGTAAATCAAAATTGATAGCCTTACCATCCATTTGGCCAATGTCCGTGGACTCGTGACTAATAAAAATTGCGCACATCAACATCTCGAATCTCGAAGACCCGACATATTAGTGCTAACGGAAACAAAAGTATCACATGACATCTACGAGAACGAATTCTACTTCAAGCACTACCAGTTCGAACAAGCATTCGAGTTGCAACGTGGAGTGTTTTTGTTAGACAAATGTGATGATATTTGCAATCAACATCCCTATACTGTGAATTAATTATGGTTGGTGACTTTTATGCCCACCATAAAGAATCGTTGAATCACCAAAATACGAACTGTGCTGGGCGTCAGACGGAGTGGTTTGTTGTTCCGCATGACCTTACGCAAATTGTTAGTGATTCCACATTTGAATGTCAAAATTCTACAAGCAGGAAGCCTGTGTCGATCCTGGAATTGGAAATTCTGACCACAATATAATAATCGTAAAAATATCTGTCGAGAGCTAAATAATTTAGACAGCAGCCAAGGCGTCTATGGCATTTTAACGAGGCTGACAATGATGGGTTCCGGTAATTTTTTCAACATTTCCCGTGTGAGAGTCATTGTTTTTATAACCAATTTGTATAACCCAGTTTATATGTCCAATTTCACCGAAACCATTCTACATCGAATGAATAAATATATCCCATCATATACTTTTCCAATCATCAAAGTCGCCAAAGCAGCCAGACAAAATAAATCTGCTCACAAGAAATATAAGCGCAACGAAATTTCGTTTGAAGAATATAAGGCCACACGTTACATCATATAAGAAAGCGAAAAGAGCCGACAACAAGAAAGCCGTTAAGGCTTCCGAGTTGAAAACTCCAATCGCAACTTTTACCAGATGATCGCATCGCTTGCAAATATTTTTAAAACATCTATTTCAGCATTGAAATATGCAGATGGTGCTTTGGTGGTGGATCCATATTTGCAAGCCGACTACCGGGCAATATCAATTGTGTCAGTCGTGGCTAAAGTTTTTGAGAAATGCATTAACCATCATTTGGTGCATTATTTTGAGATTAATAAAATAATTTCAGATAAACAATATGGCTTCCGCGAAAGCCGTTCCACAACCGATCTCTTGACGTTTGTTGCAAACAAATAGAATCTCGCCCTTGAGCAACACGGAGAAGCCTTTGCAATCGATGACCATCAGGTGGATAAAAAGCTTTCTCAAAGACCGAAAGATCAACATTGTGCTAAATGGGAGATCATCAACGACACATTTCCCAAATGCAAAACTGTGAATAGGGTTCACAGTGCTATCCAACAAGTCATTGATGTATAATAAAAACAAAGTAGGTGACAAAACTGATCCCTGAGGGAACGGAATCCCTCAGGGATTTTTTTTGTCAATCTAACTCCATCTAAGTTTCGATCACCAGCCAACTCTTCATACTGTTGCAACGAACAAGAAAATGCCAGATCGGGGCATTGCATTCAAATATTTCTGTACTATTCGCTCCGTATCAACACAGGGAATCGATTCGGCTTACTCGCTGTTTTTTGATTTCGTGCATGATATCAAATATTCGCAATTTGGTGATTGAAAAGAACTCGGTACGCAAAATCAGCATTACGTTTTGGGCCATACATCACACGAATGATACTTCTCTGTAAAGTTAGAAGTCATCTCTCGTTCGTTAAGATTTCAAAATCGTACGAAGAGGATATAAAGCCCGATTGCTTGATATCCTGTCCTACACTATTATCATCAGTAATGGAGATTCAAGATGCTTGAATCACATTACTCTTTCAAACGTGTTTCCAGTACTCTCACACCAGAGACTTTTGTTTTTGGGCTCATTGATAAAAAAGTATCGAGGAGAGCGTATCTTTTGTCGAACACCAGGATTAATTGCAAACAGTTCTCTATCGCCTGTTTTCAACTTTCATACAGCATTGTGACTGGGTTACTGTCATTTTACCCAGACCAACGTATTTGATATTCCTAAATCAATTGATCGAGATGTAGGCATACTTGAAATCTAGGACCATTTGATGTACATCTCCGATTTGAATGAAAATCTTTTTGGTGGTCACCGATAATTTTGTTCGCCAGAGAAGTGACTCTTACTATGTAATGTACGAGATATAACTATAATGCTGTACAAAGGAGATCTAGAAAGCGATTATTCTTGAACTTTAAGCAATTATTATTTTTGAAGATTGGGCATCACTCAGCCACCTTTCCTTCCTTCCTCCTTTAAAAAGGATTCCTGTGTTTGTAAATCAAGTTTAGGCTTTATAGATTGCTCAGTAGCAAGACGATTGTACTCACCAAACTAATCATATTTGAGCTTAGTTTTCACTACATCAAGAGTCTGCTGTTCGGCATCGACAACCGAGGTTCCCAGACAATCGATAATTCACTTCAACAAAATGGTATTGCTTTAAATACTCTTGTCTTTTTGAAACCAACAGATGAGTATATTACCTGTATAGGCGAAGAGGTCGCTGTAGGCGACGATGGCTCCACGGCGTAGAGAGCGATCTGGCTTCTTCAAACTGCCTACAACGGTTTGAAGAGCTGGCTCGTGATCGAAACCAATGGAGTCAGATTGTTGACACGGTACCGGCCAATAATGGCCTGTAAAAACCGTTAAAAAAAAAAAAAAAAAAAAAAAAAAAAAAAAAAAATATTACCTGTATTAGTTTAAGCATTAAACGGTTGATTCTTCCAGCTCCAACATTACAGACACAAAACACAAATCTGATATCGTACTCAGGTATAGAGCCCATCTTATTATCCAAATCATGGTAAAATGAGTCTTTATCTAGGGGCTAACTTACATCAGCACGAATATACACATGCAATTGACGTTGGTTAGGTTTTTTAGTCACCTGGTACTACAAACTCTGGTATTGTGGGAATATTCTATGGGTCCCATGTTTAGTGTGAAACATTTAAGTTACGGTAATAGAAAAGGTTTAAAAGGGGAAAACATTCGATCCTCATAAGAAGACCATCTAGATGCACTGGATAACAAAACTGACAGTCTTATAATTCCACCACCGCAATAACCGCAATAACTGCTTGTAAGAGAAGGGTAAAATTTACTGGTTGTTGAGTGACACGACTGTAAAAGACGTTGAAGCAGTTTTGTCATTAGGCTACAGATAAACCAACGTCGTTGGAGGGTCCTCCTTTCGCCAAAAAAAACACGAAGATATTTAAACTTATGCAAATCGAGGTGAATTTCTAAAGCTCACAATCAGAATAAAGCTTGTATATGATTTTAGTATAGGCACCAAAGAAGCCAAAATTAAACTCAAAAATAAAATAAGTGGGAGATGACTATATAATGCCGTTTCACAAAGTTCAGAGGCAGTTAAATTTTCTATCGAGCAGTTTGAAAACGGAAGACCAACTTAATCGGAAACGCTATAGGATGAATTATCGACGTTAGAAGAGGAACACCTTCTAAAGTTCGAGATCCAACTAGTGCCTCCAGAGCCAATACCAACCAACGGTAAATAAAACCCTAAATATAAATCATCTTATGAATAACATCTTTAGAAAGTAACATTTTCTAGAGTACAAATGAGTAGTATTCTACCAAAACGACCTCTTTTTTTAGTCGTAGTACAATCAAATTGGTAGCGATGATGCATATCCTCTTCACAAACTTACCGATATCGATGACTGTTACGATGATCTTAAGTGTATACTGCAACATAAATCGTATTCTAATTTAAAGAAAAAACTCCGTGACGTTCAAGTTAACTAATCCCCTTTGTGGTTTGGACCATATGAGACAGATAAATTCATTTCTCCAGAAAACTATTTAATTCATAGAATTCAAGGATTTATCCGCTCGGACACAACACAAAATGTATACAAAATCCAATATTTGTGATGCTTTTTGATATCTGTGTGATTAGATTCAGCTTCGTGAGTCATTAATTATAAGTAAGCCCATTTGTTTGTCTTACTATAAAATCTAAATATAAATTTATAAAATATAATGAATGATCAATTTTTTATATGCACCTTATTGTGAAAGTTTCGAAAAAGTTTAATTTTTAAGTTTTCTGTACCCAACTAAAGATGTCGTTACGGTCGAAAAGCGAAAAATATTGAAACCCTCACTTAGCAAAATAACGAAACAATCGAGCTTCGCACATTTTCGTTTAGATGTCTCTGACCGATGGGACTCAAAACACATTAAAACCGCGTTTAAAATGGTTGTCAAAATAAAATTACAATAGTATGTGTGCATGCTGTGTATGTACACAATAATTGTGGATTTTTATTGCACAAAAAAAAAAAAAAAACTCGAATGAAAAGAGATTCTTTAATTATAAAATAAAAGAAGAAACAACATACATACAATCTTTTACAATACAGTGTATTCTCACGTAGGGTGCGCCGTTTTCATTGTACACAGAAAAGTTTTAATATTTTTTGTCGTCGAAATAAAATTTAAAAAATTATAAATTTTAGTAAATTAAATGTATAAAACAATTGTGCATGTAATAAGTGTTTTAGAACGTGATTATTGTATTTATTTATTAATATTTATTCAGTATTAAGTTACACACAGTGAAAAGAAAGTTTTTTTTCTTACATTTTTCGTTTTTAAGTTTTTTCTGTTATTTGTGTATGTGTTCGAGAAGAATAAAAAGAAGCCCTTTTGTGTCGCGTTGTTGTTGTATTTGATATAAATTATTTTGTTTTTATATATATAAAAAAAAAATCTCGTGCGTGCAGCTGTGTGTGTGAGTGCGAGAATAAAAAATATTTTTGTGTAATGTTTGTATATATATTTTTTTTTGTTTTTTTTTTTGACAGAAAAGGATAAAATATCAAAATAATACACAAGCATTTTGTGTGTACATACATACATAGTGGTGAAAATTCGGAAAAATATTTATATTATTTATTTATTTATTTAATTAATTAAAAGTGAAAAAATTTGTGTATTTATTCAATTGTGTATATGTTAAATACAAAACAAAAATAATTACAGTGCTTGATAAAAGATTAAATGTTTTTACTAGTGTTAATGTTACATACATAAAAGTGTAGTGATAAAAATGTAGTCTGCCACCGTTGTGTTGGTCTACACTGTACACAAACACACAGCTTTGTAAAGGGTTTGTAATTCGAAACAAATTCAAGGATTTCAACAAAACAACAACCCAAGGATTATATCTCTATAATTTGCACGGTAATTTTAATTTTATTTTTTCTGTTAATTTTATGGTTAAGATTTTTTTGCGGTCGTCTT